>JBBPBQ010020323.1:16717430-16761825 GCA_037974755.1 Cicer yamashitae
TAAATTTATTTATTTCAATTAATTTTTTTTAGTAATTTAAATTTTTTTGTTAATATTTAAAATATTTAAATAATTTAAACTTGTAAAATTAAAATATTTGAATAAAATGTTTCAAATTTATTTATTTTATCGAACAATAATTTAAAATTTTAAAATATTTAGATAAAATAGTTAATTTTTTTTTAATATTTTCAAATATGAAGAAAATAAATAATAAAATTAATTACAACAATAATGATCTAAAAATTATTTTATTCAAGTCACAAATGTCATCTAAGTGCCATATAATACAAAATATTGGGGACAAAAAAAATTATAAGAATCAATTAATAGGACCAGAAAAACTAATTTTAAAAATAGGGAATTAAAAGTTCAATTTTAATAAAATAGAGTTGGAATGGCAACAGAATTTGCTTTTGTGGATATCCATCCAAATTCATCCCGATTTGGACAACAAAAACCGTTTTGATTGGGTGCGGGTGCAGATTTTCCTCGAAATTAAAACTGACGAGTCTGGAATGTTGATATCCACCCCGCACCTGCACCGCTAATAATATTATTGTTATTTTTAAATTTTATATACATTTAGATATTCAACATTTTTTAAATATTAAAAATTATAATCTTCTCTATATAAAATATGATTTTAATATTTTTTAAATTTATTATTATATAATAATTATTTTATTTTATTAATTATAATTAATATGACTTTTAAACTTTTATTTTGTTGTGGGTAGAGAAACGCGTTGAAGATAGGAATGGAGACCTAAATTCTGGAGGAGACAATCCTCGCTTCTATTTTCACTCCATTCCATACCTAAAATAGAGGACAAAAAATGAGTAGAAATTATTATTTTTTTTAAGAATTGACAAATAATTAATTAACTTATATTTATAAGAAACGTGGTCAACCGATATTATTAGAATTGATGTTTTATCTCGACAGCTTTGAGTTATTTATAGTGAAATTAATCTACTTTAAAATAAAAAATATAAAAAAATATTGAGTGCTTTATTAATTAACCGTTTCCGTCCCTACCAAGGTAGTCCTTTCTAGTTTCTAGAAATTGCCTAAAACGTAAACGGCGTCCTTTCATTTAATTCCATTCTGTTCCATTCCTTTCCAATCCAATCCGCGTATAAAAATACAAACCGGCTATTCCGGTAACAAGTCACCACTCACCGCGTTCCCTTTTCTTTCATTAGCACTTTCCACTTCTTAAACAACCCACAGACTCACCACAACCGAGTCAACTCCAATTCATGGACTCGTTCTTCTCCACTTCTCCATAGAAACAAAACCAGACACTCTTCATCATGAATTACCATTTTACCCCTCCCCTTTTCCCAATCTCTTCCATCATCATAATTTTTTCTCTCATCGGTGCTAATCACACCTCCTCCAGATTCTGCTCTCGATAAATAAAATCACACTTTCTTTATTTTTTTTTATTTTAATTTTTTTCAATTCTATTCATTTTTTTTGTTGAACTTTTCTGATTATTATTATTATTCTGTACAAAAAAAAAAAGAGTGCAAAATCGGTTACTATGGAACCTGCCGTAGGCAAGCATAGCTTTCTTCGGAACGTTCTGGTGCGGTTACTTCTCTTCGGCGTTTTCGTCGTCATTATTCGTTTTGCTTACGTCATCACTATCGCCGGTGAATCATGCAATGTCGGCGATTTTTGTTTCTTCTCTTCACCGGAGGCAATTAACGTCGCCGTCACCGGATCCAGTGCCGGCGCTCTTGCCGTTCGCTCCTCCGCCGAAGTAACTACGCCGGAGCATCACGCTAGCAAAGACTGGATCAACGGCGTTCGTTTCTACTCTTCCGTTTTCCAGGATTTGATCGCCGGCGGTTACTTTTCGCCGGCGGCGAAATCTCTCTGTGTTGATACTCCGATAGGGATGGAAGTTTTCGCGTTGAAGGAGATCGGCGTTGTGGACGCTGTTGGAATTTCGAAGAAGGCGTTGATGCCGTTTGTGAAATCCGGCGAAGGTCACCGGATTCCGTTTGGTAATAACACGTTTGACTTTGTGTTCTCCGGTAACGGCGGTCTTGAGAGATCGGTGAAACCGTCCGAATTTGTATCGGAAATCGCGCGGACGCTGAAACCCGAAGGGTTTGCAGCTTTCCATGTAAAGGCTAGAGATTCTTACAGTTTCAATTCATTTGTTGATTTGTTCAAATTTTGTTGCAAAGTAGTTAATTTCAATGACATTCGAGGTTTCGATGATTCATTGATGCCTGAGATTAGAGAAATCGTCGTGAAGAAAATCGGTTATAGAAATATTGATTCTGATTCTGTTACTGATTTGAATAGGGATAAGAAATGTTCTGTTGCAGGGTATAAAAGTGAATCGGTGAAGAATGCTGAACCATTGATTGAAGAGGAACCATTGAAACCATGGATAACTCTAAAGAAAAATGTGAAGAACATAAAGTATCTTTCATCAATGGTTGATATAAGCTTTAAGAATAGGTATGTTTATGTTGATGTTGGAGCTAGAAGCTATGGTTCAAGTATTGGAAGTTGGTTTAAGAAACAATATCCAAAACAGAACAAAACATTTGATGTTTATGCAATTGAAGCTGATAAAACTTTTCATCAAGAGTATGTGATGAAAAAAGGGGTAACTTTGTTACCTTATGCTGCATGGGTTAGGAATGAAAGTTTAGTTTTTGAAATTAACAACGATCCGGGTGATAAGAATAAAGAGAAAATAGGGAGAGGTATGGGAAGGATTCGATCGATGGAGTCTCAGGGTGGTGATGGTGGCGGCGGTGTTGAGAAGATACAAGGGTTTGATTTTGCGGATTGGTTGAAGAACACGGTTACGATGAACGATTTTGTTGTTATGAAAATGGACGTTGAGGGTACTGAGTTTGATTTGATTCCAAGGTTGTTTGAAACCGGTGCTATTTGTTTGGTTGATGAAATTTTTCTTGAGTGTCATTACAATAGATGGCAGAGGTGTTGTCCTGGAGAAAGAAGTCCCAAGTATGAGAAAACATATGATCAATGTTTGCAGCTTTTCAATTCTCTTAGACAAAATGGTGTTCTTGTTCATCAATGGTTTTAGTCGTAGTCATAGATTTGTCTCATAGCTGAAATATTGAAATCATTTACATTTTATTTTAGCATAATTTTTACATTTCCAATCCAATAGAGAAGTTTCTATTTTTATTTTTTTGAATTTCTTTAATTGTAATAATTGCAACTGAAAATGAAAATCATCCCTTTACATCAATTGTATTATTTGTGTAGATACTAGATACAACAATGGATTCTTTAGCCATGTTTATTATATGTTTCTGAGGAGAATTTTGTGGTTTTGTTTTATCAGAGTGTTGTTGAATTGGTTAGGGGGCATGAATTACTGATCAAATCACTGGGATTCTTTAGTCAAATGATTATTGAGGTTTGATAGTGTTTTTCTTGGCTATAACTGGACAATGGTTGTGAGACTTGAACATGAAATCATTATGATTACTTTCCTGAAATTGTTTATCTAAATATATACTTGCTGAAATAGGAGGATTGAACCAAAATATTTCTGCAAATTGAAGTAGTAATTTATGGCCTGGTTTTACATTGCAACCAAGCAACTGCAATTGTAGTGCAATGTATAAGTGATTTTACGCTTCCTGCATTTTGAGATCTCTGCAACTGTGTAGGGTTCACATGTGTTTTCTCTTAGACATATTTATAGGTAATTTTATGCAATATCAAGTATCACAATGTAGTTGTAACTATGGTTCTTGGAGCCACATTTTAAAACTTGATATAGGGGCCAATGTTATTAACTTTTGTTGGTGGTTCCCCAAAGGCAAAATGGTACATTGTTCTTTTATTTACTTGAGTTCCTATTCACTGTTTGTGAGCTACTTTTAAAACACTAGCTATGAATATAGCTATTGGTAATTTTCACATTTGAGTAGTCCTTATAATAATGCTGTGATATGGTTTGTGGCGAGTTATTTAGTGGACCAAAACAGTGATATGGTTTGTGGCTGAGTTATTTAGTGGATCAAAACAATACATGGTTCAACATGGACCAATGTTTAAAAATTATTTAAAATTCTAACAATGATCGACGATATTATTTAGAAGTAGAAGTTTACGACCCTTCTCATATTTACGGTTGAGATAGTGATCTAATTAGTATTGGTTCAACAAGTTCATTTTGATGGATCTATATTCATTCTCTTTTATTTTTAGCGAACTAATATCAACTAAGTTACTTTTTCAACTCAAAAAATGATGAAAACTATAAACTTGTATAAGAAAATGCGTATGTCATCAATATAAATAGAATTTTGAATAGATTTTAGGTAACAGTAGCGGCGCCTTTTAGAAATTCTGCATATTAATCAATAATGAAGAGAAAGCAAGATGTCATCAATTAATGCTGCCATGTGATGAGGGAAGTACAACTCTTGTTTTAAGGGAAATCTATTCCATTTCCAGCTATGTATTGGTTGTCTTGTTGAGATGTGATTTTCTTCAATTGGGTTTTCCAGCATTTATTGAAAGCTAATAATAATGAGCATGGAGATCCCAAACCACATGCAAAACAATACAATTTGAGATAAACACTTGATTTTTTAACTGTCACTTCTTGTTTTTGTTTGTTTATTTGTATATAAGAAGACAATTAATTATGTACTTCAATGGTGCATAAAGTATCTAATGTCACTATCATCTTGTATTCAACAAACTTGCGATTAGAATGAAATTAGTTATTTTCAGTTATAAGCTCTCTGTTTACTTTTTATTTTTTATTTTTTATAAAGTTATAAGCTCTCTTTTAATATCCCATTACTTTATCCATCTTATTGAAATATTTAATATAGCTGTTATGGTGATTGGTTGCTAGGACCAAATCACCTATTCATGATATGATAACTCGAAGAAAAATATGTATGATTTGATTTGCTGTTAGAAGTATTTGCAAATAGTGAAGTTAAAAGGAAAATTGATCATTAAAATTATAAGAATGGATCAAAATACTTCTTAAATTTTATGAAAAAAAAAATGTATTTAAAAAATCATAACTCGTCAATCAAAATCTTTCTTCTATTAACATTGTTATTTGAAGATTCTTTCTTCTATTAACATTGTTATTTGAAGATTATGATGTGACACGATAAATTAACACATAATTATATTATAGGTGGATCTCACTTCAATGAAACATTAGTCCCAAAAATTTATGTAGCATATGCAATTTAATCTTTAGTAATGTGATATTGATATGAGATTTATATAAAAAACTAGTTATTTGTAGACGAGATGTTAAACATGATAAACTCTAATGGTTTTTAAGATGTATTTACATATTTATAAAATTTAGTGACTATTTTGATCTATCTTTACAATTTCAAAACGTTTAGTTTGTAGTAGAAGAATATAAATTATGAAGTGATACATAAACTAACGGTAACAAAATCTTAACACTTATTTTCGGTTAAGGTCAAGTCTAAAGGTAATGCCATCGAAACAATCGTTTTATGCTTCCAAAACAAATTAAATTTTTAATTAATAAAAAGACTTCTAAAAATATTTTGTACTTAATAAAAAAGAGTTCAAATTTTAGTATTTTTAAGTCTAAAATTAATTAAATCTTATCTAAAATTAATATTGTCTCAACAAATATTAAATAAATTGACTGAAATATCTTTTGAAAATTAATTATACAAAATCGATTATATTAATCTAATTAATAATTTTTTATTCTAAATTATCTTGTCAAAATCCAATTTCATAAAATTTTACTAAAATACTATTATCAGTTCTAAAAAGACTTCCTATTAAATTTTGTCTTCGTCCTTTCTCTATCTTGTGCAAATTAAACTCATCTAAAGTGAATTGCTCACTTTAAAAGAGTAAAATAAATAATATCAACAATTTATAATCAAATCAATCGTTGGTATTATATGCACATTCATAACCAATTATGAATAATTATAACATCATATATTCACTTCACATCTATGTTTCCATATTTATGGATCAGTGTTTGTTTCTTTGGTAGGATAAGGCAACAGATTTTCCAACTATTGTATGTGGGGTTAGAATAAAGGTTTGTGGTAGATGAAAAAGGACTAAACTTCATTCACGAGAAAGGGATCATTAATAGTGAAATGGTGACCAAAATTCTTGATGAGTTACATCATCATTCATTATACAATCTAGATTTGGCGTTGGTTTTAAGCGCATGAATCAGCACATAAAAAGGAATAGATTTAGCTTGAAACTGAATTCTAATCATCTAATTGGAAGGAAGAGGATATAATTAATAACAAGAACAAACGCATTTTCTTTTCCTTTTATGTTTTGGGTTTTTTGAATAAAAAATAATAGTTTTGGGTATTTTTTTAACGAGATGACAATTACTACTAATAAACTCACGAACATAAAGTGGAGATTTCGAATCTGAACTCGAATCGTAACGAAAAATATCCAATTTAACAATATTTACATTGTTAGGTATTACATCTTACAAACTAAAAAGTATTAGATTAATCGTTATAATTTAAAATACTAAAAGGTACATGAATAGTAATTTTTGAGTCATGCTAACACATGTCCTAAAGGCATATATTAAAGATTTCATAAATAGTAATTATATCTTAGAAAAATAGAATGTATAATTTTCAACAAAGAGAAATACACAATTTTTAATATAGAATTTCTATATTTAATACACTAATAAGCGTCTTAACACACATATTAGCCTTTCCCATATTTTTTTAGCTTAATTAGATAACTCCAATTTGAATTAGTTTTGAAAATACAACAATAAAACATCTATAAAATGCATAGTTAAAGCACTTAATTTTGATTTATAAATTTTAACATTTCAACTTTTTTTAACAAAAAAATTATATCTCGATACATAAATTTAACATCAAATTTCGACATTAATTTGGATTTATGACATAATTATTTATATTGGCGCGGATGCAAAAGTATGCTATTATTTTAACTATAATTTTGAATCATTAATAAAAAATCTTCGGGGTGTTCAAATTTGGACCGGTCCCAAGGTTAAACAATCTAAGTTAGAACTTTAAGCCTCAAATTCTTTGAATCATTAAAGCTTAAAAAAAAATTCAATTTAGTTATAAATATATAATATAATAAATTAATTATAGATGTTCACTTAACTTATTTTTTTGACAAAAAAATAAATTTCATTCATACTAAAATAAAAATAGTATAATCAATTTAATGACCGACAAAACAAAAAACATCTTAAGATACACAAAAATTGCATATACACATAAATGTTCAGCTAACTTAGTTGTTCAAAATAATGGCCTCATATATGTCTTAGCTCAACTAGGATGCAACAAAACTTATTCTTTTTAATATTTTAAAAATATTGTGTTATTTTTTATTATTTAAAAAAGTCTCAATATAACATTTGTTTTAAACCTGTATACGTGTTGGATTGACTGTGGTTCAAATATATATATATATATATATATCAATGAACAATGAATTAATCATTTAAATTGTGTTTAAATATACATAATTTTCAATTATTTAAATACATTTATCAACCATAATTTATGTTCAAATATATACTTAAAAATTATGATCAATGATATTTAAAATTTTGATTAATTTTATACAGTGGATAGTTAATGAGTTAAATTTTTGGTTAATTGCAAATATACATATTCTTACATTCATTAACCTTCTAATCTATGAAATTAACTATGTATTTAAAGTGTGTGCTAGCCATATAAATTGATGTCGAAATTTTATCTCAAATTTGTGTGTTAAACTAAACAGGATATGAAACATGTCACTTCATGTGGGAAAAAACGTAAAGAATGTTATGAAACTGGATACACCAAACTGGCGAATTCCATTGGAGATGATATGGGGCCTCATGGTTCACTATCTACCCTACTTGTTTTGTTTTTAGGGTTCACTATATACCCCACTAGTTCTATTATTTTATTAGTTTAATTTCAACCACTGACAATATAAAAATGTTTTCACAGTTGACAAATTTGATCGTTATGTTGGTGATTTTAATAATAGTTATAAAAGTTAAATATTATTAATAATTTAATAATTAATAATATACAAAATTCATTATTTATATATTCTTTTTTTACCCTTTTGCTTTAACTAGACTGTGAAACAAACATTTGTAGACTCTGGAGGTGTAAAAGCAATGTCCACAAATCTCTAGTTTGAACCTTTATAAAAATTGTTACCAAATTAAAAGTAGGACCGACCCAACACGTTATAAGGCCTAAAATGAAATTATTATACAGAGTTTTTTTTAAAAGTTAATAAATAAATTATTAATATTTTATTTAATAACTATAAAAAATTTCTTTAGCTGAATTAATTACATTTTCAAATCTATATATTTTCTCTATATTTTTCAAAAAATAAAATAAAACATTTCAATTATTCTACAGCAACATCAAGAACTCATGTAAAATTTTTCATCTTTTAGTTAGAGAAGAAAATAGTGTGTATACGTTGTATCACTCCAATAACTCATGTTAGCAATATATTTACTACTTGTCTCATGATTTCTCAATTTATAACTAATATTTTTCATATGAGCAATGTGCTCACTTTTTGTCTCATGATTTAATTTATATAAGATTTTATCGGTTTTAATTTTAAAATTATCAGAATGTGAGACCTTTTTATTAAATAAAAAAAAAAGATTTGAGACATTTTTAGTAAGTAAATTTTTGTAGGGAGGCCTGCTTGGTGCTTCCTGGACCGGCTAAAGCAATGTGCACAGATCTCTCTTACTCTCTCATTTTATCATAAAAATCGTCTAAAGTTACTCTATCTAATAAAAAAATAATATTTAATCTCTATAATATTATCTCAATTTTAAAATTTTTGAATGACTTTTTTTAAATATGTTTAGAATATTATAAAGAGTTGCTCAACAAAAATTTAAATTTTTTTAACTTGTAATTAATTAAATAGAAATATTTTAAATATAAAAATATAAAGATAAAAGTAACAAAAATATAGATATAGAAATCGAAATTTGAGCCGGTTTTTTATGAAAGAAATTTTATTATTGTTGTAAACATATTTGCAAAAATTCATTCAAAAATATAAATTAATTTAACAGTAGGGACTAAAACAGCATACATGATAATATTTAGAAACTAAAAATTATTATTTTTGTTTTATAAATACTAAAATTAAGATATTAAAATTTTATAAAGACTAAAAATATATTTAACTCTTTAATTAATTTAGAAGATTTATGAATTAAAAAATCCAAAAAAATTTGTTAGAAGAAATTTTCAATAATATTAATGTTTGACTAATGATTATTTCCGTTACCATTTTTTTTACCATTTTTTAAACAAAATTACTTGAATAGATTAAAAACCAATGATAATGTAGATTGAATTAAACTTATATGTATACACACATTTTCTCATATAATAAAATTATGGGATTATTACGTTAAATATTAATATTACGGGATAAATATCTTTAAATTAATTATATTAATTATTTATCAATTAACTATTTATCAATTAAAATTTTAATTGATTATTGATGAAATTAAATAATAAGATAATTAATTAATTGATATAAGTTTTAATATGAATGTCATTATGTCTCATTTATTATTGGGACCAACCTACCATGGTCCCAATAATATACAGCAGATGATTGAAGATGATTAATTTATATTTTTATTGTAGTATTTATTACCGATCGTAAAAAAAAAAAAAGAAAAGCTTATTAATTAAATAATAAAATTAATTACATTTATGATGTTTGTAAGCAAATATTTATTGTGCTTATTAATGGTTTTTTTAGTTATATCATGCTAAATATTATTACATGTAATATCCTATCCGGTGGTACGACCCATTATCTAACTCTATCAGACACTTATTAGTTATTAATCCCAACCCATTTACTATTTATTATTTGATTAACTAATCCTTTATATTCGGATGGATGAAGAGTCAAATGGTTTGGCAATTCTTCGCGGAAGATGATTCAAGAGAGTTTTGAATCAGAGTTATAGATTTTTGGTCATCCTTCGCTGTAATAATATCTTGAGGTTTGCAACGATAACTTGGTATATCTACTATACTACCATTAACGAAAACATGTCTCTGGTTAACTAATTGATGGGCTTGAGGAATAGTCAAAGCCATACCCAATCGAAAAAGTATGTTATCCAAACGCATTTCAAGTAATTGTTAAGTGTTTGGGAAAACCTTCCTTTGAAAATCTTCGCATCTAACTCAATATCCTTCTTTGGGATATTGAGTAATATCTTTATTTGGGGAGATTGAGTTTCCAAATATATTTCGAAACAGGGGAGTCATTGGTCCTATTTGCGAACATTCTTTTTCCCAATTTTCAACTGTGTGATATCTGGATTTGACTGTATACTCATACCATGCCAAACAAGAGTGTCAACATTGGAGTAGCAATATCAATTACAAGAAATAGAGTTTTAATTGTGATCTTTTTTTTTTTAAATTAACTCAAGAATAACCTTGGTTAAAACAAAATATCTAGAACGTTCTAGATATGTTAGAAGTAAACAAGATAGGTTAATTCTAAGTGAAATGTGATCAGTGAATGCAAGATAAATATAGATAGGGATAAGAAGATCACACAAAGATGTATTCTGATTCACCTAAAGTGGGCTACGTCCAATCCTCACAATCTGTGAGATTTTCCACTAACGTGCTTAGCACTAGAACGTTCTGCCTTGCACTATCTTTTTGACCACACCTTGATTAATTACAATATTTCACCTTTCAAACTTGAAAGGAATTCCTACATTCACTTTCTAGTTTAGAAATGAGTTTTTTTACATGTACCTTTCAATCTAGAAAAGGATTTTGCAATACACTCAATCTTAAGTTAAGAGATAGACTTGAGTTACAAAAAAATATGTATGATGAAAGTCTTTGGGATCTGAAATCTTCTCAGCTCTTGTTTGAGACTAATTTAAACCAATAACTTAGTAAGGTGATCCACAAATATATTGAGAGTAATATGGAGTTTTGCATAAAAGAAGAGCTTTTGAACTTGAACTTGAATTATCAAGTGTAGATTGATTGCTTTTGAGACTCTTGCATTTGTCTTCTCATTGAGCTTCCTTTTATAGATGAAGAGAGGTTTGAGAAACTTAGATCAGATCGAATATAGCCATTAGACACCTTAGTTGGCTGTCAGTTCTGTTTAAAGTATATTAAGCATGTGTTCTTATTTTTGTCCAGAATGTTCTTTGATAAATCCAGAACATTCTTGCTTTGAAGTCCGACTGAAAACGTGATTGAGTGTGAGAATGATCTGTCACATGTCAGCTGGTACTATTCTAAATTAGAAACATGCAAAGCTTTATGCAGAATAGTGTAAGCATAGTATACTTGAGTCCTTGTTGTCCTTGCTCACAACTCATCAATTTGAAGATCAATCTGGACATCAATTTGGAGGTTGTTTTCTTCCTTTGTCTTCAATAGGGAACATCCATAATGTTCTTTTGGTCATTCGCTAGTCATTTTGTTATTGATTTTATAGATTCTTCAAGAAAACTCTTAGGCTTGTAAAGTTGATCTTTGTCTATATTGAACATGATGTGAGATCACAAGTAATGACAATAATGTTCTTGATTTCTTTCAAGGAGAGCCACACTAATTTTACATGAATATGTTTGATTACCTATTTTTGAATAAATCACTCAAAAACACAAGTGAAATAGCAATATGATTAAAATCATAATAAGTGATTTAATTTATTGTTTGATTATCCTTAAAACACTAATTTGAGATTTTGCCTCAACAAACATTAGTAAGAGAGATAATGGGAATTTGAAAATTTTGAGTAGCTTCAAAGAGTAGAAAAATGTCTTAAACTTTAACTTTATTCCGACTAAAACCGTTTGTTGCTATTAAGTCTCTCACATATATGTTATTGTCTTTATTCCTTTTAGAACTTAAACCTTGAACCCATGCTGGTAAAGCCAATTGTCCTCCCAAATTTTGGTATTACACCGATTCCCAATTCTCTAATAACACCATTGCTTAAGAGTCCATGAAGATTGGTACGCCATATATAACTTGAATTGTATCCAATTTGAGCACTGGACATATGACTAAAGGAAAAGTATTGGGCTTTAATACAGTGGGGAGTAAGGGAATCTGGGTTGTTTATAGTCGTCCAAGCTTGCTTTGCCAACAATATTTCATTGAAAGCCCTTAAAGTTCTAAACCTAAGCCACCATAAGATTTATTCATACACAGCAATCTCCACTGCCTCCAATGGATTATCTGTTCGCCATCCTTACTACCCTGCCAAAAGTTACAAATAATGCTCTCATGTTTGTCACATATTCCTTTTGGAAGAAGGAAACAACTCACAATATACGTGGGAATAGATTGACCCACTGCTTCAATTAGAGTGCTCATTCCCACAAAAGAACCACTCATCTCTTTCCAACCTTTTAGTTTCTTCCATATCCTATCTATGATGAAATTGAAGATTTTCTTCTTTGATCTTCCTATGTCAGTGGTAAGGCTAATGTATTTGGAATGCTTGTGAACAACTTTGATCTGTAAACATAGGCCAAAAATCCTTTTCCTATCCTCTGATATCTTTTTACTAAACACAATTGCATATTTGTCTTTGTTAATGAGTTGTCTTGATGCTTTTTGATAAGCTTATAATTTTTTTTCGAAGTTCCTTTGCTTCCTCACGATTAGCCCTACAAATATAAGACTATTGTCAACGAAAATTATGTGGGTAATCTCAGGGGCACCTTTGGATACTTTGATTCCATAGATCAACTTAGTGTGTTGAGCTTTAAGCAATAAACTTGAGAACACTTCTGCATAAAGAATAAAAAGGTAAGGTGATAAGGGGTCTCCCTGTCTAAGTCCCCTAAGAGGATAGAAAAAAAGGGAGGAGTTACCATTAATTATGATAGATCAGAAGCTAACAATAGATACACATTTAATAATAATAGTAACTAAATTGGTAGGAAAATTTCACTCAATCCGATCATAGGCGTTGGTCATATCAAGTTTAATACCAACATAACCTTTTTACTATAACAAGAGTGACTCGTGTAATGAAAATGATCAAAAGCCATAATAGAGTTATCAGAAATAAGCCTTCCCAACACAAAAGCACTCCAATACTTACCAATCACATTATGCATCACAATTTTAATTCTATTAGCTATAGTCTTTGTAAGAATTTTAATCATAACATAGAAAAGAGATACAAGCCTATACTCATTGGGGGAGCAAAGATTTTTAACCTTAGGGATTAAACAAATGTAGGTTTTATTTTACCTGCATGGCTCCACATTATACTTAAGAACATCAAGGACAAGGGAAGTGACGCCTTTACCAATGATGTGTTGAAGTAAAAACCTTTTTGATATGTGTTTTAATGATAACAAACCTTATGAAATAAACGTTAAGTTTTCTAAATGGTGATTTATTGATGTTTGCATTTGAATGTTTGTTGAAAGAACATAAGTGGTAAATCTTGAAGCCACGCACATAAACAACTGGATTGTATCAACTCAACAATGAAAGAATTGAGGAGCCTAATTCATAAATATAAATATGATTATCCTCAAGCCGAGGATAATCATCACAATATGTTGCATCTCAATCACACATAAAATCTCTTGGAAGAAGTCAAGAAAAACTACGGGTCAAGATGTGTCTATATGAAAATTAGAGGATGAAGAATCCAGATACGAGGATGAAGAATCCAGATTCGAGGATGAATATTTTCACAATCTTAGATCCGAGGATGGACATTCATCACAATCTCAAATCCGAGGATAAATATTTATCAAAATTTTCATCTCACAATTATTGAAAAAGTAATTGTCATAAAAGTACAACAGGACAAAAGTTGACAAGTTGTTTACACTATTCAAGGTTTACCAAAAGTAAACATAGAAGTGACATCACATCAATCACGTACTCTTATGTGGAAGACAAGAATTTTCATCCTCACACTTAACATAACCTGAGGATGGACTTTCGAAAAAATCATCCTATCATATATAAAAATGAGGTCTTAAGTGAACAATGCAAAAAAAATATGCCATTATAAGATCCGAGGATGATCATCCACGAACATCCTTAAAATCAGGTACATCAGAGGATGAATACAATTTCAAGATGAGGATAGACGCAGAGGATATCCTCATAACAAATTTGACACACACAAAAAAGTATAAAGGTACAAAAAGGTGAAGTACAAATTTGACACTGGTCAAAGTGGTCGGAAAAGGAAAGCAAAAAACAACAATCACATCAAGACTTAATAAAATAGAAACTCCATCCTCGTACATAAATCAGATTTGAGGACAGACTCAGAGGATAAACCACTTACGAGAGGATGAAATTATGTCATCTATGTCAGAAGATAAACAATACTAAAGAGAGGATGAATTTATGTCATCTATGTCAGAAGATAAACAACACAGAGGATAAGATGAATTTATGTCCTCTATGGCAGAGGATAAACAATGCAGAAGAGAGGATGATCTTCTGTTGTCTATTAATCCTCGTACATGGGAAAATGAGTAAAAGTACCAAAGTAAAAAAAGTGATGTCGTTGACTCTTAAAGCAAGACAATATAGTTGTTGGGAAATAAAAAAGTAAAAAACCATAAGTCACATCAAAATTAATAAAAACTTCATTCTCCTACAACTCAGATCCAAGGATAGACTACGACACTCTTCCTCTCAGCATACTTAACAGGAAGATAAAGGCTAAATGGAAGTTTTTCAAATAAAGACAAGTCCAAGGAAACTTAGCAAAGTCTCCAACAACTATATTTTGCTAACCCATATGTTTAAAGCTCCAAAGGAAATTATAAATAGAGAAGTATTAATATTCAAACATTAAGAGAATCATCTACAAGAAAACATCTAAGTTATTCAAACTTATCATCATTTTCTTCATTCTACACACTTTTCCAAACTTAAACATATCTCAGGATCATTTTTATTGAGTGTGTTATATACAACTTCACATCACTATCTTATCTTAGAAAGTTTTAATTTGATCACAAACAAATCAAACACATTACTACTTGTATATCCTCAAGTTGATATAAACTTGAGTTTTTTTGTAAGCCTGTCGAGGCTAGTAAAAATATAGTTTTGTAAGTCTGGTGAAGCTAAGAAAATACATACTTGAAAAGGTGTAGATCAGAGGACGAGTTTCTGAGCACTAGTGAAAATCTCACAAAGCTGTGAAGACTGGAGTAGCCTTTATTGTAACACCCCAAATTTTATAATAAATATTTTCTTAATTAAATAGGATTTTAGATAATTAATTTGGTGTTAAAACTATTTTAGAATATATGTGGATAAATCTTGTGACTAACTTTCGTTATATGGGTGTTTTCTATGATACGCTAATTTTGTATATATTTGACTAAATAAGTGATATAAATAACAAATATTATATTTTATTATTTTATAAATAAAAGTATTTTAGTGTAAATATTTTAAAGAATAAGATTTTAGGCGATTCTACATGTATATGTGCGTTCGTAGTTAATATGATATTTTCTTGTATGTTTGACTGACGTTAAGTGTGCACATAATAGTATTTAATTATTTATATATATGTGTTATTTTAATTATTTATTTTACAAATAATTATCTTGGTATATTAGTAATTTTAATATTGATTTTCTTTATTTTTATATAGTTGCTATGGTACGAGGATTTTATACATATTTATTTTGATTTAGTAAGTAATATAAATCGTTGATGTATTTTTATGTGATTATTTTGAGAAATGTTATAGTAATAATTATAGTTATTATTTTGAATATGAAAGTTTTGGTTAAAATTAGATTTATCTATGTTAAGGATAAATAATATTATGTTAAAATGAGTATTCTGGAGAAAACGTTTCTAGAAAAGTAAAATAAATTATTTATTTATTAAGGGCATTTAGAAATACTAGAAAATGAATTTTGGATCAGACGACTGTTTACACCTCTATTTACTACTTCTGCATATTAATTTGGGCTATTACTGGTTGGACTTTTCTTTCCTACACCTGTGAGTTGCTCATTACACCCCTATTTCTGTCTCAGACTTGACTATCTGTGTTGGGCCTTACAGTTTTACTCTTGTACCTGTACATCTGCTATCTGCACACCTCCTTCTGCAATTAAAAAAAATAAAAAACAAAAATCAGACTTGCAGCAAAATCGCAACAAACCCTTTTCCTCTCAAATTCACTCCCACCAATTCCTTGGCATTTTGAAACGATCTCAACCTCTATCCCACACAAAATCGGCCACTGAATCCATTTTTGGCATCAATTTTATCGATCGTGGCTCCGTTTAATCAGAAACAGCTGCATTTCTTTCCATGGGCGAGCTGTTTTTGACCGATTCCGATCACCACGTTTGTCGTCTCAAAAAACTGGCATCGTTTTTGGATTCCTCTCGTCAAAACCTTCAAAAAGCACTACTCATTTGTATTTTTCGGTGAAGTTGACGTCAGACCCTTACGGCGCTCCGACGAGTCGTCACGTCTCAACGATTTTGTGAACTCGAATTATTCGGATTCACTCGCTGTACGTTGTCGATCTGCAGTTGCTGTTGAAAATTTCTATTGATTTCTGTGTTTGAGAAAACGTCTAAATAAGGTAAGGGGTGAGAGAGCGTTTGAATTCATGAGTATAATATATTGTGAGATGAACGGGAAAACCGTAATTCCCAACGATTCATCCGGGGCTCGCTACGTACAGCAGTAGCCCTTTGAGGGATAAATTAATTAATGTGTAAATATGGAAATTGTGAGATTAAAATATAGAATAGAAATATTTTTAAGGTGTTGATTGATTTAATTTCTTTAAATGTGTGGTATTTGATGTTATTGTGATATTGAGTGTCGAATTAATTTTATGTATATGTTTGATTAGATGAGTTTATGTGATCTGATAATAAAAGATAGATGTGTTGTGATAATTGTATGTGATGATGATGATGTATGAATAATAATTGTGATTTTATAAATTTGTGATAAGTTTATGTGATGAGGTACGATTGATGGTAGTGATGCTCTAAATTTGTGATGAGTTTATGTAATGATGATGATGTGTGATTTATAATAGTGATGTTATGAATTTGTGATGACAATATTGAAGTAACCCCTGATGATATAATTGTGATTCCAATTTGTGTTTGAGATGACGGTCTTAATGGAGTATCATAGGCCAACGAGGGGAGAAAATAAATATTGAGAATTTGTGAAGTGGAGATTATTTTGTCATCATATAGGTAGGGCATGACAAGCCTAGTGATTCCGGGGAAGTACAATTGTATTGAGCCTGATCGTGGCGGTCTACTGTTGAGCCTTAAGGCAAGATTGTTAGACCTTGGAGGTATTCGGGTGGGGAATTCCTAGGTGACTTGGAGGTAGCATTCCAAATGTCGGGAGCTACCATGCAACACACGTTTACCTCGAATGTCGTGTATATGTGTCTCGGGTTGAGTTGAGGGGATCTATGAGGACATGGCCAAATTGAATTGTCCGTCCACTGGGATGGTGACATAGTATCAAGCCTTCTAACCAAGTACTTCAGAGTTAGAATGGTACCACATTGTGAAATAGAGTCTAAGCTCATGCACAACATTGCATTTTCTTGTGATTGTTTTGTTGTGATTTATATGTGTCGTGTGCGATAATAATTCTTCTTAGATGATTTGATGTTATAGTGAAATGTATTGATTTTCCTTGAGTGGTTTTGACTTTATAATGTTATGTTTTTCCTTGAAGAATGTTTGTCTAATGATACGGTTTATTTATGATTAATTGCATGTTCTCCTTACTTATATTATACTATTAACATGATTTCGAAACTCACCTCCTTCGTTGTTTGTGTTTGATTGGCTTGGCCCTGCGTTTGCGAAATCGCAGTTATTACAGGTTAATGAGTCTTGAAGTTCAAGTTTGGGAGAAGCCCCGCTCTGATAGGTGATACCGGGAATGAGAGTCATAAGTTGTATTTTTATTTGTTTAATTAGAAACAACTTTTTCTATGAAACCTTATAACTAGTAAATTTTTGGAATTAAATTAAGAAATTCTAGTTAAATCAAAGTTTATGGAGATTGCACTATTTTATAGGAGGAAAAAGATTAAAGTGTTCATTTTAAATTTGAGGAATGTGATATCTCAAATTAATTATAAAAGTTTTTATTCCCTTGAAAACATATTTGCTTTATCCGCTGCGAATTAAAGTTAAAAATTCTACTATAAATTAATATATATTATTTTGGGGTTTAGGGTGTCACATATATTAGGTGAACCAATATAAATTTTGTGTGCGAATCTTCTTAAGCTCTACTCTCTTTGATTTTTATTTTATTCATACCATTAGCACACTTATCGTACATATTTCAAACTCATGTTATTCTTCTTTAGTTCATCCTCAATAAGAGGAGGATTATTTTCATCTAACCATCCTCACTCCAAAGACAACTTGAGAGAATAATATTAGTGCATGAACTAAATTTTAAAAAGGGTCACAATTCAACCCCCCTTCTCGTGACATTCACTTTTACTTCATGATGGCCCAATAATTTTGATAAAAAAGGCTGACATATTATTCAGTCCAAGAGCAATCATGCTTTTCATTTGGGAAATGGCTTGCCAAACCTCAGTTTCCATGAAAGGAGTAACTAAGCTATCAACCATGTCCTTGGGGACTTAGTCATGGACCACCCCCCACCTTAGGGATTAAAAAAATGTACTGTTGGAAATGATTGATGAAAACATTTGTATCATCCTTCATATCCTTAATCTTATCTCCATTAGTAGTAGTACTAGATTTGATAGTGTTTCTACTTTTTCTTTGGAAGTCTTGTTGATGGAAGAACTTAGTATTTTTATCTCCTGAGTCAGCCATAAAGCCCTTGCTCTTTGGCTCCACCATATTTCTTCACATTCTAACACGTTGTCCATATCCTTTTAGTGATGTGGATATGTTTGATTATACTCGGGTCACCTCTCTTTTGATAAAGATATTCTAGATCCTTATGCGATTCCTTTATTCTTTTGGGGATATTGGAAATTCTATTGTTTCCTCATTGATGAAGCCAACTTAGAGTATGCTCCAACTTCAAATGACTGGGATATATGGATTGTTTGAGGATTCTGCCACAATTTTATGACACTCTTCATCCCTTAAGTTTAAGCACAAAACGTTCATAGCATGGTTATAATGTTTGAACATGTTAATATTTAAATTTTATGTATTAATATTTTTTAATCATGTTTTTCATATATATATATGTAATGCTATTGTTTTTATTTGCTTTTGAGCATTAAGCGACATAGTAAGTGAATATGGCCTACGTTTGTGGGTAGTGCCTTGTAAATTTAAAACATTTTTCATTTAATTTATTAAATTGTCTAGCAATTTTGGTTGAATTAGTTGAAGCAACAAGTTGCACAAAGAAATACCCGTTGCGTAGAGTTTATTCAATCAATATTACAAAAGATGTAGTATGAAATTATTCATGCGAGTTTTCGTCGGCCTAAAGGAAGACACAACTTGGTCAGATAGTTACAAAGCTATAATTTGTTAAACTATCTAGTAATCTTTGTTGAATCGGTTGAAACAATAAGTTGCACAAAAAAACTCCACTGCATAGATTTGATTCAATGCAAATTACAAAAGATGTAATATGAAATTATTCATGCGAGCTGTTATGGTTAGCTAAAAGGCAAACACAGTTTGACCGAATAATTTCATACTTGTGATGATAAATAGTGGTAATCATTAAGGTTTTCCATGTGGATAATGAGGATGTCAAACGACACTCATTATATTTGACATGACTTATCACCAATATTTGATTATTGCGTTGAAAGTTTCGTTTGCAGTTAATTCATGTTGTAAAAATATTACAAATTAATGATGAGTTTGGTATTTTGTTTGAGTCTTTTAATTTATTGATAAGATAGATTTTATCTATTTTATAGCTTTGTTTGATTGGTTAATCTGATGTTTAATGCGGTTTTATTTCTATTTCACAACTTTTTTGTTTTGTTTTGGTTGCAAGGATTAAGTGAAGATTCTTGATGCAAAGAGCCCTGAAGTCAAGTGGTGCAATCATGGTCCATCCTGATCAAGAAGATGATAGAAAAACAACTTCTAACAAGAATTACGGCCTGTCCGTAACGGTTGGACGAGGAAAAAGTGAGAATTTGCCACACCAAGACAGCAATGATTACTGTTGTAATCTACTCAACTTATGCTCCTAAATTGTTTTTCTTCTATGAAATTCTGATGGTTTCTTGTAATTAAAGCCCATGAAGGCTCCTAGGGCTATAAAAAGTGACAAAAATACTAATTTTGACACATATTCCTACTCACAATCTCTTGTTACTTTTGCTTTTGTTCTTGTAATTTTCTTAGCAAATTTCTAGTTTCAATAATATTCAATTTTCTATTTTTATTTTGTTAATTTATATTTCCAATGTTTTTATATTTAAGCTTTGATTCTACTATGATCATATGTGAGTAGATCTTCCTTGTCTTGGGATTGTAGGATTTCCAATGATGGATCTCTAACAACTTCTATTTCTTTCTGTCATGGGTATTGATCTATTAATCCAATTTTAGTAAGAATCAAGTTCGTACTTGGATATCAAATAATACACTGAGAAGTGAATTTGATATCTAACCCACAAGATTGGACAAGATAATCAAATTAGAAGAATAGATTTAGGTTCTTTTAAAATAGGTTGGTTATTAGTTTAAAATATATTTTTGCTCTTTGAAAGAAGTCATTAGTTATTATTGTTTATATGATTTTAAGATTTTAACATCCATAACTTAGAGAAGATTAATTTATTGTATCCATCATTGTGAAAAACTACAATCCCAATATTTTATTTTTATTGCGAATTTTAATCAAAAATCACTATCAACAATCATTGTTTTAGTTAATCATCATAGTAAGAAATGATTCATACTCATAACAAAGTCTTTGTAAAAACAATAAAATTTACTACGCGATACTATGCACTTGTGGTCCAATCATTTATAAATATTAATAATTTGTGCACGTCTTTGTAATTAACTTTTGATGTGCATACACGAATGTTGAGTGTATAATTAAATCCTTGCAATTATTTGACTGAGTATAATTAAATATGTGACAATTATAAGAACTTATGATTTAATAATACTAATTGTTAGTATTTGATCATTGCAACAATATACCACTAGCGATTAAGGTTATTATTGTCTAAAGACTTGATATTAATGGTGCACTTTGTATTTTTATGAGTACATTTATCTTCTTTTTTTCTTTTCAAGGTAATATAATATCTGCTAAATTGAACATTAATATTGTTCTTATTTCTAGACCTCGTATAAGGATAGAAAAATTCTTGTTCTCTCATAATTTAGTATTTCTAAAATGAAAGTTAAGTATGGAAAGTAATTTTTCTTCAAAATACATAGGTCTTTTGATCATAAAACATGATATTCCAAAGGTATTATAGGTGGTAGTTAAGATGATATTTTTTTTGTCATTTTTTCTTTACTTAAATAAAAGTGCTTTTAAAACACTAAAGTGAAATTAAACATTCGTCGAAGAGCTACTGTTTCATTAAAGTTATTGGACAAAGAAAATATAAAGAGCACATAAATAATTAATCTTGCAGATATGTTAAAATTTCGACTATTAGGTAACTTGCTTGAATTTTTTAGCATTTTATATTCTTATTGCAGAGTTAAGTTTATAATTGTTAAAGTTAGAGATGACTCTTTAAAAAGATCATTTCATAAAGCGTGCAAGAAAGAAAATTGTGAAGCAAGAGAAAATAAAATAGTGTTAATTTGAAAAATAACTCGAAAGATAAGGAAACATATAGAAAATTAAGTATTACAGAAAAATGTCAAATGACGTTGAAAGATACATCAATCTAGAGAGGGCAAAGTCAAAAAAGATTGAGAGTTTGAGTAGTTTACATCGTCATTATTTGCTTATATTTGTATTTAAAAGACTTTTTGATTGAATCATTATTTTGATAAAATTTTATTTTAGTTTCTCTTCGAACAAATCAAATTAATTTGAGTTTTATTTGAAACAATAGATTCATTTTATGTTTTAAATTCAAATATTATTAGAATCAATCCAGTTATGACTTATGACAATTTATAATTGTTCTAATATTTGAGAAACATAAATTTCAGCCCCAAGTTAAAGAATTTTTGGAGACAATAAATGCAAAGTTCTTTGAGAATATTGAGTGAGTGAGGAAGAATCAATTCTAAACCAATTCATATAGTTGCTATAAATTTAGTATAATTAGATCCTCATGAGGATATTATTGTTCTTCCTTCCAATCAAGTTAAGAAAATTGTTTATAAAAATCAAACTCAACACCTTCAAAAACTCGAGCACCATGTGTTAAAAATGATTGACTATAAAGCAAAATTCTATTTGATATTCTTGAAAGACTTTAATTGAATAGTTATGACACTCGTAGCTCATTACGATTTTTTGGAGCTACATAAGATGGATGTAAATACAATGTTTTTAAATGACAATATTTATGAAACAAAATGGTGCAATCAAATAAAATTTTATATCAATAGACACAAAATAAATGATTTGCAAATTGATTTGATCTACGAGTTAATAAATAAGTCCCATTACTCATAAGGAAATTATCTTATTTGATTTTGATATTATTATTGTGGAGAATTGCGGGTATTACAAGGTGAACAAGTTTATAATACTAGTTTAATGTGTTGATTTTATTTAGTGACAATTGATATATGTTGGTTTCGCGAAACCCATAAATCTCTAATGAAAGTTTAGCGAGTAAATATCTCGTGGATTGCTTTTTTGTTTTAGGAATTATGATACTTAGAGATTATTCTCAAAATACACTTAAACTATCACAAAGAGCTATATCAATAAAATTGTTAATATATTCGACATAAAACATAGTAAAATTATGAGATATCTCAATCATCAAGGGAGACTATAAAATCTCAATTTTTGATCAATAAAAAATATGAATTTTTTTTAAAAAAAATAAGGATGTCTCATAATATTAAGCTATATCAAGCATTTTTTTTATTTAAAAAACCAAACATTTTGTTTTTTTTTTTCAATTCTTTATGTAAGAAAAATATAACGAAGTTACATTATCAATTTATTTTCTTATCTGATCTTCTCCTTTTCCCTCCTTTCTTATAATTTTTTTTTT
The DNA here is from genome assembly GCA_037974755.1 of Cicer yamashitae. Lineage (NCBI taxonomy): Eukaryota > Viridiplantae > Streptophyta > Magnoliopsida > Fabales > Fabaceae > Cicer > Cicer yamashitae. The sequence continues at coordinate 16,740,721 of JBBPBQ010020323.1, forward strand.
CACTTTCCATTCTTATCCAAACCAACTTTAATTAGGATATATACATAAAGCAAACAAATGTACAAACTGTAAAAGTGAGATTTTAATCCTATTTTTCCAACAAAAATAGATCATATGAAAAATCTTAATCCATATTACAATTAAGCCAACTATCTTAATCCAAATTAGGCTCATTATTACAGCTTCGTGAAACAAACCAACAAATATATAAATTAACAACAAAACACTAACAAATTATGTTTTATCCAATATTTCAATTTCATCAACATTTTCTTTATAAAAAATATCACAATCAATTTTTCTTCACTTTCTCGCTTGTTTCTCAAGAAATGGGAAGTTGTATTAGCTGTGATGCTTCAATTGTAGACAAGGTGCTTGATGTTGGATTTGATGAATGTAACAAAAATAATGATATTATTAAATGTGAACATGGTGGGGACCAAATTATGTTGAGAGGTTCCTCTAACTTTGTATCAATGTACTGCCAAAAGGGTACAAAAGGACTTTATAATCAAGATGCAATGACAGTTTGGAAGGTAAGATTTTTTGTTTTTTCGTATATCTATATATTTGCAGAATTTATTTTGTTTTCTATTTTCATTTTCATCAACTTTTTTCTTGTTTTTGCATAGAATTTATGATTTTATTAGGAATTGAGTTTTAGATCGATGTTTGTTTTTCTTGCGATTACTTTTTTAGGTTGAGATTTGAGTCATTAGATCAAAATCGAATGATTCACATTTTAAATTTACCAGTTAGATTTCAAAGTATAAACAAAACATATAAATTGTTAGATCTTGATAGAATAGTCAAGAAGTGCTAAGTATAGTAAGTGCAGAATATTTCAAGTGGATTTGATTTAAATCTCCCACCATTTTGTATTCTTCAACTAATTTTATTTTTTTATAAGCAAATGTTAAAAATTAGTAAGTTATGTTAGTTTTCATCCACTAATTGATATTGTTAAATAGTAAAGATAGTTAATTTTTTCAAAACCATGAGTTTTTACAATCATATTTAACTCTAAATACTTATATGTTCAAAGCTTAATGTTACTACCATCTTAAATGTATGATTACATTTTTTTTAGTAGGGGACACTATACTATTTTTATTTATTTATTATGATGCCTCTTATTTCATGAAATGAATGGTCAAAATTAATTATCTATGTATGGATACATTTTTATAATTAGGACTTTGCTGGAGAAAAAGATACAATCTTTTGTGGTGTGTTCGATGGTCATGGTCCTTTAGGACACAAATTTTCATATTCTATACGTGACAATTTACCCTCCAAACTCTCTACAACAATCAAACTATCACAACAAAAAGTCTCTAAACAAAATGGCCCTAACGCTAAAGAAAAAAGTAGTTATGGTGATTTGTATAGTGATGATGATGATGAGATTAACCAACAATTGTCCATTGCTTCATGGGAAGGAAATTTTCTAAGATCCTTCAATGAGATGGATAAATATCTCGCTAAGAATGTTGACACCGATGGCTTTTGTGGCGGTAGCGTTGCCGTGACGTTAATTAAAAAGGTATAACAAGACTTTCACCGTTGTTTTTAATAAGAAATTTGTTACCGTAATTGTGATTACAACATTAAAGTTTTAATGTTTTTATGATCGCAATGCGACCAAATCTGTGGCCTAATCGCCTACATTATGTAAAGTCCTTACGAGTGTTGTATAGTTTTGTAAGATAAAATTCTAACCAAAACATTTTACTTTCAATAAATATTTCAGGGTGACCAATTGATAATTGGTAATTTGGGGGATTCTCGTGCAGTTCTATGCACAAAAACAGATGACAATCATCTTATTCCTATTCAACTTTCTGTTGACTTGATTCCAGATGTTCCAAGTAAGCCTTAGAATTGAATATTAATATTTCGTACATACTTGAAATCACAGTGAATTTAACAAAATCATAGTTAAACTATGATTTTGTTGAAACTCCAAAGTATAACTTTTAAATTCATACCGAGTTTATGACCAACTAATTTTTCTCTCTTCATTGTCCCTTAGGTGAAGCTAAGAGAGTCATTAAGTGTGGAGGTAGAGTTTTTGCTGCAAAGCAAGATCCTAGTGTAAATAGAATTTGGATGCCTGAAGGTGAGTGCCCTGGATTAGCTATGACAAGAGCTTTTGGAGATTTTTGCCTAAAAGACTATGGCCTCTCCTCAATTCCTGATGTATCTTACAGAAAACTTACCAAACAAGATGAATTTGTTGTTTTGGCCAGTGATGGGGTAAGTATTTCATTTGCAAAATAATTTTTTTGTTAATTTATGTTAAGAGTCTCAATAACGTATGACATGAATATGTGTTTATAAGTAGAAACAGTTTGTCCTTATAAGCTAATTCTATTAGGTTATGTTAGGTCGTCGACCAATTTTTAAAATAGTATTAGAGTTTATCTAAATATGTTTTTATAAGTAAAGAGATTTTCACCTTACTAGTCGATTTTATAAAACTATATTAAATCCAATCCAAATTTAAAAAAATATATGGTCAAGATTTACTTCTCTTACTTTTATATAACATCACCAACTATAATAAAACACACACACATACATAAATAATTGATTGAATGTTTCGACAATTTAGTGATTTCAATTTCTAACTTGAATTACCTTTTATATGCATTCAGTTAAAAGTCTAATTAAGGTTATTTTCTTTTTATAGATATGGAATGTGCTAACAAACATGGAAGTAATAACCATAGTTGCTTCAGCACCAAAGAGGTCCTTAGCAGCCAAATTGTTAGTAAAACGTGCTATTCAAGTTTGGAAACAAAAGTTTCCTCGTTACCATATTGATGATTGTACAGCCATATGCTTGTTCTTGAATGAAAATGTGAGAGGGAATAAAAGACACCGCTAGAAGAATATGCATTTCTCGTAACATAGAAAAGTAGCGTCTAAAATTATAAACTTGTAAATAATTCTAAATTTTGGTCTGCAATTGTAGCCACAATATAACAATTTTGAGGTCTATGTATCTGTGACTACAATTGTAATTTAAAATTATTTGGTGATAGGAGTATGGTAGAATAAAAGATTGAAAGCTCTTTGAGAGATATTTAAAGACAACTCTAAATCATTGCTCCTATAATATGCTATAATTATGAATAGCATTCATCTCGATGTCTTAAAGATTGAAGTTCGCCGCAAAGGTCCTCTTTAAAAAAAATTTGTTTTTCACACACATTAATATAACAAATGTAAAATTTCTTAGAACAAGTCTTGATGCAACTAAAAACATTAAAAAGGGAAAAGGAATTATTTTGAGTGGCATCAACGATAAGATTCATTTCTTACCACTCGATTGTAAAATCCAAAAAAAATTATATTTTTGCTTTGTATCATAATGATTACATTTCTAAGTATTTTTGTCCAAACAAAAATAATATTGGGTAAAATACAATTTAGTATAGAGGTGATTTAACAATTTCCATTATAAAATACTAGTAGGTGAATTCTCATATGCTCTCTGATTTTGCCTCTTCACTTCACATATAGTACCGAAAGTTGGAATCTGATAAAAATCCAAAAAATTGAATGGTTAGATAAGTATTCACTATACTATTACTATAATGGGCCAAATTAAGTGTTTAAGACCAATAGTAAAGTTGGCAAAAAAAAAAAGTAATTTCTTCTTTCACCTCCAATGTTCTTAAAAGTCTCTAATATGTATCAGGATTAGTCAATCTAAAAAGTATAAAATATACATCTAATTTGAATGTGTATTTGAGGGTTTTGGAGGACATTAGAGGGTGCAAAAAGAATGAAAAAAAAAGACTAATGGTAACAAAAACTAAGAATGAAAAAAAAAGACTAATGGTGACAAAAACTCTTGTAGAAAAAGCCCAAAGACTTTCCACTCCAAAAACGCAGCCTCTCTTTATTATTGAAGGATTAGGACTCCCAAATAAAAAGCCTCGAAAAATGGAATGGTGTCTAGTGGGCTTCAAATCACACACTTAACTGAGAGAGGAATGTACCAGGCACCCCCCGTCCTATACCTCCCACCCCCCATTTGAAAAGAAAAGACTAAATTGCCCTTTTTTACCAATTATAAAATAACAAAAAAATTTACCATTCCACACCCCCAATCGAAAGTTACAAAAAATTCCATAATTTTCGAATATTTGCTAGTTTCGAAATAAAAAAAGTAAGATTTATTGAATAGTTCGAAACTTTGGTTAAAATGAAAGTTTCCAAATTATATTTTCCAGTTATTTTCGGAACTTTGGTTAAACATGAAATCTTCGAAATGAAACATTGTTTGAACTTGAAAAGATTCGGAACTTTGGTTAAACACTAAACCTTCGAAATGTATATATCCAGATTTTTTCAAGATTCTCGAAACTTTGGTTGAACTTGAAAGTTTCGAAATGCAGTTATTCAAAACTTTCAAATGTTCGAAATGTATATCTCCAGAATTTTCAAGATCTTCGAAACTTTGGTTGAACTTGAAAGTTTCAAAATGCATTTATTCGAAAGTTTCAAATGTTCGAAATGTATATATCCAGAATTTTCAAGATATTCGAAACTTTGGTTGAACTTGAAAGTTCCGAAATGCATTTATTCGAAAGTTTCAAATGTTCGAAATGTAATTTTTCGAAAGTTTCATTAATTTGAAGCTGCATGTTTCGAAACTTTCATTTCCAAGGAAAGTTCCGAAATGTATTTTGTTTTTTTTAATTTTTTTTTTTAGGGTTTAATTTTTTTTTAACATTATTAATATTATTATTAATTAAATTTTTTAATCTTTTTGAAATTAGGTATGAGTAGAGTTGAGGTTCCAGCTTCAACAACAGTTGTCGATTCTACAACAAAATTCACCACTGATCAGATATTATTATTAATAATCCACCACCGATCAAATTTTGATTATAGATATATATTTGATGTTATATTTAAAACATATGTTGTAGGTATTTCCCTCTCGAGAAGCTGTATTTGAATGGGCAAAAAACGTTGGAAGACAAAATGGAATCTTAATTGTTATCATTCGATCAGACAAAGCAACTGGAAAGAGGGGAAGAAAAGACAAATTAATTTTGGGATGCGAAAGAGGCGGAAGATATAAATCTAAATCAAAAACAACAGCAACTTGTTCTCACAAGGAAAACTGTCCATTTAAGCTCAGATGTATACCGTTGAGTATCGGTGAAGGATGGAAAATTAGTGTTCGTTGTGGAACGCATAATCATGATTTAGCGGATGCTTTAACCGGTCATTCATATTTGGGGCGTTTAAATGAAGAAGAGAGAAAATTTGTCAATGACATGACAAAGTATAAGCTTGCACCAAGATTCATTTTGAATGCTTTGAAAGAGAGAAATAAAGCTAATCTCTTAATTCCCAGTCAAATATACAAAGCAAGGAGTAGTTATCGAGCTTCGTTGAGAGGCTCGTACACAGAAATGCAGCATCTGTTGAAGTTAATAGAATAAGAAAATTATGTGCATTGGACAAGAAGACGGGAGAATTCAGATGTTTTGAGAGATATATTTTGGACGCATCCTGATTGCATAAAGATGTTAAACACGTTTCATTTTGTTTTGATATGTGATAGCACTTACAAAACAAATAGATATCGGTTACCGTTACTTGAAATTGTCGGTATCACATCTACTAGTTTGTCATTTTCTGTTGGGTTTGCATACTTGGAACAAGAGCGACAAGATAACTTTATCTGGGCATTTGAAAAGGTAAGACAGTTGTTCGTATCTGAGAATTTAATTTCTAAAGTTATTGTGACTGATAGAGATCTTGCCATGATGAATGCTATTAGAGTTGTGTTTCCTACTTCAATTCATTTGCTATGTCGTTTTCATATTGATAAAAATGTTCGGGCAAGATGCAAACAATATGTGAAAAAAGATAGACAAGACGAAGTAATGGATTTATGGAACAAAATTGTATATTCAACTAGCGTGGAGGAGTATGATCATCACTTGCAACACTTTGAGCTAGTGTGTGCCGACATTATCCTTTTTGTTGATTATGTGAAAGATTCTTGGTTGACACCTTACAAAGAAAGATTTGTCACGGCTTGGACCAATAAAGTGATGCATCTGGGGAACACAACATCTAACAGGTATTTTTAAACTATGATTTGTATTGTTTTAGAAAATATGATTTACTAATTTATGTGATTTGTTTTAATTTGTGTTATTTAATTTTGTTTGTAGAGTTGAGTCTGCTCATTGGAGATTGAAAAACATGTTGCAAACTAGTTTTGGTGATTTGTGTAAAAGTTGGGAGGCTGTGAATATGATGTTGAAGAACCAAATATGTATCATTAAATCGTCATTTCACAAAACCATCACAGATGTTGAGCACGGGTATAATTCACCATTTTTTCAAAGTCTACATCACTGTGTATCAAGGAAAGTCATGAAAGAAATTGACAAACAGTTACAGAGAGTGAAGATTGTAGGTACTGACAAAACAAAGTGTGGTTGCTCAATCAGAACAACTCATGGATTACCATGTGCTTGTGAGTTGGCAAAGTTGCAGATATCTGGTAATGTTATCCCGATAGATAGCATTCATGTATTTTGGAGAAGTTTAAGCATTGAGCATGAATTGAAGGCTGAAGAATCTTTATCAGATTATGACTTTTCAGAAGAGTTGGAAGCAATGAAAGCGTATATGAAGAAACAAGATATTGTTGGTCAAAGGATATTCAGGGAAAAGGTGCGTGAAGTTGTATTTCCACATACAACATCAATACTTGACCACCTGAGAAGGTGGGAACCAAGGGAGCTAGTAAAAGAAAAAAAGATTTTGATACTCCTCGTGATCCTTCATATTGGGAGTATGTTGATGCATCTCAACGTTCTGCAAATCAATCAGCACAGTGTTCTGCTAGTCAACCATCTCAACGTTCTGCAAATCAATCAGCACAGTGTTCTGCTAGGCAAACATCTCATATCATACATTTTCCTAGTTTTATACATCAGTATATTGAGGAGATAATAGATGTTGTGTCTGATGGAAATTGTGGGTTTCGCGCAATTGCGGCATTGTTAGGTCATACTGAAGAATCTTGGCCTTTAATTCGAACACAATTGGATAAAGAGATCCATCTACATCAAGACCTTTATGCCAATGTGTTCGATGACAATATTGAATCAGTGCGGAACTCATTGAAAATTTCAAGATTGAGTGCTCGAGGAAAAGATAAGTGGATGACTATACCAGACTTGGGTTACGTGATAGCAACACTATATAATGTCATATTGGTTTCGTTGTCTCGTAATCTGAATATGACATTCTTTCCGCTAAACAAATCACCATCCAAAGAGTCAAAGCTTATCAAATTAATAGCAATTGGATTCGTAAATGAAAATCATTGGGTACAGGTAAAATTTATGATTTGTAGTATTGTTTAATAATTTAATGTTTAATATTTTGTTCTTCAAATAAATTAATGTTTAATATTTTATTGTCCAGATCAAATTGAAGTCTGATTGTCCTTTACCACCTACCTCACAAAAATGGAGAGACTTTTGTAGTGAGTGTGCAAAGACATGGGAAATAGCGTACGCAGGACGTATGAAACATTGGGAACACATTGATCCATCATTTACCAAATCATCTTGTATTTCATTAACTGAAGATTAGAAATTATGTTTAATTGTCCATTTACGTTTTATTCATTTTTTTTGTTTTATCATTTATCCATCATTTAACGTTTTATCATTTACGTTTTAACTCAAAATAAAAATTCATAAATAACAGTGACACGACAATCTTACATAAAACAATAACACAATCTTACATAACACAATAACTAATCGTCGTACAAGCGGTATAATTCAGTAAATAGTTCATGAACCTCACTAAATGGCTCTACCAAATCTAAGCCCCTACGTGCAATCTCAAGTGTTCTACGATGTCTACGGTCTCTACCACCATCTACAGAAGATGATGGACCAGCATGTGCAGCAGCAGTAGGTGGACTCGAAGGTGCAGCTGTAGGCGGAGGGAGAATCAGAGGATGTGATACAGATGTGTACCGTGCATAGTAGTCTGCAGTGACCTCTCCAAGAAAATTCGCAAGAGGATATAGTCGCTGAAAGGCAAATACAGATGATCTCATAGTAGTCTGCCACTCCCAATCTATACTCTCCGGCACTCGAGTAACGTCACGCGGTATGCACTGAATACGACCAAATTGTCGAAGACATCGCTCTGGCAGATACGGGACTGAGACTCCACCACATCGAAGGTATCCAGAGAACATCGAAAGCTTCACAAACGGATGATTAACTCGATCATCATCATATGGTGTAAACAATACATCATCGAGTGTCAAAGCATCGAGTCTCCGACGATATGTCATCAGTCCGCCTTCAACAGCATGTTTGGCTAGTCAACCATCATGCTCGAGGAAGATGTGCAGAAACCTTTCCTCTATCGCCCCGCTTACAGATGCTAGGGAAATGCTCGTAAATCCAGCACTGCACAATAAATAAATAAATAAATAAATAAATAAATAAATAAATAAATAAATAAATAAATAATTAAAGAAATAAATATATATACCTGTAGTAAGGTCACGTAACCACCCAACTGTCGAGTGTCGTGGACAGCTCCATCTCCGAGATTGTCATACAGGAAAACCAATGCAGCACTAGCCCACGAATAGTCTCGACAACTATCTAAGTTAATAAATAAACTAACATATTTCGCCTCCATACGTGTATGTGTTTTATCAGCGAAAATAGTGCAGCCAACTAAATGCAATAGGTATGTTCTAGCCGCACACTCAAACTCGTTAGTCTGAATGAGACCAATGTATAAATCACGCAACCATTGCAATCTATACTGGGCACATTTATTATAATTAATTTCTGCTAATGCTTCCTCCCATAATGCACCTAAATACTCATTGGCAGCTCTGACAGCATTATTAGTATTCATATTAATAGGTGCATCAAAAAATTTACCCCGAGGTGCGATATGAAGAAGAGTAGCCACATCGTCCAATGTGATTGTCATCTCTCCAAATGGCATGTGAAATGAGCTAGTCTCTCTATGCCACCTTTCAACAAAGGCAGATATGAGACCATCATCAGCCATAGTGAGATAAGCTGAAGAGAGAGGTAGTAGTCCAGATTCCCGAACCCAATGCAATACAGGATCTGGCATAAGAACTTCAAAAAACTTCTTCAGCTTCAACCCATGTGTAATAACCTTCAACGACCCACGATCCTGCGAGTAATTAAAGAACATAACAATAAATATTTGTTTTTATTTAAATAAATAATTAATTAAATATAATGAAGATATATACTAATTAATTAAATATAATGAATATATATATACTAATTAATATATATATTACTTAAATATAATGATTATAATTAATTAAATAAATACCTCTCCTTCCCATATCCTCGGAGCCACGTGGTGTTCATACTGTGTCAACACAGATGTCACCACCGGTCCTCTAGGGAATCCGACCTGCTCAGACTCAGCATCAATAGCATCATTCCCTCCGAGTTGCTGATCCTGATCAGGCTCAGCATCATCAGCATCAATAGCATCATCAACATCACGTGCATGCTCAGTAGACTGATCCTCAATCTGCTCCATCTGTGCAGGCTCAGGTACATCCTTATCCATATGCGTAGGCTCAACAGCTTCAGTGACATCATCCTGTCGTCGACGACGCTGCCTAATTGGACGGTTTGCTTCATTCCGTCGTCTGTTTGAAGCTGTTGGTGGAATTCTGTCTGCCACATCACCACTATCACCTCCCACGCTTCGGGCAATGTTGCGGATGATCTGCCCAAATGCACCCCTCATCCTAGGCACTGCAATATATCAATATATCAATATTCAAAAAAAAATGGAAAAAAACACCTAAATTAAATAATCATTCCGAAACTTTCAAGAAACACCAAAAGTTTCGAAGCATTTCGAAACTTTCACTGTATACCAAATTTTTGAAGCATACTTTTCGAAAGTTTCTATCAACCTGAAACTTTCGAAATGGATTTTTAGAATTTTCATATTGTTCCTATTTCGAAACTTTCAAATTGAATGAAAGTTTCGAATGAAGCATTTCGAAACTTTCACTGTATACCAAATTTTTGAAGCATACTTTTCGAAAGTTTCTATCAACCTGAAACTTTCGAAATGGATTTTTAGAATTTTCAGAATGTTCCTATTTCGAAACTTTCAAATTGAATGAAAGTTTCGAATGACACGTTTCGAAACTTTTGTGTTTCTGGAAACCTTCGAAAAGTATGCTTCGAAATTTTAGTTTTTCTGGAAATTTTCGAAGGTTTAGGTTTGAACCCTTACTTTTCTATTTCGGAAGTTTGAAATTCTTGTGAAACTTTCGAAGTATTGAAAATTAAGAGGTCGGAGAAATGAAAGGTTCGAATTCAACAGTGAAAAAAGTGACAGTAATTTTTTGCTGAGGTTTTATTGTTTTCTCAAGGGACATTTTGGTCTTTTCCTTTCAAATGGGGGGGTGGGAGGTATAGGAGGGGGGTGCCTAGTACATTCCTCTAACTGAGATTCAACATAAACTCGTGATGTTTAAAAAACTGTCTCTTCTATTAAACTCTAACTTTATTGAACAATATAACATTGTTCTAACTTTAGTAAAAACATGTGATATGTTTTATGTTATTTTTTTTTTTTTATGTTGGTTATAAGCAATGAAAAGTTTAATTTTGATAATCCAGAAAATGAATAATCTCAAATATTTTTTTCTTATTTAGTGATATTTTTCTTATAACACCCTTCAACTTATTTAAAATTTCAATAACTTTATGTTAAGTTTTAATAAAGGATAGTTTTCATAGTGTATATATATATATTTGTGATTATATTAAAAATTAAGTATTTAATTTATGTACATAATCAGTGTAAAGAATTTTTACACTGACAGTGAATCACAATCATTCGATATTTAAAAATATTTGACTTGTATGATAATCACCTTTAAAATAATAGACATGTGCGATTATGATATATTGATAGTGTAAATTATTTTACATCGTTAGTTCATGCAAGTTAAACTCAAAAATTAAATGATATTCATTTTTTAAATAAGTGTAAATTGTTTTTTTTTAATATTTAAGATTTGAGAGTACTATTTACGTGTTTGGTTCAACGTTGGAGTTAATTGAAATGTAGGCCATAAGTCATGGTTTATAGAAATGTAGTTTTGCTCGGCTAATTATGCGGATAATGCATGACAACTTTCGTTTATAAAAATTTATGGTATCCTGCGATCGACTCGTCTTTTCTATTTTCTTGGCATGTCTCATTGGCAGTATTCATATGTGCCTTTTCCTATAATCGTACCTCCGTGTTGATCGTTAGTGGAGTTAAAAATGTAGGATACGACCGCAACTATCAAATTATCAAGTTTTGTTGAGATTTGACTCATTTTTATTCCCTTGCAACCTTTGTAGATCTATGTAGACTTGAGAAATATTTGATTAACTCACATTCGACTGTTCTTTGATCACCTAATCTTGCTTTGACTACTCTTAAATTCAACTATTTGTCGTTTTCAATTAATAAATTATTTATTTTTATATAATACACTTAAATAAAATAAAAAACATCGAAATAAGAGGTGTACACTAATTGCCCTATTACAATTCCAATAGGCATAACTACAAATAGTCCATTCCAATAGATTGACACAAACCACATAAAAAGTTTACACATCATTTACTTTCTTCTATTTTATGCATAGGCTGTCAATACTGATGGTGAGATAAAACAGAGCCCACCGGCCACCATATTTTAATTGGAGATATTAAATTTAGTATCACTAAAAGGAAAATGATAATACCAAATAAGTAATATTACACATTAAGACAAAAAATACATCTTTAATTCTTTAAGCTTATCTCAATTTTTATTTAAGTGTTTTAAGTTTTTTTTTCTTTTCAATTTGGACATTTAAGTTATATTCGTTTGCACCGTTAGTTTTTAAGATATATTAAATTATGCATGCAGTCCTATAAATTTGAAATTTTTCTCAAATTACTGTCATGAAATGTTAAGATCTAATTGAAACATCGTAACAAGTTGACTGTCCAAGTTACTCTACATGTGAAGGAAGTTAAAGAAATTAATTATGTGGATAGACATTTATTACCATGTTTTTAAGGATATATGTGAGTTTAAATTGTTGTAGAGAAAATCAAGAAATATATACCATTTATAAGATTTGATGAATGTTTTTTGAAGGATTAGTATGAGAGACATATTGTTGCAAATTTTGGTATAGTTTTAAAGAACCACAAGTTTTCAATTGAACTAATTGTTGTCGATATTGAGATAAATAACTAATGGTGCAGACGTAATGTAACTTAAAGGACCAAATCGTGATAAAATAAACTTAAAGAACTTAAGCGGATATTGAGTTAAACTTAAAGGATTATAAGTGTATTTTTGTCTACACATTAAATATGTTTTTCGATTCTCTTAAAATTAACAAAATTTGATTTTTATCCCTATACTATTTTATTTGTTTCTTATAGTAACTTGCTATAATCTGAATCTTTGATCTCAAGTAGACTTTAAGTATCGCCACAATATAGATACTTTTTTAACCAGTTATAATAAGGCTGAAAATGAACCGAACTAACTCAAAAATAATTTGAGACTCAATTCGATAATTAGCTCGTTTAAAAGAATTGTCAACAAATCTAAGGTGAGATATTGCATCTGTTGCTCAAATCAATTACTTTCGACGATAAAATTTGTGTCAATTAAAAGTTAGAAACAAAGTATGTAATTCTTATTTATACCATGAAGGTAAATAAAATTGTTTTAAGTTTTATATTATTGTTCAAATATGGTTATTTAGTTATGTTCAACACTTAACTAATGATTCGAGTTGGTTCATTTTGAATCATTTAACAGTCAAAGTATGTTTATCTTTTGGTTCATTTGATTCGAGTTGTTGAACCGAATCGAGTTGGTCGTGAATTTGAATCAAGTTGAATTCAAGCTAAAAAATAAGTTTGACGAATTCGAATTTCAAACTTAACCTATTCTTATCGAGTTAAACTTAAAGATAAATTTGACTCAGCTCAACTCATTTTCAACCTTAGATTATGAGACTAATCTTTAAACCAGTGGTAAAATGCCCAATTGTAAGCAAAGACCAAAAATCAAATTGTAAAAAAGAATTTAGGACTAAAGTTGAAGAGTTTCTTATAGGAACTAAAAATTAAACTTTGAAATTTTATAAAGATTAAAAATTTATTTAATTCTAAATATTTTAAATATCACCAAAAACATCTTCTTTATTTTATATCACTCATATCTACAGAGGGTAACCATTGTGAAAATAAACTTGTTGACTTTGCTTTTAGTTTGCAGGGCTTAAGCTGGTGGAATTCTATTCTTGCGGTAATTAAGGAGGAGTTTTGTAGAAATAATATCCCTTATTTTTGTTTCAAATAATGGTTCCTTGTGGATTGTTATTTTCTTTTAGTATTTTGTACCTCCCCTTTTTCCTACAAGACATTTGTTGTCTGTACTATTTGTTTGGTTGGATCTTGAATTAATCTCCAAAAGTTTGTACTCCTCTTTTTATTTTATTTAAATAATTTTTTTTGTAGATTAGGAGCAACAACATAATTGAGATGTATTTGTTGTTATGTGATGTCTTTTCATTTCAATTATGTGCTTTAAAAAAATATGAGGCTAATCTTATATGATTCCAAAAATAGAAATTTTCTTTTATAGTCCAACTTCTAACCAAAACTGAGCTTTTCATTCTAGGTGAAGAAAAAACACCTTTTTTTTAGATTAAAATTGAATGTTTTTTTTTACTCTCTTATATAAAGTAATAAGAATCACTTAAAATTCATATACACAACTGTTAAATTTTGATATTTATCAATTAAACTATACTACACAGATAAAATAAATGAAACTTTTAGTATTTTAAATTTAATTTTTGAACAAATGTATGTTATATTTAATTAGTAATAGTTTTTCTCTCAAAATCAGTGTCGTTTAAAGTTTTTCTACACATTAAAAAATACAATAATATAAAAGAAAAAAATAAGAGATTTTACTAAATTACTCATATTAACTATCGGTAAATTTTTTACTATTATTAATATAAAATATAATAATACATTAAAAGTTATATAATATAATAATAATTGAAAAATAATATAAAAAAATTATTAAACTTATATTAAAAATTGTGAATAACACTTATTTGAAACGAATTTTTTTTGGTAAAATGTGAGACAGAGAGTAATTCATAAGTGATTAGTACTATATTCTCATAAAGAAAATAGATGAATGTAGAAAATATAAAGGAAACTGAGAAGAGAATCACAATTTGAGAAAAAAGAGAAAAGGTAAATTTCAAAATGGTTCACCAAACCAGAACACACCTCAGTATGACACTATCACAAGATTAAGAAAGTAGAATAATAATAAGAAAATAAAATAAATAAAAAGAGAGGCTCCACTGTCAAATTTAAACTCCCTAAACACGTTACCAGTCACTACCCGTGAACTCTTCCCGCTTCTATCTTTGGAACTTTAAGTCACAATCATATCCCAATTCATATATTCAAACAATACCAAATCTATACAAATAAAAGTATGCTATATCACCTTACAACACAAACATTGTCCTGTCAATATCAAATCCCAATTCAATTTCCCTTTCATTTTTTCTACCAAATGCTAGACCAATAAATAAATATTTAAGATTGAGTTTTTTTAATAAATAAATTTTTATAAATTGATTTAGAGTTAAAAGATATTGATTCTAAAAGCAAGTTATAATCAAATTTTATTTTTAGGTGTGTTGATTAGGACAAGACATAACAATTTATGTTGTAATATGTTTGATGTAAAAACTAACTTTGAAACTAAATAAACTAAAGGATAAGATATTAGATAAAAGTTGTAATTTTTGTATTCGCAAAAGTACGCCACAATTTTTTATCCATTTAATAAACTATTTAAATTATTAAAAAATTCTTTTATTTTCTTTTGAAATATTTTTCTCTCCATCTCTTCTTTCTCTCCTCTTATCTTTCTACCATTTCTCAGTCTACTTATCTACTTTTATCATCTCTTTCACTTTTAATCTATTTCAGCTCTCTCTTATTAATATTTATAGTCATAATCGTTTATATATATTATAAAGAATATTATAGTAAATTTTATATTATTTAGTTTGTGGTATTTATTGTCTATCAAATATCGTACAAAATAAAAAATATTTCTCGTACTAGTCTACTCTATCTTGTCATAGCATGTATTTACTCTTTTGTATATCAATTAATTATATTAAAAAACAACTAACCATACCAAAATCAATTATAGATCTTTAAAATCAATTTTGAACCATCAAAACGTGATGCCTAACATACACTTTAAAAAAAAAAAAGTGAATATATAAATTATTCCATGAAAGTATAAGCATCAATCTAATTTTGTAAATTGACAAATAAATTTCGGACATTGTTAAATATCAATTAAAATAATTCATGTGTAAATTTTTATATTTAAATATTTTGACGTAACAGTGTAAATGATCTCTGACATTACGATATGTTAATTAAATTTGTTCATCTTAAATATTATTTTTTTAATTTTCAAATTCATCTCCAATATTTCAAACTCGAACGCTATTATAATTTCTACTAATACCAATAAATAACAAATTTGATTAAAATTTAAAAAATATAAGTACCATTTTAAAATTATGATGATGTCAGAATTATTTTGATGGAGTCCTAAAATTTCAAGAATCAAATTGAACAGTGGATATTTATTCCACCCAAACACTTTTCCACAACCAAATAAACCCAAAAAAAAAAAAAACAGAATTTCAAATCATATGTAGATTGCAAGTTTGCAACATACACAATGTTGTAATTGTCCCAAAATCCACTGAAAAGGTCGTAACAAACAGTAACATGTTATGCTATGTAAGCAAAGGTCATAACAAACAGTAACATGTTATGCTATGTAAGCAAACTTAATTGCTTTTCTTCTATACCAAGCAATAAACTAGTACTACCACCATTGTTCTCATTTTTACATACAACACTACTAGTTAATTAATAACTCTAAAGTTAAACATATGAAAAGTTCATAAGCATAAATGAGACTCTTCAAATAAAGGTTTAAAAAGAAAACATCATTAGCAAAAATTTAAATGTAAAACTAATTGAATCTTCGCACGTGTTTGAAAACATGTTAGAAATTCAAACACCATGCGGTAGCTTTAAGGCCACCACCGCATGTTCCTACTGAAGAAATTAATGTTTCCAAACACGCGCTTAATGACAATCTCTCAAGCGGTGCTGCATTTGCGGACAACATATCGATAAGCGGCGACTTTTTTCTTCCTCGACGAAGTGTTATCAACCGAGAGTATCATTTTTCCGGATCCTTTTGATGTGAATGAGTTGTGAATTGCTTCTTCTGAGGCTCCAATTTTTCTTGGCTTCTCAACTGCTATAGTGTAGCTTCCTTCAGCATCTGGAACAAACTCAGCACTGTATTCTAAGTCCCAACCTCCTACAACAATGTCCCAAGTGATGGTTGCACCCCCCTAGTTCACCCCCACAACAAGTAAAAAACTAATTTAGCTTCATGTGTATAAAAATAAATAATATTTTGAACTAGTGCTTGGTTCAAGTTTGAACAAATTATCAATTTAATCCTTTAAGAGGCAAATGAAATGAACAAAATTCTAAAATTATTCCTCTAATTGAAAATTCTAAGCAATTTGTAAAGGTCATTAATTTAATCACTCAAATTTACAAAATAACAAATTCAACCCTTAAATTAAAGAACATCGATCAATTTAATGATGTTTTCAATTTAAAAGACTAAATTGCTATTTTGCAAATTTCAGGATTAAATTGATCAACTCTTACAATTTTAAGGACTAAAATACCGATTTACTTTTCTAAAAAGGTTTCATGGGCTGCATATACTCTAACCAACCCAAAAAGACTAATATTGTTTCTTTTAAATAGACAAATGTTAGTAAATTAGTAGTTATATTAATTTTCCGAATTTAAACCCAGAACCTCCTTCCAAAAAAACTAATATGATAGAAATTTTTTGAATTTCAGGGGTCATTTATTTCATAATTACATTAATTTAAGATACCAAATTGTCAAACTCCAACAATTTTAGGGGAAAGTAAGTAAAATTTAAAATGAAATAGAGAATTAAAAGAGAAAATATAACTTTTTTTTCTGACAAAAGGACTAATATTATAATATGTTACTATGCATAGGGAAGAGTAAATAAATGAATGAAATGGGATGAATTATTACTACCTCAATTCCTTCTATTTGTATATTCACTTTCTCCCCTCCTTTGACAGTGAATTCAGAAGCAGGTTTTGGGGGACCATTTTGCAAATCACTGACCCTACTCAGTCCTCCATATTGAACAGGAATATTCTCAGGTCTAATGAATCTGAACATAACAAAACATCTTTCAGAAATCAAACCCCAAATATGGAAACACAAGGAACGTTGGAATATTATTTGCTAAAAATATTACATGTATGTTTCGAATAACGATGAGCCCAAAAATCACGCCGCTGCGTGATTTTGTTGAAGCTCTAGAGTGTAGCTTTCGTCAAAATCACAGTGGCTCCTGTCGGTCCAAACATGCACTACATGTAGCACCAACACTTCAGATCTCAGGCGTGTTTGGTGCCTGACATGCATTTGTGTGCAACATTGGCACTATATTGATACGAATTCAGGTTCCCCTGCAGTCACTTACTGCACGCATCGTGCGGATAGTGACTGTGTGACCATCCGATGGAGATTAGACGGTCCAGATCTCATGTTCGGTAATTATAGTTTTTTTTTAAAATCAAAATTTGTTAAGAGATATTGATCATACCATCGCCGTCAGACAATCACGCAATCACTAATTGCGTGAATGCGTCTGCAGGGAAACCGTGTTCATATTTACACAAATGTGATTGCGTTTAATCACTTTTCTTTTTTTTAAATAATTATCAGTCTCTTCGCGTCAGTATTATGTCTAGTTTTTTTTTTGTGTTTAAATACTGAAAGTAATTAATGGAAGAAAAATTGAAATCATAACAATAGTAGAAAACAATCTTAATATAGATAAAAATTGAGAGAAACAAAGCCAACTAAAACATTCTAAATCGGTGTATATGTGACTTGTATATAAGATTCAAAAAAAGGGACAAAAAAGTAAATAACCAAATGGAGAAACCATTATACTCACTTGTAGAGTGTCTCTGCAGCATTTCCTTCCTTTGAGATCACAAATTTGCTTTTAGTCCTTTGAGTTAAAAAAGGACTATAAAACATTGAATACAACATGCTGAAGTACCATGGCACATTGATGAAAATCTGAACCCCAAAAAAGTAAAAGCAAGTAAATGAGCAAAGAAAAACACTCAAAATTTAGAAATAAACATAGAAAGCAATCCACACAAACAAAACAAAAAATTAATTAAAAAAAAATGATATAAGATCATTTATATTTTTTATCAAAGACTATCAAATGTTGGATACCGACACGACACTGGCACTATTGATTTAGAGACCCAGATTTTCTGCGGTCAGATATTCTCCGCATTCACCTGTCTAGTTAAAATCAGACGGTCTATATTTTAAACTCATTTTATAAAAATAATTAAAATTTGAACCATCTAATCTTAATCAAACGATTCAGATGAGTCGCAGTTGACTGTAGTTAATCTAAATTCTTTTTTTTGAGCTGTCTAATCTCTCGATCACACGGCTACCGGTGTCTCAATTGCGTGAATGCAGAATTATGGGATTCCTCAGACTGCAAGGAATCCAAATTCAGGATGAATCACTTGTTTAGGTGTCGGTGTCATGGCGGTGTCTATGTAAAGTAAATTATATAAAAAAAAAAGTACCTTTTTGGCAACCATTTCTGGGTAATTATCTTGAAACAATGAGAGGATATGGTTAGAAGCAACCCTAAGCTCTCTTTTAGGCATATCTTTAAGGTCAGTAACTTGAATAAGAGAATTAACACCACCAGCCTTAAAATGAAGAAGCTTAATCCCTCTTTCAAGAACTTGAATTCTCCACCTAAGAAACTTCTTAAGCTTCTCTTCATCTCCAAAAATCCTTTCATACATATCCTTATCCTTAAAAACACCATAAGCATTGTAACACACAGGATGTCCCTCTCTATCATGTCCTTGCATATAAGCTATCACACCTTCAAGCTCTTTGAAATCACTCAAATCTTCATCAACTATGTTATCAGCACAAAACTCTTTCCTCCAAGTTAAACACTTTAGAATCATGCTCAGTGCTTCATTAACTTTGAAATCTCTTGCTCTTAGAAACTTCAAGAGTATTACATCAGCTCTATCATCTTCACTAAGAAGAGAAACACCCCACATTGAAATTTCATGTTCAACTCCATTTGAAGAGGTTTTTGTTGTTGTTTCAATGAGTTTTTTTTTGAGTTCTTGAAGTGCTTTTTTCTCTGAGGATTTGAGAAGGGTAACAAAGTAATTGTCTTCTTCAAAGGAAGGGGATCTTAGAGTGGTGGTAGTGCCCATTAGAGATGAGATTAAGGTTTTTTTGTATGGTTTTGGTGATGCTTGTGGTGGGTCTTGAAAGGGTGTTTTTTGGTTTTGGAGAGAGAGAGATGTTGGTGAAGAATTATCCATCATCATGTTTGAATTTTTAGAGATACCCAGATGGAATCTCTGCATGAAAATTGAAAATTAAGGTTGGTTTTGAGGATTTGAAGCAAATGGGTTGGTGATTCTATCAAAAAGATTTGAACTTTCTTAGTTTTGTTTTTTCTGTTGTTATTTGAGACAGAACACAGAGAGTGTTTTTTTGAGTTTGAGGTTGGTTGGTTAATGTAGTGGTGTGCTTGTTTTGTGGAGAAATTTGAATGTAGTTTTGAGGAAGTGGAGTGTGGAGAGAGTGAGAGCACGCGCTGTTTTGGAGGAGAGTGTGGAGAAGTATTGGAGTGTATTTTGATGCATACAGTGTTCAAACTCTGAAGTTTGAAAAAAGATACAGGTACTTGTGTTGTGGGGAAGGATAATCTCTGACCATAATTACAGAGTTTTCTTTTTCTTTTTTAACAGATAATAATTTGGGAGTTAATAATACCTGGTTTCAATTATATCTTTTTATACAAGATTAAGTTTTCTTTTTTTTAATTTGAATGCACAGAAAATTGAAAATTTTTTAAATATAAATTAAAGTTAATTTGATTCATATTTACTATGGACTAAATACATAATATTTTCTCTGGTTGTAGATATAAGAAAGTTTGATCAATCATATATTTAATTTAATTTTTGTAGCAATTAAAATTAAATACATTAACTTTTGTATTTATTTAATTTTTTTATATTTAAAATTGGATAGAATAATATATAGAGAGTTGATATCTAACTTCGCGTATGAGAAATATTTATATATTTTTTTTAATTGTAGTATTTAAAAGTTTTAATATAACTATATGGTAAAAGGTTATACATATATTAAATATATGCTGAGATATAGATCAAATCTATAATACCTTATTTCTCCAGCTTTATTGGATGTGAGTTTTGTTGTATCCTTTTTATAGTAAGAAATTTTTCTAGAGATAAACATTGATGAATATGTTTTTTTTAAGCCACTAATGCATATGCAACCGTAAGACATTAAGCTCCAATTTCAGTTATATATTTTTATGGAAAAAATGTGCCACACATTATGAAATATTAACAGAATTTAATAGTGATATATAGAGTGTTTTTGACGTCATAATAAATATAGTTTTTGTATGTCAAAATAAATTTTATTAGACAATTAAATCAGTTAAAATAAAAGAGACAATATTAAGTTGTGACACAAAACATAAAGAGACTTAAAACGAATTTTAATAATTTTTTTATTCAAAATCATTAAATTATATATCAAAAGAGTAATATAAAAAATGAATATTTGCTATTTTATCTTATCCATCAAGAGCCTCAATATGGTGGCTTTAAAAGTTTACAATATCAGTCTTTTAGTAAAACTATTAAAAATATATTATGAAAAA
>JBBPBQ010020323.1:16762024-16777578 GCA_037974755.1 Cicer yamashitae
TAAATTAATATAATCGATTTTGTATAATATCTTTTTTCAATTGATAAGTCAATTATTTAAATTAGTATTTGTTAAGATAATATCAATTTTAAATAAGATTTATTTAATTTTAGATTTAAAATACTAGAATATGAAACTTATTTATAAGTACAAAATATTTTTGAAATTCTTTTTATTAAGTAATTTTTAAAAAAAAAAATTGGAGACCTAAAACGATTGTTTTCATAAAAAAGAATTCCAAAAATATTTTGTACTTATAAATAGACTTCATATTTTAGTATTTTTAAAACTAAAATTAAGTAAATCTCATTTAAAATTGCTATTGTCTCAACAAATATTAATTTAAATAATTGAATTATCAATTAAAAAAAATATTATATAAAATCGATTATATTAATTTTAAAACAATCGCTTTAGTGGACTTATCTTTAGACCGATTATACATACAAGAAAAATAATTATCGATCTAGATCAAGTTTATGGAATTTAAAATATAATATTCTAAATGATAGGTAGAAGTATTAACAATCCGTTTAATATTATTTAAAAAAAAAGAATCTTTGAACAATCAATAGTCAGTGTACACCAAAATAAAATAAATCCATAAATTTTGCATGAATTCTTTGAACCATGTTAAAAAGAGTTGGACCTGAGAAAAGTGTGACAAAAATAATAAAGAAATCAAAATATTGTAACGGTAGCAACCCACATTGATTCGTCCCCTAGAAAGAGTGCAGTGCACGAGTTTGTTGCCTCTTTGGACCACAACTTCCTCTCCTTATCCTTTCATTTTTATTATTACCATCATTCTTTAGAAAAATATATATATTATATCCATAAAAAATTCATGTATTCTAGAATCATTTCATTAAAACTTGATTTAAATTTTAATATAGTAATATTTGAAGTTTAATTTTAATCATATTGTAATTGTAATGATGCATGGAATGTGAGGAAAAATAAAAATGAAGTGTTTCCCTTATTTTTCGTTGAAAATTTCGTAATTCTTTTAACTCAAATTTGTAATTAAAAATTAAAACTAAAAATAGAAACGTTTTCTACAACAAATCATGTCCCTAAAAATATAAAATCCACTAATGCATGTATACTTTTATCATGAGATAAATAAACATTCTTTTTGTATACCCATCATAGTGTGATGGTCAAATGCATCATAATGTAATGCATAAATCATAAACTTAATGGTCCTTAATTATAGTAGTGACTCAATTACTAACTAATGTCATAAGAGGTTTTTGCTGTGATTACTGTTTGCCAAATGCAAGACATATGTAATCAGTAATCTCAAACATGCACTTGAATTGGTAATAAAAGCTACACTTAAATATAATTTTAATTTTGTTTTTAATATTTGTTTCGGTCCTTTATTTTTTTGATTAATTTTCGTCTTTTATCTTTTATAAGTGATGTATGTTAGTATTTTTTAAAATTACAACAAAAACTATAGCAACATCTAGTTAATGGAATCATTTTTAACAATTGTTAATATCTATCCACTATAATATTCTTTAAAAAAAACATCCATTTAACCGAATGATAAACTTGCACTTGAAAAAACTTAATTTGTATGGTTTGAAACATATATAAACTCTTTAAAATAAAAGATATGTATCAGAGTTGTTTGTATTTTCATCTTGTCTTTGTCAATATTGCATACTTAACTTTACAATTGATCCAAGATTAGACATCAATAATCTATGACGGTAATTATACAAGTGTTTGAAAATGTTATGGTAAAAATGACTAACATTCATCATTTATAAAAAATAAAGGACAAATATGAATTAAATAAAAAAGATAAAGGAACAAAAGAAATATTTAATAAAATATAAAGAACAAAAAATTTATTTAAGTCTAAAAGTTAAGATATCATATTTTTTTTAATTAGATATATCGATCTAAATTTAAGGAAGAACAAAGTGAAATTTTTTAGTTAAAAATAGTCAATTTTCATTCAAGGCAAATGACAAATATATTTTGATGTGATATTTTTATCTTAATTCTTAGGTTTCTAAGAAAACAAGTCACGGTAATATAGAGTTCAGTCAGGATTTAATTTATTTTTTACTTGATTGATTGTTTTTTAATTAAAACTCTTTAATTATTTAAACTCAATCATTTTATTAATTATATTGAGTTTAATTTAATCTTTGAGTAAATTATTTTGACTCTTTATTTATTTATTTATTTATTTATTTATTTGTGATATTATTGGAAGCCTAATTCTTCGACTATTGTAACAAAAACATATAGTTTTATAGCAAAACCAAATTAATTTTGTTAATGCATAACATGTAAAGTATCTAACAAGAAATCATATCTAATGCTATAAACTTGCTTTACAGACTATGCTTGTCAAATAATCTACATTTGTCGTGTGTTTGCCGGAACATTTTTGCCCCACAGTTCATATAAATTTGGGTATATGACATGACTATACCAACTTAGTTGATGAAGCATATATCACTTTCAATTGAATGCCTTTATTCATCATTGATGTATTCACTTCACATAGTGATATTGATTTTAGCCATGCCAAGGCTTTGTTATTTGTTGTATCCGATGTCATTATTCTTTTGTGCAAAAATGTCATTTTCTTTATTATCTATAAATATACACGTCCAAGACTATTCATGCACTTTTGCTGCATAGTATATATCAAAATAGCATTTTGCAAATCAATAAAATCATTCATGAAAATCAACGTGTTTTTTGAAGAAAGATTTAGCGGAAAATCGGCTAACTGTTTTCAATTTTTTTATTTTTTTTTATTTCAAACGATTACGTTAAGAAAGAAATTAAGTTTTTCAGTTATGAGTTTCTTAACTACTCCAAAGAACATTAAATATAGTGTGGATTTTTAAGCTATTGGACTAGATGCATAAAATAGAATAAATTGATAAAGATAAAGATAGTGTAAAAAACTTGTTTGATTGATTGTGTGTAAGAAAAATTACAATTTGTAATATTTATAGGCAAATATAATCTTACTAACCATAAATCGTGGCCTACAGACATGTAGCCTTGCTCGACCAATTACACGGATAATATGTGATAACTTTCAACTGAGGAAGTTTGTTGCACCCCACAATCAGCTTGTTCTCTTGTTCCTTCACTCTATCATGTTGGCATTACCAGTGTGCGCTATTTCTTGTTATCATGCTTCCGTGTTGGTTGTTAGTGACACAAAAAATGTGGAAGGTGAGCGTAACTGATGAATTATCACGTTGTAGTGGGCTTTGACTCAATCTTAAACATTGACGACCCTTGTGGACTTTGATAAACTTGAGAATGACTAGACTAGCTCATATTCGGCTGCTTTCTGTGCACCAGACCTTCCTTCGGCTACCCTAAAATTCGATTGTTTTTCGTTCTCAGCTAACCAGTTATTTATTTGTAGGTATAAACACAATCAAAATAAGTTCGTAAACTATAACAGGAGAATATGAGGGATTTGGTAGTTCAACTAGTTGAGTTAAGTGTTGAATGAGTTAACGAGTTAAAGAGTTAATATATCAGAGTTCAAACCTAATAAATGAGAAAGTATTATCATAACAACTAATTACCTATTAAAAAAAGTAAAAGAGAATGTGAGGAACTGTTATTTGAATTTTTGTATAGTCATGTCTATTGTGAGGTTGAGAATTAAGAGGTACAATCATGTTCAACTAACTTAATTGAGAATTTATGTTGCAAAAACTCAGTACAATTAGGGTTTTATTCCCAACATAGCTAGGAATTTTTCCTTCCTTGTGGAGGCTTCCTCTTCCCTTTCAGAGACTCTCTTCCTCCATTCTTTGGGTTTTTTTCCTCTCTATTATGAACACCTTTGTTCCTCTGCCACCACCAACATTCATCATGAATTCCCTTTTCCCTTCCAACGAATATCATGGTTTTTTCAATTGGATCAAGCCTCCTACTACAATCCCTATATATAACATGTCTCAACAAGTCTACCACTCATATCACTACTGCCATTAGCAGTGACCTCCTTTCGGAATGACCGTCAATGAACAAAATAAAGTATATGAAGTTTCACTCTGATACTCCTCGATCTTTAGATCGAGATCCAATCCGACCACTACCTAAGCCATCAGATCAAGGTAAAAATATTAATTATCATATTGCTTTGTTAGGTGCTTTTGTAGACTCTCTTTTGTACGAGATATTTTTGTGGGTGCATTGTGCCAAGTGTGCACATTAAGTGTTCAATAAAATACCTCATAAGTGTCTAATACTTTGAAATGACATATGATTAAAGATCCAAATGTGGCTCATACCAATCTATTTAAGGGAATGACATCTTCTCACAAATGATCTTCCGTTAAGAGTTTATTATTTTTGTGGTATTTAAAAATGTACTTCCTTCGTTCCTTTTAATGTTTTATTTTATTTTTAAATTGTTCCTTTTTATTTATTGTTTCTAAAGTTCAAACTAGTATAAGTATTGTTTTGTCAAAATTTTCCTTAACAATTTTTGTTAGAGAGATAAATTAGTGAAATAAGATGATAAAAAGTTAATAGTAATATAAGAAAAAAAACAAATAATTTTATCAAAAGTAACAAAATTTAATGTCTTTATGGGTTTGTGTAAATAACCTCAGGCAATTAAAAAGGAAAAAAAAAATATCATATTATACTAAGTACTCCCTCTATCTCATAATGAGTGACTCATTTGTAAAAAAATTATCCTAAAATGAATGATACTTTCGATTTTTAATGCAGTTTTAATTACAGTTTTACAATTATAGTCTCTAATAAATACTATTTACGTCACATCCAAGTAAATATCTTTCACTTCACTTTGTCTTTTAAGGTATTGTTCAATAAACCAATATTTGATAATGGTAATTTACTAAAAATATTATTTTCTCTATTTTATTTATATAATTTTTTTAATCTTTGTAAACTGTTCAAATAGATCAATTATTGTGAGAGTAAGAATATATAGAAAGAAACTAAGCTACTACATTTGTCTCTAATTATAAGTACACTTTACAAAATTTCGACCTTTCAAAATAGGGATTAAAAGTGAATAAAAAATATTTAAGGATTAAAATAAAATTTTGAAATTTTATAGGGATTAAAACTTATTTACCCCTTCTCTTAATTATTAAAATTACACTTTCTTTTTTATTAGCAGTCCAATTTTTAAGAATAGAACATGGTCTCTAAAATATTTAAGACGATCTTTGCGACATGGATAGTATATTATATAATTAAATGCAAGAGTTGATAAATACTATTCTCTAAATGATTTTTTATTTTTTTTGGAAAATTAAAAGGTCAAGGAAATCATTTTGAATTGTTGAAACTTCATAGCAGAAATTTCAGTGGAAACTTGGCTCTTAAGATTAATATAAGAAAAGCTTTTGACTATAGGTAGAAGTTTTCTTATCAAAGTTCTTTAGACTTTTGGTTTCAATGACAAGTTATGTCATTAGATTAAAACTATTATTCAAGTTTGCTAAATTTTCTATATCTATTAGTGGTAAATCTGTGGGTTTCTTTTCTTGTCAAAGAGGAGTTAGGCAAGGTGACCCTTTGTCACCTTTTTTTTTTTTTTTTTTGCATTTTGAAGAGGCTCTCAGTAGAGCTATAACCAGGTTGGTTGATGAGGGCTCTCTTTCTTTGATAAATTATCCTAAAGGCATTTATGTTCCTTCTCATATCTTGAATGATGTTGACTTGATAATTTTTTGTAAGGCCGCTCTTTCAAATGTTAACAATCTCCAAAGTCTCTTTACTAGATATGCTAATAAGTTTGGCCAACATATCAATGCAAATAAATCTACCATGTACACTATATCTGTTTCCATTAGAAAACATAATATATTAGCTATTTTGTTTTGGTTCTCACCCTTTCTTTTATCTCGGTATACCTATTTTCAAAGGAAGACATAAAGTTTCTTACTCACAATCTATTGTTGATAGAGTCAAGGCTAAGCTTGCAACTTGAAAAGCATATATCCTCTCTATGATAGGTAGAATTCAAATGGTGAAAAGTGTCATTCATATCATGTTGGTTTATGGCTTCCACCACATATATTCTTGGAAAAGTTTCTTTTTTCAAGGTTGTAGACAAATGAATTATAAATTTTATTTTGTCTGTAGATATTGATAATAGGAAAGTGGTTACTATTGCCTAGCATAAAATATCTATTCCTTTTAATCAGGGTGGTCTTGGTATTAGATCTTTGAGAGACATTAATAATGTTGCTATTATTAAGCTTGTTTGGGACTTAATTACATCTAGTCAACATTAGGCCATGCTTCTTAGTGGCTAGGTCTTTAAAAGGCATGAGCATATCAAATATCACATTGATTCGTCCATTTGGATTGCACTCAAATTTAAGCTAACTACTATATATGAGAACAACAAATGGCAACTAGACAAGAATGACAACATTAACCTCTAGGTTGATACTTGCTTGAAGGATTCATTGATTTCTATTCTTAACAATGATGAGGACATGTAATCTCATCTTCATGTCATTATCAATCATTTCATTCAGGATGATCATTGAAAAGTTTCTTCTATTCTCTTACATAATTATCCTCATTTGGCTTCCTTGCTGGCCAAGAATACTATTCTTAATTTTGATTATCATGATCTTCTTGTTCATAGATTAAACAATTCTGGTGTTTTAACCTTTAAAAAAGCTTATTTATTCTTCATGCCTTTGGGGCAACAAGTTCCTTGGCCCAAATACATTTGGCATAATAGTATTCCTCCTTTCAAGTCTCTTAAGTTTTCGAGATTGTTGTATATAACTAGATTCCTACTGATGATAATTTAATCTCTCGTAGTTGTTAAATTGTCTCTAGATGTGAACTTTGTTGCGTTGCAATGGATACCAACACATATATCTTTCTATCATGCTCATTTGCTATTAGGTTATGGTTTTGACTAAGCTCTATTTTTCATTCTCAAATTTTTACTAGTTCAACTCAAAAACTTTTGGGCATTTGCGACAAAGGCTAGGGTTCATCAGTGCAAAGATTTTACTATGGTCATCATCATTTTTACTATTAACACTATTAAGTATTGTAGAAATCAAACCCGCTTTGAGGGCAAGAGTCTTGTTTTTCAGATTATCATCAACAAGATTATTGTCAATGCTCTTTATTTAGTAATCACACTTTTATCACAGTCTCCAATTCTGTGCAGGAGTTTCAAAATCTCAAGTCCTTCCAGGTTAAAACCCATCCTATAAAGAATCCTACCATCAAGGAAGTGATTTAGCATCCCCTTAAAGCTTATTGGATTAAATGTAATACTGATGGAGCTGTTTCTCGCTAGCTTGGTCTTGCTGCTTGTGGTGGTATATTTAGGGACAATTCTACTACTACTCTAGGTTATTTTGCTGTGAATTTGAGGATTACAATTGTGTTGCTTCCTAGACTTATTGGGGTTATGGTTGCGATTAAAATAGCCTATAAAATTGAGTGGCATTCTATATGGAGTAAATCTGATTCTAGATTAACAAATCTGGTTTTCATAAATCACAGCCTTGTTCTTTTGTCTGTTAGAAATAGGTGGCTTAATTTCATTGAGATGGTTAAAAGGATGAGATTTATTATCTACCATATTTTTAGTGAATGTAATCAATATGTTGACATAATTGCGAATTTGGGGTTTCACATTGCTAACAGTAATTGGTGGGATACTTATCCTTCTAATATTTCAGATTTTTTTCATAGAAATAAGATTGATCTTCCTGGATATAGATTTTGTTTGATTTGTATAAATATTTACTACACTCTTTTTTTCCTTCATCGTGGTTTTATTTCTTTGGGTTTTTCAGGAAAGTTTTAATGAGGTAGTGGTTTGTATTCCTTAGGATCGTTTCTTGGATTTTGGTATAGTTCCTCAAGCATTTTCTATTATTCCTTTTTATTTTTAATAGTATTTTAGAGTGCTGTAAATAATAGGTGATTTGGTTTGGGGTGCCAACATAATTGTTATGTCAAATTAGTCATGTGATGCATTCGCAATCTAATTTTTACTTAATTGTAACATCCCAATAATCCAGTAATCATCTACAACACCTCAAAAACATTAGTGATTAAAAATTAGAGAAAACAAAAAGATGGGGTGGGAACACCAAAGAAGACAAGAAATTAGCGAGACCATATCTCCGTAATTATTTTCTTCTATATAAATGTGAGAAACTGGATCAAACCGAACTCGAATGTCTTATCAATTCAATTCTAGTCCAATTATTAACAAGTAGTTATATTGTGATGAAATGTTTTATACTCCTTTCATCTCATAATAATTGTTATATTTATAAGAAAAATTTATCTCATAATAATTGTCATCTTTTCATAATTTATATAAAGTTGTCAATTGTAATAAATATTGTGGGATAGGAGTATAATTATTTACAAAAAACCTGTTTTATTTAGCTTTTTTTTTTCTTCATATTATAGATTTAAAGAAAATATAGTACTTCTTTCATTTCATATTGAGTAACACTTTAGTAAAAAGTTACTCTCATTGGTCTCAAATATAACTAGGTCAAAAAATAGATGTATTTGATTCAAATTTTAGACCAATATTTTTTTTTGTACCATATTTTCTCTTATATTTGAGACCAAATGAAGTATTTCAAAATAAATGTCATTTTTTCAATTTTCAATATAATTTTAATTATATAATTCAATTATTATTATGTACACTACTTTTAAAATATTAATTCAATTTTATATTTATAATATAATAGCCAAAAACACAACAATAATTGGATATTTTTCAACTATATCCCTTTTTTAAATATTTTTTTCTATTATTCCCTATTTAAAACTTATATACAAAAATGTCATCTTTTTTTTACCTCCTGAAATTTATATATGAAAATGTTCAATTTTTTCACCTTCAAGAGGTTGCAAGGCGGGATGCAACCACCTTAAAGGATTTGTTTTTCCTATTTTAGAAGGCTGCATCCTTGAGATGCGTCCGTGTGTTGTATTATTATTATTTTTTGACAAATGAACAAATTAAATTAATAAATAAAATGTAATAAAAATAATTAAAAAAAACTAAATTTTATTAATAAAATCAAACAAAATATATTAAATGAAAAAAATAAATCTCTCTCTTATGAGTAGATGTGTCAAAGAAAAGAACGTACTATAATGTTTTAACAACTCTCTCTCTTATGCTGCAACCTATTACAAATAAATTAGCAACTCCAACCTATTTTATTAATAACTATCTTGTATTTTTCTCTCCTATTTTGTAGCATATTGCAAATACATTAGCAACTCTATCCTATTTTTCAAAGAACTCTCTCTTATTTTGCTTTCAATTTTATGTGTAAATAAAATTAGCATTTCCCTCGTATTTTGCATCTGCCTCCTATTTTGTGGTCAATTTTATTTATTAAAATATAAATTAGCATATATAGTTATTTATTAAAAAATTTATATATATATATATATATATAGTTAGTGGATTATTATTAGGTAAGTGGTATAGTTTATGCATTTTATTCTTAACATCTATCTTATTTTTAATATAAATAAATGTATCTTTTTTTTTTTTCTTTGAAAAGAAACAAAATTTGAGTATATCATATCATATACACAAACAAAATTTGACCGTAAAATAGCAAAATATGATTAAGTTGTTAATTTATATGCAACAAAATGTAAATTATGAGAATAAAGTATATTGGAAAAAGAAATTTAAAAGATAGATATAGTTGAAAATACCTACAACAATTAATAATTAATGAGAATAAGTCTGAAAAAAATATTATTTGATTTCTTTTATTTATTAATATGTATAAAAAACCTTAAACCACGTCCATTTTGAGAGAGTGGTTCTTTTACTTGTTCGAGATAGGCGATACAATTCATGTTATGTTTTTCTACAAGTTCCATTGGTTTAACGTAGAAAAAGGAAAAGGTGTTGAAAAACAAGGTTCTAGTCTTGTAGTATAGGGAACAAAAAGAAACTTTAGGACCCACGTTTTGACGGAGAGTCAGGAATTTGTGCATCGGATTCTTCACATAAAAGAAAAATAAATTGCTCATTCAATTTCAAGCCTATATTGGAGAAATTTGTTGGAATATTTGGGGATCTGATTTATTATTTAATCCAAACCCATATTTGAGAACCACTCTTTTTTCTTCTTCTTTTTCTAGAACCTAAAACTGAAATTCACTTCCATTGAATATAGAGATATTAATTAGTTTCAACTCCTATCTCAACATATTAAGGTAATTTGTTGGAAGTTCACAAATCACAATAGACATGATATCATAAATTCATAGATTACTAGTACCATATTTTGTCTTAATTTATCGTTAATTTTTTTATATTAAAAAAAAAAAAATCAATCATTTAAATTTATAAAATATATCGATATAATATAAATTTAAATTCGCTAAAACAAAAAATAATAAATATACGAATAAATTTACAACATTTAAGTTGATAGTGTCAAATAGCAATGGACACCGCCAAAGTAATCGATTGAAATCTATAATGGATGAAAATTACTCTGCTGATCTAAAACAAATAAACACTGCACAAAGATAGGAACTCCAAAAAGCACCGCACTTAAACGACAACGAAACCACAAGAACAAATTTAAAGGAAATTAAATCGATGTGAAATTCACTTATTTAGATAAAAATATATGAAGAAAAAGACTTGAAATGGTGATTTCAGACAAAAAAAAAAGTTTTAAATCACTATTCTCTAATAAATAAATAAAAGACTAGGATTATAATTTGGGAGAGAAGCACAATATAGTTACAATAAAATAATTTAATGAATCTACATGTTATCATACAATCATATTTTGTATCATATATGATAAGTTAATATATAATTCTACTGTATCTTATTATGTCTAAAGTTTCTTCAGTTAAAATTGTTATTTTGAATATGAGTTGGTTTAGAAATTAGTAAGTAAGACAAAAAAAATAATTTACTTAGATGTTTTTATAAAATATAATTTAAATTATAACAATTAAAATTTAATAAAATATAAATTAAGAAACACAATAGAGTTGGATATTTAATTAAAAAATATTAATAATTAATTTTAAAAAATATGTATGATTTTATTTCAATGGTTGTTTTTTTTTATCATTTTATATAGTCTAATTAATTAAAAATATATGGAAATTAGAATATTTAAAAGAAAATTACAATTAAAAATTATAAAAATATGAATATTAAATGAAAATTTTAAAATAAACGTAATTTTCTTATAGGGGTAATTTTATCATTAAATTAACTTATCTAACATATATTTAACTTTTTGTGGGGAAGATTTTTACAATGTTCTAAACAAGTCTTAAAAAAATTTAAAGAGTATACATGAGTTGATTTAACGTATGGACCAAATTTGCTAAAGGAAAACATTTGAAGAACCATTGTTTAAATGAAAATTTTAGAGAGATTAAAAAAAATTATATATTTATAGAGACAAAAAACTTATTTATCTCATAATTAAATGGTCATTGAAAATATTGATACAAGTTTAGATTTCAATTTAGCTATTCAAAAATTAGAGTGAACAATGTAAATATTTATAAATATAAAGAACTAACTTAACATTAAAAAAAAAAAAAAAGACTAACTTAATATAAAAGAATAAAAACCTAATATTTTATTTTCACGCAACTTAAAATAAACCGTAGAATATAGTTTACCTATTTTACAACATGAAATGTTACAACTCAACTCAAAATCACCACTAATGTAAAATTACTTAATCTAAAAATTGATGGGAGACGGTGGTGGATCCAAATTTAGTTTTTGATGGGGCTAAAAAATAGTTTATATATTTAGACTATGAACTTTTACATAAATTAGTTGATTAAAGTAAGAAAAAACCTAACCTTAAAAATATTGGTTGAGTTCTATTAAACAAAATTAGTTGTGAGTGAATGTACAAGTAGACACAAATTAATTGATTTTAAGTGAAAAATCTAAACTTTAAATATTGAAGGAGAAATAGTAGCAAGAGAAAGAGACAAAAAACCGTTGATGTTTTTGTGTTGAGAGGAGAGGATGACATAGAATTAAGTAGAGTATATTTAAGAGAAAGTGTGTGGAAATTTTGATGGGAGAGTGAGGGACCTACAAAGAAAATTAGAAAAGAGAGTGGGAGTGATAAAAGTGGTTTCGGGTTGGATACCCACCTCAATAAATACTAATAAAAGTGATTTTGAGTCTCTCCATAAAAACACCTACCTCTCCAAAACTTTAACCCTATATTCTCTTTTTTTTTTTTTTTTAAAATCACTCTTTCGGATCGTTCTTTTTTTTATTTATTTAAATAAATAGTTTTCACATAAATTTAATTTTTTTTCATATTTTTTTATTATAATTTCTTCGTTTGAGTGCTTTACTTTTTGATTTTTCTGTCATGGTGTAACTTTTTTTTTTTCTCGTGTAATTTGTTTAGGTTCAGATTGATAGAATAACTTTGATCGATTTTAAATTTCAATCAATGACTTTAACATTATCAACGTTACAGATTCGAAGACGTATATTCTAGACATTTAAATTTTATCATATTTGTAAATATATTGTCGTTTTACGCTATAAACTTAAGTGTCGTTTTGACGATATAAACTTGATTGCTGTAAGTATACTCACATATTATTCTTTATATTTTAACAAACTTGAATTTATATTACATCGATGTAGGCTATAATTAAAATAAATAAATATCTTTCATTTAATTAAAAAAAACACTAACAACTAACGTAACAACATTTGTTAGTAAACAAACAGAGGCTCTAATAAATTATAGCGGCTGAAAAAAATAAATAATAGTATTGTTATTAAAAGAAAATGTTGAACTAATAAACTATATATAAAAGTGTGAAATTTTTTTGTAGAGGCTTGAGTCTCCAACATGCATTAAATAGATTCGTTCATGTTGAGAGAGATATTTCTTTTAGAAAAAAAATTTAAAAGGAGAAGATGATGCCACAGTCTAAATAATTTTTTTTTAAGATTCCTGAAACACTTAGAAAGAGATTTGTTGTTTATAATTCAACTTAATGATTTTACCCACCTAAACTTTAAACTAAATTTTCCTAAGCCAAGTTCTATACGCCGATCTATCCTCTAACTCTAAGATAACTATGATAACAACAAGTAGTATAAGTTAAAGTACATGCTTGGGAAAAGCAACCCTTAGATTCAAAAAATTATCAATAACTTTTTCTTTTTGTACTTTTCTTTTTTTAAATATACCAGAATCACTTTTGACTTACTCACTAGCATCATTCAATTAAATATATCACTTAATCATCAACCTTTGAAAAGGCCTTAGGTGTTCCAATTCTCTTTATGATCCTTCTTTTAATTGATTAATTTTTTTTAACCTAAAAAAATCTTTTAATTATTTTATAATTGCTCTATAATGCTTTTTTTTTTGGTGAAATAGGAAATTCATCCACCACATCTTGGTTACAAATAGAAAAAACCCTTTTTACATTTAAAACTATAATGCCACTGTAGATATTCAGCACTCTTTCAAGTTATGCCTTTTAACATATAATAAAAACAGAATGGAAAGCTAGAACAAACAAAAAAGACGATGAAAAGCAAAAGAATTTACATTTCCACAAAATTATGCACATGACACATGCAACTTTGCAGCAATCCCTTTCTTCCTATTTATTTTTCTATGTATTCTTTTTCTATAATATATCGAGTAAATGTTGAAATTAATCATTGAAATTGAAATAATATATCAATTTAGTCACTTTATTTATCGATATTATAAAATAATCTTCTAAAATTTAAAATTTTAATCACATTCATCCTTTTATTGATATTTGCAATGACTAGAGTGACATTAAATTTATAATATCAGACATGATCAATTTAGAAACTACGTAGATAATAGACTAAATTGCATATGCGGTTTCTTAACTTAATTTCAGTTAACGTTTTAGTTCTTTATCTTTTTTATTTTTTTCCGATTTGGTCTTTTATTTTAATTTTAAGTGACAATTTGATCTTTTATGTTTTAAAATGTCAACAATGTTATCCTTTTTCTTTTGCAAAAATTCATCAAAAATTTCAAACAAAACCCATTAAATTAATTATCATTCT
Organism: Cicer yamashitae; assembly: GCA_037974755.1. NCBI lineage: Eukaryota > Viridiplantae > Streptophyta > Magnoliopsida > Fabales > Fabaceae > Cicer > Cicer yamashitae. Next base: position 16,776,147 of record JBBPBQ010020323.1, read on the forward strand.
CAATATAATGCAAATTTCATCAAATTCATAACTTAAATATTTAAATAAACTCATATTTTCATCTTTAACAACATCAAATAAAGAATAAAAGACCAAATCGGAAAAAAAAAAAAAAATTAAAACGTCAACTGAAATTAAGTTAAGGGACCACGAATGTAATTTAACCTAGATAATATTAGGAACACAATTATAATAAATTTGGGTAGAGAGAAGAATATGATTAACATTTTATAATTTTAAAAATAATTTTAAAATCTAGATAATGTAGATGACTAAATTGATACATTCCTACATCTTCTACCACGAATTTGAATATTAACTCATAATATATCACATTGGTTATGTTAGATTTTATTTTGAAATTCTGAACAAGTACAAAGTTTGATTTTTATAACACTTTTACTGGTGTAAATATTTACCAACTTTACTGATGGTTAATTTCATGCAAATAACTTGACCGATCATCTTTATTAAAGTCTTTCTTCTCACTTACATTTTTTAAGAAATCTAAATTTAGTTACACTCGAACCAATTTATTGTTGGTAGTACAAAGTTGCTTTCAATTTAAGTGTTTATTTAATATCTATACTTGTATTTAACCATACAACCACTGTCTATTTTTCTTTTATTATTATTATTATTATTATTATTATTATTATTATTATTATTATTATTATTATTATTATTATTATTAATAGATGTGGAATTGTTTGTAAAAAAAAAAAAAGAGAAGTGGCAATGTTGCTTGTTTTACATTTCCTTTGTATCAATTATCGAATAAAGCAAGAAATTTATAAGAGAATAAGTAGCAAGGAGTGGCAGAAAAGAAAAGTAATATAATAGAAGTAAAGAGTGTAAACTGAAAAAGAGTAGCTCATTAATCAGAGAAAAATTGAGACAATCTTTTCAAGATTCTTCCTTGACAAATTTTTTTTTGTCCCCACAATAAAATCACATGAGGGGTACAGCTTATGCAAGATCAAAGAAATTTTACAAGTATCTTCTGGATTTTTAAAAAGCAAACATATTTGAATTGCTTGAATTGTGATACATTTTGTTTTTGATGGGAAGATGTGAAAGATCAATTAAAGTTAGAATTATCTATAATTATTGATGCTTGGGATAAGGCTAGACTATATTTCTTTACACAGAAACATATTATTTTATTAAACAATAAAACAAGACATCATTGCAAAACAAAATGGTTAAACTTAGTCAAGATCTATGCTCTATTATTCAACCATAATTCTTTTTACAAACCTTAAAAACAAACAAGTTAATAACTTTAAATTGAGATTCTACAATTTTTTTTATATATATCTTGATACAAAATATTTTTTTAATTTTAAACTTAAATGAATTATATGTAATTTCTGTTTTGTCGAAATTAACCATTATATATATATATATATATATATATATATATATATAT
>JBBPBQ010020323.1:16777681-16870789 GCA_037974755.1 Cicer yamashitae
CAATTTTTTTTATATATATCTTGATACAAAATATTTTTTTAATTTTAAACTTAAATGAATTATATGTAATTTCTGTTTTGTCGAAATTAACCATTATATATATATATATATATATATATATATATATCTTGATACAAAATATTTTTTTAACTTTAAACTTAAATCAAATATATGTGGTATTTGTTTTATCGAAATTAACCATAATTTTATTAGATTTTTTATAAGTGAGTATGATTGTAATAATGGTAGATTTTACTTTTAAATTTGAGAACACTGTATCAAGACGGTAAAACAAACAACATCACACTAAAATAATGAACAAAACACCATGTTTAGATGAAATAAAAAAAATACAATAAAAAATTAAATTTGTATAAAAACCACTTATTTAAATAAAATGACTTAAACAAGTAACTTCGCAATAAAAAATTATCTTAAACCACCCAACCGATGGATGAAAAAGAAAGAAATGAGCTAAGTTTTTGATAGAGATGGCTAGGTTTCATTGCGATATCCCAGCAGACTGTATTGATTACATGTCAATGTAATCACATAATTAAAGATTTAAATATCAAATTTACTTTGGTGAATTAATATTGTATTTTGGATTTAATTTGATCATCCAGGTCTCATGGATGTAATAAATGTGTAATTAACTTTCTTTTTAAATAATGGAGAATGAGAAAATTATTAAATTAAATGACATTAATGAAAATTTTATAATTGATTTTGAAAATAATTTGAATTTTATCTCTTAGAATTATAAAGTCAAACTTTGATCATTGAGTTAAGAGTTCATATACACTTAACTTGATTAATTACATGCAATCTAGATTTGAAAAATCAGTAATTTAATTGCACTTTTAGTCCTTTTATTTTATTATGTTAACGAAAATAGTCACTTTTTTGAAAATCGAACATTTTGTACTATCAAATTTTACACTTGTTGCAATTTTAGTCATAACCTAGATGTTTTTCTCTAAAACTAGTGATATGACATATTTAAAAAAAATATAATTGGTGGAAACCATCCACTCAATATACACTTAGAGTGAAAAGAAATAGAGAAATTGATGTGATAATTGTGATACATTAGTGTTGTAATAGAAAGAGAGATAAAGAAAAAATAAAGTTTTGAATGAGTGTACAAAAGTAATAGATATTCACATAAGATTGTTAATTTTTAAATGACATTATATATTAAATATGCTGACGTGAAAATATAAATATAAATTTATATTTATTTACTTCAAATAATATATTTAAAATATAGCAAAAATATTTTAGAAATTAAAAACAAATTACAAAAATAAATAATTATTTTTGTAACTTCACAACTTCATATTTCTCGTAATATATTTTTTATTTATGAAAATATTTTTGTAATGTAATTCTTTATTGTTTAATGATGTGGATAAATAGAATCTTATTTGTATTTTGTCACGTCAAATTGTGACTAAAACCGCAAGAAGTGTGATAATTGAGGGGTCAAAAGTTCAATTTAAAAATTGAAACAATTTTTCGTGAACATGATAAAATAGAGACAAAAATATAATTAAATGATCAGATTCAAATGATTAATAAGCTTTTGTTAAGAACGAATCATTCAAAAAAACAATCTTATTTCAAATCTTAAGTAAAATAATTTTTTGTCAGACTTTATTTATATCTCAGTCGAACTTTAGATTACGAAAGTATTTTTTCATTGAAAACCGAAGAGTTAAAATTTAAGAACACAAATTTAATTAAACTAAATACAATTAAACTTAAAAGAAAATTACGGGCAATTTTGAAAGGAACCAGAAGACAAATTGAGAATTCAAGAATTGAAACCTATTAAACGGGTCAGTCATTTGATGATCTTCTCTTTTGTCCATATGTAACAGAGGAATGGAATCATTACCTCACGAATCAAATATCAGGGATATCATATTCTAAACCATTCCTTTTTTTTTTTTTTTTGACTAACTAAACCATTCCTTATGCGAAGGTTTTTATATTCTTTTTACAATCTTTCCAAGTAAGTAGATGATACTTGTATATTGTCAAAATAAAAAATAGATTATATAAAATTTGGCTAGGTCAAGAAAAGATGATATAGAATTTTATTAGAGCTTGTGTTGGAGAGTCGGGGGCACAAGACCAACTATGGATCAAACGCTCCAGGACTAAAAAGAGATTTTGACATCATAAACATTAAGTATCTGAATTACCACTCTTATATAGTTAATATTTACCACATTTTTAGTCGATGTGGGACTTGGCCACTAACATTTGAATCCAATAATTTTCCTTTTAAGTGTGAATCTCGCATATATTATACTTGTACCACCGTTATTACCAACGAGACATGCCGCTTGACTACACCTCCAGAAAAGCTTTTTATATAAAGATCCACTCCCGCTCCCCCTCTAAGTCAAATCAAACTCTAATATCACTTGTTGAAGAGTCTGGGGGTGCGTGAGTAACAACGGACCAAACGCTCCAAGATCCACAAGTGACTTTGACACCACATCTCAACTCAAAACTTTTAGGCATTAAGTATATGATTCACGACTCTTATATATCCAATATTTACCACGTTTTTAATCGATGTAGGACTTGACCTCTCACAAATGAATCCAACAACTTGATTGGCAACACATCCAACTAATAGAAAACATTCTTCACTTGAAATAACCAATTTTACCTTTTATATAATATCTTATCAAAAACTCACAACTGCATTTTTTTCCTTTAAAAAATGTATCATCTACACGCAATGCATAGACTAATCATTTGAAGTAATTTATTACTAGTAAAAGAATTTAGAGAAGTGAATTAAATGATTCCTCATATTATTGAATGAGTGGAATAAAATTCCAAATACAATATAGACTTTACAACAATGGTAACAAGGTAACAAACTCCTAATAAGAAGACTAATGCTCTAACTGATTTTCAACTAACAAATTGTATAGTTACTTAACTAATAGGCTCCCACGAGCTAGAAGATATATGGTAATTAGACCAAGCTTGGAGAGAAAGTTGTGAAAAGGAAAAGGATAAAGTGGCTTCATCAAACAATCTCCCATATGTTGAGAATATGAGACATGAAGTAGATGAAACAATTTCTGCTGCAACTTTTCTCACACTAAATGGCAGTTTTATTCAATGCATTTTGTGTGCTCATGATACAAAGAATTTGCCGCTATATGAAGGGCTAACTAACTGTCGCAATAGAGTAGAGTACGGCTGGAATATGATATCTAAAAGTCATTTAAGAGATAAGTCAACCACTGTAGTTCGGAGACATTGGAAGCCATTGCTTGATACTTTAATTCAGATGACGATCGTGAAACAATAGGTTGTTTCTTCGATTTCCATGAGACTAAAGAGTTGCCAATAAATATGCAGTAAATGCTTATGGATCTTCTACTATCAAGACATGTGGCCCAATCAGAATCACAAAAGGCCTTCAATTGTAAAGTTGAGCTTGCTGGAAAAAATAACCCAAGAGTTGGACTATTTTTGATATATCTGATAACTCTTGTTGCTGCTTCTAAATGAATGTTTGTTGGAGAAGTCATGATCTTGCTGATCTACTGCACAAAGAATGAAATGTTTGGTCTGGTGTTGGTAAGATAAATGAGTTTGCCTACAAGACACCTATAAGATTCTGGATAAGACATGATAGTGGTTGTGTCCTTGCTGAGTTTATTTCCCCTTTACATAAGAGTTGAATCTGGTTTGGATGCAAGAAGCCATGTTTCAGCATTGATGTCCGATGCATGTTTTCTTTGACAAACATGAATTTCATGTTTTGATCTTTGAGATTTCCAATCCTAGAAAGTATTTTAGGAACCCCAAATCTTTAATTTTGAAAGTGTTGCGCAGGAACCCGATGTATGTAATTTCACCAATATCATTGCTAGCTAATATTAGACCATCTATATAAGTTAGCAAAACAGTGAATGAGTTATTTTGTTTCTTAATGAAAAGAGAATAATCAGATTTATATTGAATATATTGTTTTGATATTATTGTAGTAGAAAGTTTGGAAAACCATTGTTTGCTTGATTGCTTCAAGCCATATATAAACTTGTGCAATTTGCAAACTTGGTAAGTATTAGAAATGGATAACCTAGGAGGTAAAGTCATATACACTTCCTCGTCAAGGTCTCCATGTAAAATGCATTGTGGACATCTAATTGATGCAAGTGCCAATTCATGAAAGAGGAACTAGCAAGAAATAATCGTATAGTTGTCGATTTAGCTACAGGTGAATATGTGTCAAAAAAGCCATATCTTTAATTGATTATACCCTTTTGCTACTAAATGAGTTGAGCTTTATACCTTTCTATCTTACCATTGGCATGATACTTGATTTTGTAGACCTACTTGCACCCAATTGACTTCTTACCATGAGGGAGATCAATAATGGATCAAGTGTTATTTTGATGGAGAGCCTTGAGCTCACTATTCATTGCCTCAACTCAACATTCATGCTAGACAATATTCTTAAAAGAAGAAGGCTCCTTAATGATGGATTCTCTATATTCTTTTACTAGTAATATGATATCAGAGTAATAAACTCCTAATAAGAATGCTAATTCTCTAACTAATTCTCAACTAACAAATTGTATAGTTACTTAACTAATATAATTAAAATTTATTTAAGGGATAAACCTCTTTCAACACACTTGATCATTACGTGTACAATTCAACCTTTGATAAATTAAACCCTTGATCAAGAACCCAAACATTTACCATTTTTGCAACCCTATGTTGGTCCAAAAGTGCCTTTTCTATTCTTAATGGATTTGAATTTCTTTACGTGTGCAATTCATTTGTCGCATTAAAGCAATTTAAACTATCAATTCAAGATTAATTTGCTCACATTTAATTTTGTATTTTATCTAATTTACCAAGTGCAAATGTGGGAAGATTGTTTGTGATAAATGCATATTCTTGATCAAATAGGCATAAAATGGAATGACTAAAAAAATTAGACATAAAGTCTTGTATATAATAATGTCATGCAAAAATTTATTTATTTATTTTTTCTTAAAAGAGATTATAAATACTAGCATAAATTCACACACAACTGTAAGGTAGTAGGTTTTAACTCAAAACAAAACGTTTACTCTAACAATATCGTCATTTATTAGTTGAATTAAAACTTAAGAACAAATGAAACTTAGATCTTGTTCCATAAATACTATTTTTGCTTTCGATATATTATAACTTGTTACAAGCATTAAATTTTATAGTTAAATTTAAAATGACTACGATTATATTATTTGCTACACAATTCACACATCATTTGGAATTAAAGAATTAGTAAAAAAAATATTGCAATTAAAGAACTGTAAATATAGTGCACAATGAACTACGTCTATGTAACTATGTTTCTCTCTAATGTGATTTACTTAATTTTTTTAGAGTAGTTAATAATTCATTAGAGAAATGAATTGTCATTAAAATACTATGCTCTGTATGCATTTTTTTTTCTTCTCAGAATCTGAATTTAAATGCTAATTAAAATAATTCTTTACATTTTTATTTTTCTCTTAATTGAATTCTAAAATACAAAGATTTAATTATCCTAAATATCAGAGGTTTAAAAATAGGCAAATTTTAATATATATCATGGTTTATCATAAATCAATTTTAAAACATTTTAAAATTTTAATGATCATTAATATTGTATCTTAAAAATAAATGTTAATAATCATTTTTATTTTTGTGATTGAGATAATAAGTTAAATAATAATTGTTTGATTAAAAAAACAAAAATAAAAATAAATAGACATCGTGTATTAAATTAATATAAATTATATAACAGTTTTATTCATAAAAATAAAAAAGATCACATATTATTACTTATTCAAAATATTATCTATCATTGTTAAAATTTTCAATCATTTAGTATTGATATATGATGAAATATTTATAAAAGTGGTGTACGTAATAACTCATCTTAAAAAAAAAAAAGCAATTCTTTTTTTGTATTTTTCTATACCTCATAACGAGACCTACATAGGTATACCAGTATAGCAACTCATTCAAGTAGAGTTTTCACTTTTCATATTTAAAGCAATTTTCACGGCACACAAAAAAGATATGGAGCAGCGTCTAACAAATACATGTCGCTGTCATGTCATAATCGACCCAAGTAAGGATCAAGTCCAAAGCTAATAATCTATTTGAATTTAATTATATGAAATTTAGACAAAGCTACTTATCTTAATTAATTTAATTGTAACTCTTAGATTTGTTCTTTTTTTTTTTTTTCATATAAATCATTTAGTTTTTCAAATATACTTAAATTAATTATTTTTTCATTTTTTTTATCAAAAAATACTGAGGTGGCAAATTACATCAATATTTTTTTTAATTATTTAATTAATTTTTTTATTAAAACATTAAGAAAACTATAAAAAAAAAATTCAAAACTGAACAAAATCAAAATCTTCAAATTCAAAATAAACTCTAAATTTGACGTTAGACAAATGTGTAACCGTGACAAATACATTACATAGTGGGCAGAAGAGTTAGAGATAAGGTGAAATTAGTTTAGAGAATTGTTTGCGTAGGAGAAGGAGTTGGTTGACGAGTGTGTTTATTTGTTAGAAAATCTTTTCTTGTAGGTTAATGTAAAAGATAATGGCATGCAAGGAGACGGTTATGTGGTGAAGGATGTGTAAACACTTTTGACAGATTTAACAACAAATGAGGTACCATTTTATTCTTTACCCTAATATCTAGAGGCATCAATCAAATTAATTTTCCTTTGTGTGTGGAGGGGTGCGAATTGAACAAAACTATTCAACATTGTTTCTTTGTTTGTCCCATGTTTCGACGTTTGTGAATCGACATTTTTGGAAGTTTGGAGTCTTGTGGTTAACATGTTCAATAGTAACACTTGAAAATATTAAGTTAATTTCATGAAAGTGGATTAATTTTGTGGTGTTTCCAACCTTTGGTGTGTTTGAAACTTTTGTTTTTTGGTTTTAGAAGAGATGGTAAATTTCACCATAATTAATCACATAACTCTGAGGTCCCGAGTTCGAACCCGTGACAAGACGTCCAACCTAATAATATCGGTATTTGTTAATTGAGCTAGGACTTCAGGACGGTGTGTTTGAGACTTTAGTTGGTAATAATACGGTGTGATTTGTGTGATTGCGTTAAGTGATTTATGATTTTAAACGTTCATGTAAAAATATGTTGAATAATTAAATTTCAAGTCAAAATCATTTATCAAGGAAAAATTAAATTCTAATCGAGAACTATCAAACATGTCAACCAATTCTACAACCCTAGAATCAATTTTGAATATTCAAAAAGTAAAACCAAACATACACCTAATGAGGTTTTTGTTGGAACAAATAATGAATTATTTTGACTAAAAAAGATATTCATTTATTCAAATTGGTAGAATATATATATAAAAAAAAAAAAAAACTTAACCATTAAACCAATCAACGAAAAAATACTTACAAATGTGAAAAAAATCAAATTGAACAAACTAAACATGCCTCTAGAAACGATGCTACTTAGAAACTACAAAATTAATAAAAAATACAAAAAATAAAACACTTAATTTGTAAAATTCACTTTTTTTCTTTTCTTTTGCAACTATCAATTTTAATAGTTAATATTGTTAATATTTTGTTGAAGAGGGAGATCAAATCTACGACCTCCTTATTACTCTACTCCTTCACCCTAATTATTAAATCAATCTTATATCACATACAATAAAATTCATTAATTTAAATTAAAAAAAGACAGAAAAAACGACACCGTGATATTTTGAAATTTTTGTATGAGATTTTATATATACAAGTTTTGTTAGATGTATTTATTTTTGAATAAAATATAGTGCACAAACGTTTTGAAATATTTTATATAAGAAGTTATGGGATAAAGAGCAACTGAATATAAAAATAATAAGAATCTCCTTTAAAGAATGCCAAATAATTAACTAATTACATTCAAATGAGTTCTTTTAAAATTTGGAGTCTCCTTTGCTTACACAAAAATGAAATAAAAATTAATTGTTATAAAAAGATATTTTTGTGTACTTTTAATTTTTAAATGTACAAATCAAACCTATAATATTGGACTACAAAAGCTACCTATTACTATAGATTGGATTATATATAGTGAAAATTGGATTTTGTAACCCTTCAACTAAATTTGTACTATTTTAATATTTAAAAAAAAAGTCAATTTTATCTCTTTTATTTTTATTCATTTCATTGTAAAAAAATGTTTTAAAATTGTATTCTTTTATCAAAATTTTCGGTATGTATATTTTTTTTTCTCAAAAAATCCAGTATGTAAATTTTTTTAAGATTGTTAACAGATTTTGGATTTTTAAAAAATCAAAATTTCTGGTAGTATTAAGTTGTGTACCGAAAATTTCTGATAGTTATTTATCCTATGGAAAATTAAATTTGAAATTTTTAATTTTTTTTTGAAGTAAGGATAAAAAAACACAATTATGTATAGAATTGACTGAAGCAGTCACAAATAATCAAATTTTTGATTCACGAGAAACTGTCATATCATGGACAAAAGCGGTTGGTCGACAAAACCATGTAGCTGTTATCATTCTAACATAAAGACCAGAAAGAGAGGAAGAAAATCAAAAATAGTTATTGGTTGTGATAGAGGTGGAAATATAAGTCAAATAAAAGTAACTTAATAGCAGCACTCCTATTAGAGTGTGTAGGAGGTCGAACTCGAGAATGTTCTACAATGTTTTTCGATCTTCACTAAAAAAAAAATTGAATGAAAAATGAAAAGAATGTAAAAAAAAATTGAAAAATGTAAAAAAAATTTAACATGAAAAATTCATTTTTCTAAATTTTTAGTAGTTATTTTTCGAATCGGAAAATCAATTTCCGGCAATTATTTTCGATCGGAAATTTCAATTTTTGAATTTTCTGATAGTTATATTGTGTACCAAAAATATCGTAAAACTAAATTTTCTGGTAGAAATAATTATTGAAATTTTCATTTTTAAAATTTTTGATATACATTATAACAACCGAAAAATTCGAAAACTGAAATTTCTGATTCGAGAAATTCAGAGAAAAAAAATTATTTTTTTAGAAATTTTGAAATGCAGATCATATCAATTATCAATATTTGTTTTAATTTTCACTATTCACTTATAAGTATTTTAATAAATCAAAAGACAAAATTATGAATGAGAGGTATAAATATAAATGAAGGGGTACAAAGTCCAATTTCCCCTTACATTCAAGCAACAAAGTCCATTGGATTATATATACCCCGTGAACACCTTTAACTATGAGGAGCAAGCCCACTCCTATTACTATAGATTGGATTCAAGCAAGAATGACAAGGACATGTGATGGTGTTAGAATAATGGCACCGGACACATGTTACCATTGTTAGAAAGCTTCTAAGGTTGGCAAAGAATTATGCAGGTGATAAATAACAAGAAACACGAGGTCGTAACAAAGTTGAAACAACTCGTCATTTGTTCTTTTTTGTTTTCTTTTTGAATTTGTGTGGTATAGTAGTTTGAATTGGTTTGGATTATCTGGTGTATTTCTTATGGACGTAATCAATTATGTTAATCAATATGATGGTCTTTTTTCATGTGGTCATGTAATGCGTCAAAAAATTAATTTAGTTTGGTTTGCAATGACGTGGACTATTTGAAAATCAAGAAATGAGGCAATTTTTTGTTCACCTGCTTTGAATGCAAATCTTATTATTGAACAGATTAAACTTTTAGCTTGGAGTGAATCAAATTGCATGTAAAATAATTTTGTTATGGGTATAAAAATCAATGGTACTCTCAACCCTTGGTGTTCGGTCTTTGTGTTTATGGTTTGTTTTGGTCATACGGTAGAAAATATAATGGTTGTTAAGGTGAGAAATAAGTTGCGTTGAATTGAACTTAACTAAAATCGACTCGACTGATAATAAAAATTAGTTTAGTTTGAAATTCGACTCGAGTTAACTCAAACTTAACTCAAATCGACTAGATAATAAGAATTAGTTGAGCTCGAAATTCGACTCAAGTTTGATACAAATTTTTTTTTTTTTTTTTTTATGTTTAGACTTGACTTGATTAATTAAGCTCAGTAATAACTCGGTTTATCTCATTAGCTTGAATTATATAATTCACAAATAAATATTTTTTCATCTTTGATCTTTTAATATTAACTTTTTAGATAAAATAATTGTCTAATTGAAAAATATATTTTATTATGTAAAATTAATTGTCATTATACTTAAAATAGTTATTAATTATTTGTTTGTTGCGAATATTTAGTTGATAAACCAATTAAATATTAGCCAATTATCTCAAGATATTAGTAAATTAATTTGTTTACTATATATAACAAACTCTAAATTGCTATAACAAACTCTTAATTTTTTTTAAGTTAAAAACTTATTAAAAAGTAAAGCAAGGACATAGACCTTACAAAAAAAGAAAGAAAAAAAATGTTAAAAAGATTCCTAAAATTATAAGAAATTTTTAATTGTTTATAACAAACTTTCATATGCTTATAACTAACTAACTAGCTGATATCCTATCCTATCCTATCTTATGTTCTCTCTCAAGCTTAAGGGAGTTGTGGAGAAGAAACCATTGATACTAATTGAGCAGAACTGTGAAGAGGAAAGTGGTTTGGTAAATGGATCAACAAGTTAAGCTATAGCAGGGACATGAGTTACAAGTAGCTGCTTGAGGATCTAACTACTTGAGGATCTAAGTACATGTGCTTGGTTTGAGAATGACAAATACTTGAAGTAGAATAATACGTAATGAAAAATAGAGATTTGAATTGTGAGCTTATAAAATTTTAAATAAAAATTGAATTAATTAACTCATGAACACACTTGGATAAAATGTTAGTTTTAAAGTAAATAATGTTCTTAAGAATAGATATGCAATGAAACTTTAAATTCAACGATGTTGTATGACTGATGTATACTTAAAAATAAGAGATTAAATTAGTAAAATTTACACAAAGAATTATCTCGGTTCATCTTAAACTTGGACTACGTCCAGTCTTCACACTTTGTGAAATTTTTTTCACTATTTTGTTGATTAGAAAGTTCTCAATACATTACAATTTTCTTTAGATTATAACTGGACTTAATACAACCTGTATAATCAAAGCCTTAACAAGCTTACAACTTTAGTCTAAATAAACTTTACATAATCTTTTCTCAACAATCTCAAAAGAAATACTTGGGAGTTTTTTACAATATGTGAAGTAATGTTTGGGTTCTTCGCTTGTGAAAATTCAAAAAAAAGTTTAAGAAGCAAAGGAAATGTATCCGCACACTCAAAATATATGAGTCACAAATTTAAAATGAAGAGCTAAAATGTGTACGATAAAAGAGATCCTTATGAAAATTTGTAAGAACAAAAACAGGTAAATGATGATTTGTAGCTTAGACTCGTGCCATTCCAATGTTGAGATCACTCTTATTTGTAGACGAGGAAGGCTTCAGTTTTGCTGTAAAGAATTGAGTAGACATGTGAATCAATGCACCAAACAATCCTTCGATTGCAGCATAAATCAAACAACCTCAGATAATTAGGGAAATAAGTGGCTCATCTCTTTTGATTGAGTATACAAATGGTCAAGATGATAGCCTAATTAGGATAAAGTAAGAAAGAAAAAAAAGTTGAAATAGGGGAAGGGGCGCTGCTGCATTAGCAGGAAAAAAGAGTATATTTAACGCCCTGTAAATATGTACTCAAAGTTGGATCAAATTTATAAAATGATGATTTTTAAGATTTTATAATAATAATTTCAAAATGTTTATATTATTACTTAGTTTTTTTGGAATTATTTTTAATTAACCAAACAAAGTTGGGGTACTATAAAATACAGTAGAAACGAAAAATTGTTTAAAATGGGGACAATCACGAGTCTTTTTAGTTAAAACCTAGACTTTGGCCATCGATCTCTTTAGTGGCAGCGTCCTCGTTCGTTCTGCAGCCGTTCTCAACTAACCTCTATTCATATGTGCTTCAACTTAGCCTTGTCCAGTCACAACATATCCTAGATCGAAACCATATTATAGATCATATTGTTGTCGTCAGCTTTCTCAATCTCGCCTCCAGCCAAAGCGCTACAGACTAGAACTAAGGAGACATTCTTCCTTTTCCTCATCTTTGCAACTTTTTAAAGGAACCGTTTGATTTCCAGCCTTGAACAAGTTCACATTTCTTACCTTATCAACCACCACGAAATAATGGAGAGCACCACCGCGCCAAATATGCTACTTTCGTTTTGACTACACCGTGCTTATTTCATTTATAGTCAATTGTTATACAGTTTTGTTGTTCTCTCCTTAGTCTGTGCTTCTCTCCTTAGTAAGAGTGTTGGCGTTCTTCTCTCATTTGTGAGATATTTTCTCTCCTCTTTGTGAGAGTTTTTTTGTTTGAGCTTGTTAACGAATTGACATAGTGGCAGGCTGAAATAATGATGATTCTGATTCTCTTGTTAGGAGATATTGACCCCCATTTTTTTGGGAGCATATGAGTGTTGTAAAATACCTACGTGCAATTCCTAACTTAAAATACCTTGTTCAAAACATTAATCCTTATGTGATATTTTTGAATGACACCTTGTGTATTATAATAAAATACAAGTGCTTTGTCATTTGCTTGGTGTTGACTATTGCTTTGCAGTGGAGAGAGATGGCAAGAGCGACATTGTTGCTTTGTTGTGGAAAGCCTCTATTAATTGAAAGATTACAATTTTTTTTCTTAATCACATTAATATGGAAATTGAAGGCACTGTTCGTGGGAATTGGCGACTTACAGGGTACTAGGGCATTCCATAGAGTAGTAGGAGAAGTGAATATTGGAATCTGTTAAGGCATTTGTTGCAACTGACACCCTTTCGGTGGTGCATTATCGAAGACTTCAATGATATTGTTTCTCACAAAGAGAAAAAGTTAGAGCGGAAAGAGCCAATTGGCTTATAAATTGTTTTCGAGAAGCTATTATGATGTTGGTTTAATTGATATTCATATTGTTGGCTATCCTTTTACTTGGTTCAAAAGTTTGGGTACAGTCAGAGCTGTTGAACACAAGTTAGACCAAGCCATGGCTAATAAGGCGTGGTTACAAAAGTTCTCTCAAACGTGGGTTGAGAATTTGGTTTCTTCGTTATCTGATCAATATCATCTCTTACTCTTGTGTGAGCCGCCCAAAACTCTTGGGATGAGGCGTCGATTTAAATTTGAGAATGCTTGGCTAGTAGAACCTAAGTCTCATTGAAATAAGCTTCGACAAGAGACTAAGAATTGTTGCAAGGATCTTAAGCATGCCCGCGACAGTGGAGGATAAGCTAATGTTGTTCACTTTGATGCATTGAGGGGAAAATTGAATGAGTTGTTAGTTAAGGATGATATTTTCTGGAGGCAACTGGTTAAATTTTTTTTGCTCATGAATGGAAACTTAAACACTTGTTTTTTTTCCACTTTGCAACTTCAGTCTACAGAAATATTAATCAAATAGTCTTCTTGGAGGATGAGAATGGCAATCGAGTTACAAAGGCAATGTATATGTGTCGGGATGCTAGTGAATATTTCCACACCTTATTTAAGCGTCAAGAAAGTGTGAGAGAGTCCATACTTAGTGTTATTTCACGTACAGTCTCGGGGGAGGATAATACTAATTTGCTTGCTCCATTTTACCTTGTTGAGTTTCATGAGGCTTTATTTTTTGTGAAGGCAAATAAATGTCCTAGTCCCGATAACTTTAAGTTGGGATTTTACCAACACTTTTGGTCTTTATATGGTAATGATATTTATCAGCTTCTTGCACCTGGCTTGAACAAGGTACTTTCCCTTCTTCTCTTAATTCTACTAATATTGCTTTGATTCCCAAAGGTGGTGATCAAAGGACTATGAAATATTGGAGACCCGTATTCTTATGTAATGTGGTTTATAAGCTAATGGAGAAAGTCTTAGCTAATAGATTGAAAAGGGTGCTAGGAAAGTGCATCTTTGATAACCAATCCACATTTGTTCCAGGAAGATTCATCTTACATAATGTTATGGCTGCTATTGAGATTGTCCATTACATGAAAGCTAAAACTAGTGGTAAATTAGGTGATGTTGCTTTAAAGTTTGACATCAGTAAAGCCTATGATAGAATTGATTAGCTTTATCTCTAGGATGTCATGCGAGCCATGGGTTTCACTGAGTAGTGGATTGATTGGGTGATGTTATGTGTTGAAATTGTTGACAACTCTCTCATTATGAGTCAGGAGCTTGTTGATCCTATTATCTCATGTCGAGGTCTTAGACAATGGGACCCTCTTTTTCCGTATTGATTCATCATTTGTGTTGAAGGTCTCTCAGCTTTGAGAACTCAAGCTGAAAGGCGAGGGTTTGTACATGGCACTAAAATTTGTAGAAATGCACCCACTATTTCTCACCTTTTGTTTACAGATGATTGTTTTTGTTTTTCAAGGCTTCTTCCAGTGAAGCTTCGATGATGAAATCTATTTCGTCCACTTATGAAGCTGCCTCATGCCAATCTATAAATTTACAAAAATATGAAATTTAATGTAGTCACAATGTTCCTTTGGCCACAAAAGACTTGATTGCTAGTACATTGGGTGTTCAAGTTGTTATGGGAACTAGCAAGTATCTGGGTTTGCCCTTGTTGATTGGTCGCAGTAAAAAGGAAAATTTTAGCTTTATTAAAGAAATAGTGTGGAAAAGAATTAATACTTAGAGTAGTAGTTTATCTCTAGAGTTGATAAAGAAGTTCTTATTAAATCAGTGTTGCAAGCAATTCCATCTTATTTTACGAGTATATTCCTACTTCCTCCAACTATTGAGGATGAGATTGAGAAGATGATGAACTCCAACTATCACTCGTCTAATCAAAGCTAAATATTTTCCCCTGAGTCATTTTCCGAGAGCTAAGCTAGGCCACAATCCTACTTACGCTTGAAAAAGCATTTGGAGTACTAGATACTTACTCCAAGAAGGTAGCTGACGGAGCATCGGAGAAGGGACTAACATCTCCTTATGGGTGGAGAATTGGCTTGGTGATGGGTCTCAAATTGCTAAACTGCAAAATTTGGATCCATTTTTACAAAACATTAATGTAGCTCATTTCTTTTATGTTAGTTCTAAGGCTTATAATGTTTTACTAATCCACAATATTTTTACCCCTAAAACTACTCAAAAAAATATCAACACTCCACTGTTCATTTTGATGGGGAGGATCATCAAATTTGGAGGTCTGATGATTTTATTGAAAACTCTTCCTTGACAATAACACCTTATTTGGCGTATTAAAGCACTGCCAAAGATTAAGAAGTTCATTTGGTGCCTTTTTCGTAATTGTGTTCCCACTCATGATAGATTACAAAGTTGTTGTATCAATTTCCCACAACAATGTGAATTATGTGATGTTGGTGTGGAAGATATCTTACATCTATTTTTTCAATGTCCAAGCAACATAGATTGTTGGCGACATAGTGGTTTTTTTTTTACAACCACATGTAGCCCATAGTAGGAACAACTCTATAGCAAGAATTTTTTTTGACATTATGCATCAGTTAGACATGAGGAAGAAAACACAATATGCTTGTATTTTGTGGAGCATTTGGACTCAGAGGAACCAGAAGATTTGGGAGCACGTCAATGAAATGTCACAGAAGGTCTACACTTGTAGTATGCGTACTTTAGATACTGGCAACAAGCTAATCGGTATCACACGACAAACACCAGTAGACCTACCATTGTACAATCGAAGTTTTGGAAAAAAAACTAGCACCGAGTCACTACAAATGCAACATAGATACATCCTTTTCATCGTACCACATCTATGTTGACATTGGACTTGTCTCCGAGATGATAGTGCAGCTTTGTTTTGGCTAAACCAAGTCGTTTTCCCCTATGTGTTCTATTGATGAGGGTGAAGCGTGTGGTCTCTTAAGCACACTTTGTTGGATCCACGACCTTCAAATTTAGAATGATTTTGAGATGGACTCCAAGAGGATGGTTGATCAATTTTGCAATAATAAAAAAAATGTCTTTGATTTAGGTGATATACTTTCTAATTGTAGACATATTTTTTCTTTCCATTTTGTAAAATCTCATATTGAGTTTGTTTATAAAACAAACAAATGAGTTAGCTCATGTTTTAGGAAAGATAATCACATCTTTAGCTAATTTTCATATTTTTCATGATATCCTGACATGTATCCAACAAATTATTATAAATAAAATGATATAAAATTCCTTTGGTAAAAAAAAAAAGGGCGCAACTAAGTTGTCCCAAGTTAAATAACACCAGATTTTATGATCTAAATATCAAACCAAAGCTAAAAATTGTGTGTGTATATATATATATATATATATATATATATATATATATATATATATATATATATATATATATATATAGAAGAAAAAATATACTTGGGTGGCTATGGCCACCGGGCCACGCTTTGTCACTTCTAAGATTTGTCAGTGTCTATTGTTGAAGCAAAATTGCAATTTGATGTTTTGAAGATTACAAATATCTTTAATTATATTTTTAAGATTATATCATCTTGTGATCTAACTTTTGCTTTAGAGTATAAGTTTTTCACTCTTTAAAAAGAGCATAGTTATCACTTGAAACAAACAAAACGTTCTTTTTACTAGAAAATGACAACAAAGAACATTCTTATATGATAAAGCCAACACAAATGGCTTAAATGCGTGAAAATAATCTCAACAACAAAAGATAATCAACTTTGATGTTTCAGACATTTTAAGATTCTTGCATTTAAAAAGTCATTTATGGATAACAATTATTCGAGAATATTTAAAAATTCGTATTTTAAAATAATTATTCAAATCAAAGAAACCCATTTTCTTTTATCAAAACAACTTTTTTATCAACAACAAAACAAACATTCTTTAAAAACAATCAACACATCCGCATTTTTCACTCAAAAACTATGTAGTTTTAATTTCTCCATCGCATTGAAGATATATACGAGCAAGATTACACTCTTGTTAAACAGAATAATAATTTTTATTTTCCTTCTCTATTTTAAACAGTCTTTTATTTCGATATCACATTCATAAAAAAATAATTTATATTTACATTTATTAATAAAAACAAAAAATTTTCAAGTAAAAAGGCATTGGCTGTGCTAGTGTAGCACTAATTATTCTAATGACTGTAGTGAATGAACAATATATAATTTAAATATTTGGTCCCTTTAAAAAATCATCCAAGTTCCGCCACTAACAATAGAATTATGAGTTTAAGATACCACACTTAGTTTGTTACACAGCATAGCGGAAACTATGAATGGAACCTTTGACTCAGTAAGTAGAGACTGAATCCGAAATTCAAAAATAAATAAACTGATTCTTTTTCATCAATTTAATCCTTAAACTATTAAAATCAACTAAAAAGTCCATAAATTATTTATCCATTTATCAAGTTTGTCTTTCCATTAATTGTATTCGTTAAGTGACCGTTTTTAGTCTATAAACTATGAAAATACTTCAAAATAATCCATAATTAACATATAATAAAAAATAACATTATTTTATTAAGATTCAACCCGCATCCGACTAGTCAGAAAAAACCCGCATGCGCCCCCGTTTCTTATCGGGTGTGAAATTTAAGTTATTATCCCCGTCTGTGACAGAGTTCGGGTTTCTCCACCCGCACTCACACTCATTCATATATATAAAATAATAAATTTAAATGTCATATTTATTTTAATTAATATGATAAAATAATAATTATTATAATATTATAAAATTTAAAAAATATTAAAATCATATTTCCTTTAGAGAGGATATTATAATTTTTAATATTTAAAAAAATATTAAATATTAAATATGTATATGTATATGTATATAATATTTAAAATTGACAATAATAGTGTTTGTAACTTTTTTTTTTTTGGATTTTAAATTAAGGTTGTGTTATGGGTCGGACTCCAATTGGAGCAACCCAAATCCATTGAAGAAATAGGTCGAGTTCGAATCGGCCTGATGTGATTTATAAGAGCACAAATTAAAGGTTCTCGACTTAGAGCATCATTACTTAGCGAAGGAATCTGAAGTTGGAGGGTTACCTTAAGTCACTTGCCCCTACATTCCTTGCCACATGATGACATTGAAGGGGAACTGAAATAGACATACCGCAATAATTCACCTACAACTTTGATCCTAGTCACATGTTACTTCAAAGGGATTTAGAATGAGCAGTCCATTATACCTCAACTATTCCGTCATCGCTCACCATAATGGAAAAGCCACTAGATGGAAACAATCACATCACTGCAACAAGGACACTCGTCCTAAATCAGAGAATGATTTGAGAATCACATACTCCTCTATTTGATTCTATAACAGAATTCTTCTAGACACCTTAGAGCAAGACGATATAAAAAGGACACTTGATACAAGAAAAGATATATGGAATTCAAACCCTAAAAACCTCACATTCTTAGACAAAAACTTACTTGATCGTCGAAGAGTACACCACCCCAAAATGGATTTCAGAGTCGCTGTTGTCGCTGTCACCATCAAACTTGCACATTTTGTCTTTGAGCCACAAATCTGAGTTCAGTAGTGAACAAGTTGTATTACAATTTTTATATCTCCCTTTTATCTCCTTATCTACTCCCTAATGTTTATCTACACTCTTTCAAGCATATCTCACGTATCTCTCTCTCTCTCTCTCCCTCTTATCTCTCTCTAATCTCTTATGTCTCTCTCTATCTCTTCTCTCTTTTTATCTCTCACTTTTATCACTCTATCTACTCCCTCATGTCTAGCTATCCCTCTCTCTACACTCTTTCATGCATCTCTCGCTCTTCTTTCTTTCTTTCTCTCTCTCTGTCTCTCTCTTCCTCCTCTTATCTCTTTCTAATCTTTTGTCTCTCCCTAATCTCTTATGCTTTCTCTTTTCTCTTCATCTCTCACTCTCTTTTGTCTCTATCTCACTCTTATCTCTCTAATTTCTCTTGACTATCTCTCTCTACATCCTTTTTTCTCCTCTCTCTCCTTTATTACTAGTTGCATTTATATATATATATATATAAGCTTGCTGCAATGACACAACACATTTAAATAAAGTGAAGTGAACAAGAAACCAGATTTTCGGACAAGCTTGATCACCTCCTTAGCAAACAAGTGTGCTCCAACACAGAGCTCTTTGTTGAGTATATTATTGTGAAAATTATATTATTTTGTCTGATACATATACATATGAAATAAAGTGCAATGCAAAATTATTTTTCTTGTGCATCGACCATCAAACACAAATAAATACAAAAAATTGTATTGTAATATATTGTCCTATTCAATATTCCTTGTTTGGCAAAACAAACACGCTCTAATTGAAAAAAGAAACCGCCTCTTATAGGCAAAACATGAAAGATATGTGATAGAATATTTCAACTATAAAAAAATAGTGCTGATTGCCATTATGAGCTTTCATTGCTTTAGAACCACAATGACTATTGTACTTTATTGTACTTTAGAGGTTAGATTATTACATAAATAACAGAATATGATTTATTATTATTATACTTTTAAAAAGTAGAGTAAATCAGGACATAAGGTAGGAGAAGGATATAGTAAGCCATAGGACAGCAAAATTGGAACATATATGAATTGAATAACTTAATTTTCTGAGCCGTGAGATCACTAATCAAACTCATCAAGAGGACAGTGTAAATTAGTATCTCAATTATTGTCTTCCCATCAATTATAACACCAACCACTAATAGTACACCATAATTAAAGAGGGGACCAAGATGGATTCCCACCCAAAAAACCAAGGTTCACAACAACAGGTACATTAACCCTAAAAAACAAGAAGAAAAAAATGGATTTTGATCTAATCATTGTCACTGTATGAACAAAGAATTGAAAATCTATGTTTTTGATTTGTCGAACTAAAATTTTGTCCTATGATCACTATCTTTTTTAAATTCGTATTTAGTTTTAATACAACCTTTACAAAATCGGCTCGTAAAATGAGAAATATCTCTCACTTTTAAATAAGAAAAAATGGATTTGATCTAATCATCCATTACTATAGTCAATAGTATCAACATATCATTAATAGAAGTTTTTTAAAATTCTAAGTTTTTTATTTGCCGAACTAAATTGTAGTCATTCAATCTCTATCTCTTATAATTTTGAATTGAGTCTTACAAAATTGATTTGTAAGAGAAGAAATATCTCTCACGTAAAAATAAGAAATAAATAGATTTAATCTTATTAAAAGTCATTGTCTTTGATAATCTCGACTTGATGGCGAATATCAAACGATTTAGATTTTGAATTTATGATTTTGACGAACTAAAATTTAGTCAACTAATTTCATCAAACCATTACAAAATATGACTTGTAAGGTAAGAGATATCCTACACTTATAACATTATTTTCAAATTATATTTTATCAGATAGGAGACTCTTAACACTATCCAAAAACTTAAATCAATAAAACTACGGTGACTACAAATTTATTAAAATTAATAATCTAGTAAATCCAAATCCAACACCAAATTACCATAGACATTGTAAAAACTAACTTAACACAATCACATAAATTCTAAAATAAAAATAACATGAACAACAACAAACAACAACTAACAATATCAATAATGAAAAACATAAACATTGTACTAACACAAGCATCTCCTGATTTGATATTAAATGAGTAAGTCCTAGCTTGAGCATACCCTCTAGCAAATCTAAAAACTCCATTACCACCAATAATTGGAAGCTCCCTAACCTCATCACGAGCTGAATTCCTCCCCAAGATAGTAATACCACTTCCATTATACTTTCCTTCAATAAAAGCAAAATTCATAGCTATAAAGAAACCAAGTTCATCTTTTGATGCAGATGCATACAACCCTTGAGCTTTTCCAACAAGTTTGGAACTCAATTTGGGTCCTAAAGTCAAAGGGTTGTCAAAGATGTTGATTAAACCAAAAGAAGTGGTTGTCTTTGGCTTTAATGGTGGTGGAACAACTGTAATTGAAGTGGGGTTTTTTCCACTCATGATGTCATGCCAATAGACTTTGAAATGACTTAGCCTTGCCTTCTTGTTTAGGTTTAACAACTTGGGGTCAATGGGATTAACAAAATCATAAGTCACTTCTTTTTGTGATGATGAAGTTGAAGTGATGTGGCAAGATAGGAAAAGGAAGAGGAAGAAAGTGGGGAAGTGTTGGGTGGGCATTGTGGAGGGGTTAGTGGAATTGTGCAAACTCTCTAAAAAGTAAAGTAGTGGAGGGAAGAGAGTAATGGAAGGTTAAAGAAGTGACTTATGGATCAGAAAAGGTTTGTTTATAAGACAATAATCAGAACACTTCCAATGGTGAATCCAACGTTAGTTTTTTAAATGAAGTTTATTGTGTTACATCATTTTAAAGCAATTCACTTATTTTGTATTTCAATGGCAAACTCTTAAGAATTCATATTAGATATCACAACTTTAACTTATATATTAATATTTTATTATCCGTTTTATTCAACTTGTGTCAACAAGTAATGTCTCTCAAATGTATCTTTAGAAGCAATGACACAATACATGTTGACGGACTCCAATAGTGCATTGAGTCAAAAATTGGTTAGTCCTGTGATAACTTGGCTGTCGGAAACAAAATATCGTTGGAATTGCTCTTATAATCGGAGAAAAGTGAATGAAAAATGACAAATCGATATAGCGAAACGACCAAATCAATAATTTGATGAACTCAAAAATTCAATCCAATTAATTTGGTTTTTTATCCTTTCATGTTTTATAATTTTGAGTCTAATTGCACAAAATCAAACAAACGGATCGACTTTTATATATTCAGGTATCACATTTTCACTTCACTTAAAATTAATCACTCAAGACTTGAAATAATAAACCATCATATATTTTTAATTCACACAATATTAATAGCGTTATCTTAAAAAAAATGTAATATTATGATTTTTTTTTGACAAACTATTTATGATTTTCTTAATTATAATATATTATTGTTCTCATTTAAGTAGTGAAAATATCTAAAGTGTGAACTTGATTGAACTGAACTAAACTAAGTTTATTAATTTTTATAAATGTGAGAACTTGATTGAAAACAAGTTTATTAATTTTTATAAATGTGAACCTGATTGAACTAAACTAAATCAACTCGTTCTTCATCTAGTTGATTTGGTTTGCGTTTTATGAAAAAAAATGAAGGTCGGGCCGGTCCCAAGGCAATTCAAGGGATGGGGAAGTAATCAACCCCAAAGGAAAAGAGGATACGAGTGAACCCGCTTGCCCGAGTCAGACTAGGACAGTTCAGGCCAGGCCGGTGGAAGTCAATGATATTACAAAATATCTTTTTATTGATTTTGATTTTATTTTTAAAAAGTTGCATAAAAGCTACTAGTTACGCCCAAACAAATAGAGTAGAATTCACATATTTGTTATTCAAATATCTAAATTATAGAACACAACTTCAATGGAGTACCACATTGATAGTTCTCTTCATCTTCACGATTAAAATAACTATTAAATTAACACTAATTTGACCAAAAAGGAAAAATAATTATGAGTTGAATTTTAAATCACATATTTTTGTTTGATTTTTCCAAACTAATACTTATAAGGTCTATTTTAATTTAGTATGCTAATTAGTGTATCTTTTTATACATAAGATTTTTTATGCCTAAATATACATAAACAAAAAAATATTTTTTTTAAGAGCTTTAAAGCCTTTGCTTTACCAGCTCATGCCTTAAGTTGGCTTGATTGTGTGACATGTTTCTATTTTATTTGTTTTGGTTACTCTTTTGAGATGAGTAACATTAAACCTGCCTAAACCTAGTATCCCAACAAAGGAATCACAATATGAATAATACAAGAATCACCTCCTTTCACACAAAAACCACACAAAAGGCACCATTAATTGTGGTCTCAAATCAAACCACAAAATCTTCCAATCCCAACTCAATAGAAACACTAACATCCACATTCAGATCAACCGAACCTGAAGGAATAGGATTCCAAGAAATGAAGCGATCATATCCATGAAGAGAAAGAGGACTAGCCGAGCCAAAAGCATGCAAAGCACGATTCAAAAAGGAAATTGTTTGAGCAAAACTTGCATAGCTAACCTGCTTGCCATTGGTTTGAGAATAATGCTCGTAATTGTTTTGATGATAATCAAAAATATTTAAGAGAACAATTTAAGTGTGCAGGGGAAACCAAAAAAGTTATATTCTAAATCCTTCTAGTTGAATTATTTGTTAAAGAATTCAAATATTAAGAAACTCTTCACAAGAACTTTGAACAACACAACAAATCTTCTTAATCGCTAAACTCCAAAAGAAGAAAAGAAAATTATAAGCCGATCTGAGTGTACTCAAACTTCATATTCTTTTTGTTGAATGTTATCTTATTATATTTCAAGCTTAAGTATCTGTATCCTCCCTTTGAGTGAAAAAAATTGTATTCCACAAACACTTTGTAAACTGCTAACTTGTTGAATAGTGGTGTAGTCTTCAATAGTTCGACCGTACTAAATCATTATTAGAAATTTCGCTTTTAGTGACCGATTTAGAGACTGGATATTTTCAATCACACTAGCGATCGAATTGGAGGCTGATATTTTGAACCTTGAAACAAAAACTTTTTGCATCGCAAAAATCGGTCGCTAGCGAAATTTAGAGATTGAAGTAACAACTGAATTTTAGTGATTAAAAATCGGTTTTTAAATTTTATTATTTTAATTTAATTATAATGAGTGTCCAAAATTTATGTCTCTAACTATTTTTTAATTACATCGTTCTCCAAAATTTACATCTTTCTAACGATTCCAGTTTCTCTTTCTTTCTCAACCCACCACAAACCCTAAAACCATTCCTCTCTTGCTAACCCCACTTGGTTCGAATTTCCTCGAAACCAACGTGTTCTCTTAAAGCCTTAAACTGCAATTGCGACGTGAAACCCTCATTCTTTGTCGTCTCGTCGGCTATCGTGAACCAAAAGGTAAAGAATTTATTTGCTAATTCTTTTGAAAATTCTTTGTTGTCCCATTATAATGTTATTCCATGTGACCTGATATTGTGTCTTCGTTGTACTCTTAGAGGAAGAAAGTGTACTCCTTCATAGAGGAGTAATGGAGTTTCGGCAAAACACAATCGGCGCAGGAGACAAGACGATCTCTTCAAGAAGAAAAAGAAGATACTCCTACTCATTTCACTACTGCTTCTGCCTCTCTCTACCTCATCAACATAGTACATATACAGTTTCTTTCAAAAGATAGATTCAAATTTCCTCAATGAAAATCACAACAGAAATGTTATTTTGATAACTTTAGAAGAACTATTTTTTGTATGAGTAGTTAGATTAATTCTAAGAGACATTTGGGGAAGGGGGATGAGTTGGATAAGTCTTAATATTATACACACACATACTTACAAATAATAACAAATGATACTTTACAAAATATAAGAATTACAGACTAGAGTTATTGAATAAGGAATAAAGAGTAAGGCTAAACATCATGTTGTTTGTATGTTAATATAATTAAAACTGAATTTATTGAATTGGATTTTGAACACCATATAAAACAAGATTGAAGTACTAGATTATATAAATTTTGATACTTAGAGTTTTCAATTTGCACAATTAAAACCTAAGGGTTCAAAATCTCATAATTTGCAATACCTATGGTACCAAAGTGAAATGAAGCATAATCAAAGAGTTGAGGTATTTTCAAACTGAAATTAAGTTATTTTAGATGTTTCATTTTTTCAAACTTTGTTTTGCTTGTATTATTGTTGCTCTTTGTATTTTTTGTGTGTATTTGAATATGCTGTCAAATAATAAATTATTGGAATTGGAATGTGTTGTCAAGTAATAAGAGAATTTGCAATTTGTATAGAATTTGTAAGAGAATTTGGAATTGGTGTATTAGAAGTTTTAGTTGGAAATAATAAATTATTGGTGTATTAGAAGTTTTAGTTAGAACATGTTGTCAAATTTAAAGTTGTTAACAAGTTTTTAATTTCAATTCTATTTTGTAATTTCTTAATTTCTATTTTTAATTTCTTAATGTTGTTTTTATGGGGTTTTTAATTTCTTAAATTTCTTATTGAAAATCATATAAAGTTGGACTGAAGTACTTGATTATATCAATTGTGATACTTAGAGTTTTCAATTTACACAATTAATATCAATCTGGACTAAAGTATTTGATTATATCAATTGTGTAGTTGTAATGTCAATGTTGTTGTTTAACTTTTAAACAATATAGTTATGTTGTGTTAAATTCTGTTTTGCGAATTAATTCTTATAATTTTGTTTTGTAATTTCAATTCTGCATTGAGAAAAATTTGGTAGTGTGAAATTCTACGTTGTGTAAAATTTTACACTGTAAAATTTTGCATTGTGATAAGTTATGCACTGTCAAATTTCGAGTTTTCTTTATGTTGTTAACAAGTTTTTAATGCTGTCAACTTCTGCTTTGTAATTTCAATTCTGTTTTGTAATTTTGTAATTTCAATTCTGTTTTGTAAATTAATTGTTGTAATTTTGTTTTGTAATTTCAATTCAGTTGTGTGAAATTCTGAATTGAGCAAAATCCTGCAGTGAGAAATTCTGCATTGAGAAAAATTATATAGTGTGAAATTCTGTACGGCCTACATAATATTGTTAACAAGTTTTTATTTATGCTGTCAAATTCTGCACGACTACATAATGTTACATGTTTACAAGTTTTTAATGTTGAATTTTTATCATGTTGATAGATGGAATTGAATGACATCCTTCCTAGTCATTCAGATTTGTTTCTCCACACACATAAACATAGCAAGGATAAAACTTGGGTTGATAAAAGATCAGAATATATTATTTATTATTTTTTTATGTTGGATTTATAGTGTGAAATTCTGTACGGCCTACATAATGTTGTTAACAAGTTTTTCTTTATGCTGTCAAATTCTGCATGGGCTACATAATAATGTTACATGTTTACAAGTTTTTAATGTTGAGTTTTCATTATGTTGTTAGATGGAATTGAATGGCATCCCTTCTAGTCATTCAAATTGGTTTCTCCACACACATAAACATGGCAAGGATAAAACTTGGATTGATAAAAGATCGGAATATGTTCATGTAAGAGCTTTCAACTATAAAGTGTATATTATTTATTATTTTTTATGTTGGATTTATTATATTTTAGTGTGTTTTAAAATATTAATTAAGTATATATTTATGTTGACAAGAAAAGTTTAGACGTAGATTGGAAGAATTGACCCAAGAAGCAACTTTTTAAGGAACTCCTCCACCAAATGAATTTAGATGTGTGGTGTGAGGTTGCAGGAATAAAAAAAGGACGAGTATATGGTCTCGGAATAGAATCTACTGTATTATTAGGGAGACTATATTATCGTGAGTCATGTTCTTCATAAACAGAGTGGGTACAAAGACATGAATTTGAAGAAATGAGAAATGAAAGATATCAACAAAGACATGAATTTTAAGAAATGAGAAATGAAAAAGATCAACTTCGAGATGAATTGGCTAATATAAATAGAGCAGTTGAGCGCAACAACTACTTGACAAAACAATTGATGAATATCTTGAACTTTCAACCCATGTCATATACTATATACCAAGTTCATGAAGATGAGATTGGTGATAATGATGGTGATCATGATGATGAGATTGGTGATTATGATGCTGGTGATTTTGATGATGACATTGGTGATAATGATGCTCGTGATCATGATGATGAAGGGTTAGATGGATATTGACACGTTAATCCGAAGAACAAATATGTTGCAGCTTGTTATGACTAAAATTTATAATGTTTAAACTAAAATTTTATCTGTGTTTTTTGAGTACTTAAAAATATTACTTAAATATATTATGTTCTTTAGTTATATACATTGATATGCTTAATGCATTTAAATTATTTTGGTGTATAAACTTTTTAGATATTGAAATCAGATTAAAAAAATTGTTTTTATTGTTTTTTTAGATATTAAAGTAATAGATTTTAAAAAACTGTAACGTTTAGAGACGTAATTAGTAATCAAATATTTAATAAAAATAACCGCTTAAGTAACAAATTTCGTCTCTAAATTAGTCGCTAATGACATAGAAAATTAATTCAATGTGGTTGCTAAATCAGTCTCAAACTTTAGTCACTAATTCGGTCTTTAAATTCAGTCATTAAATTTCGGTCGCTAATTTGATCGCAACAACTAGCGACTAATAGTTTATCAACGAAATTTAAAAGGTTGTTGACACGGTCGTTACATGCCACAGTGATCGATTTTGAAACAATAGCGACCGATTAATCGGTCACTAAAGCCTAAATTTCGAGTAGTGAGTTGCACTAAGATAAACTTTTGAGAAGACTAGAGTATAGTCGGGTCGACAAAAGTATACTCTAGTAGTTGTTGATTCGTGTGATTGTTTTAATAGAAAAACTTTCAAATTAAAGGGAGTAGACGTAGCTACTAAATTGATAATGAATCAATATATATCTCTTGAGTTGATCTTCTTTATCTTTACTCTTCTTATTTTGAGCGTACGCTTTTAAAAAATAGGTTTTTACATTTTACTATCTTCAATAAAGTTCTTTAAGAAATCTTGGCACATCTGGTTATGGTGACATCATTGGTAACAATATTGGTGAATGATTGTTTAGTTTCTCGGGTTTTTGTGACATTGCAACCAATTTTATGGTTAAAATGTTTTTTATATTTTACTATATTCAATAAAGTTCCTTAAGAAATCTTGGCACATCTTGGTTATGGTGACATCATTGGTAACAATATTGGTGAATGATTGTTTAGTTTTTCGGGTTTTTGTGACATTGCAACCAATTTTATGGTTAAAATGTAAGCTATTGTTCATGGTCTAAATTTTGCTTGCTTTATCAATCGCAATGAAGTTATCTTCGGTCTCTCATTGATGAAGGGGTTTCGAACACCCCTTGTTATGCTCGTGTGGTAAATCATATCCATGTCTAAAGGTATCATCATGCTTGGAAACCTAACATATATTGGTGAGAGAAATAGATGTGTAGAGAGTGTGAAGAGAGAGAATTCAAATCCAGTTTGAGTTAGTTTTGTATTGTCACAATACTAAATATATAGTGCTTTAACTACATACACAAAAGAAACATTTTTTGTTTGAATATCAACAAAAACTAAAATCATTTTTTTTTTTATTATTATTAGAAAAAGTGTCTTGTTTGTGTTTGTACATAAGCACCATGCATTTGGTCTTATTACCATGTAAGACTTGCTATGTAGTTTGTTAATTTTTTTCTTTGTTGTTTTCTTTTTTTATTGATAAGAAAAGAGTGAGGTCTCTCGTCTTAAAATATGATTTTATAAAGATGATCGCTAAATACAATAATAAAATATAACAACTAGAATTAAATACAATCTCTAACGTACTTTTATATTAGTTAAAAAGTCTAACTCAACTGATTCTTAAACTAAATTCACCCGAATTCGAATCTAAATTATCGCAGTTAAATATGAATTTCAGATAATACTAGTCGCTCCATTAAAAATAATTGATATAAGTCCAACAAGACATATTTAAATTTTTTTGACAAAGACATTTAAACTTAAACTAATAAAAAGTTGCACTTTGTATTAAATATATAGAGAGGAAATTCAATTTAGCTATGTGAGAGTTGAAAATGTCAAGCGCATGCTAGAAACATGCCACCTTTGTTTACCAAGAAGAAGAAACAAAGTCTCTCCCAAAAGTCACAATATATGTAACTACCATATCAATATCGAATAGTAAGTGGCTAGGTTAGGTTATGCATAATTCTTGAGACAATAATGAAAATGTGTGAAGTGTGAACTGGGGTAAGGAAAGGTGTGGCATGTGGAAAATGGAATAGTTTATTTATTTATTAAAGGAATATTGTTTTTCCACAAAGGTTAACACATTAACTTAATTAATACAATCATAGGAAAGTTCGGATATAAGTCATTTAAACTCTTTGTAGTAAAAGAATCGAAACTCTATGTCAAAAAAATTAAAATTGAAACCGTGGCAAAGATCAGTAGATATTGGGGTGGGCCACGGCCCATTTTCAAAAAGGAAAAAAAAAACGAAATATATATATATATATATATATATATATATATATATATATATATATATGTATATGGAAGTTTATCAAATTAGAGGAGTTTTTATGTTTAGAGGGTGAAATGATTAAATTTTGACCACACAACCTTATATGGAAGGTCAAAATTAGAAGGAAAAGTCATATCACTTTTTTAATTGAGCATGTGTCACTTAAATAACTCTTAATCATAATCATCCATGTATGGTTGTATAGTCAAGATTTAAACATCTCACTCTCTCATTGTAAAACTCTTATCATTTGATATGCTCCCTATATATATATACACAGTGAAACATATCAAATGAGATGATGTGTTATAATGAGATGAATGAATCTTAGTTATTGATCAAATCATAAAAGATTAAGATTAAAATAAAAAATTATGTGACACTTAAATTATTTTAAATCATGACTATCTATTTATAGTTGTATGATATAAGTTTAATGATCTCAATTTCTCATTATAAAAGTATTTTCAATTTTTTATATGCAAATGTTATTCAACTAGAAGTTAGATTAGTTTTCCTATATTTGAACTCGATATTTTCTTCTTATAACTCTTTTGGCTTCCCTCACCAACCGAGCTACTGAAGTAGGAGAAAAGTCTTCTCATTATTTGATATGCGCCTTTTATATATATATATATATATTAATTTTGATGAATGTTCTATTATTGATTATATAGTTGTTTATAAGAAATGAGTAAATCATTAAGTTTGTCCATGACTTTGTCAAGTGCTTTACAAAACGTCTTTCCACTACTCAAGAATATATGATATCAAAGTGTTATAAATAAGGAAATTACAACAAAACTACAACGGTAGCACATGAGCAAGGACACTTGGCACAAGATCCATCCATCAAGGAAATTAGGAGGAGCATGAGAGAGAAGTTCCCTAACAGAAAATATTCTAAGGACTTTGTTAAATAGATCAAGGAATGGCAATCAGGGCAGAAAATGAATGGATGATGAAATCACTCTTTTCTCTCCCTTTGAGCCTTCTTAAGTTTTTGTACTTCCATTTCCTCATTGTATTTCAATTTCTCTAAAGTAAATTGTACTGTTGCTTGTAAAATATAGTACAATTTATCAATGGTGATTCTCTTGTTCTACTTTCCTCAAATTGAATCATAACATTTGGTGCTTTCATTTTCTCATTCATGGCTGCTAACACTCGGATGAAAGGGTTGGAATCTTCTATCAAGGAGATTAACGCTACGCTGCAGCAATTTCATGATGAATCTGACAAACGGCACAACGAGTATATGCACTCGCGACGCCTCGACCAAACACGTTTCGATCGTGTGGAGAACCAAATTCTCAGTCGTCCTCCGAAGGATCTCGTTCCGGCAAATCCTCACCACCGCCGTTTCAGGTGCATAATGTTAAGCTAGATTTTCCTAGATTTGATGGATCTGAGGTCAGAAATTGGATTTTCAAGGCTGAACACGAGGTCATTGCTAGATTTCTTAATTATCAGTGGATTACACTGTAATATTAAACACGAGGTCATTGCTCAATCACCAATTTCACTATCCAAAGCTGTAGCACTAGCAAAACTATTCGAAGAAAAATACCTTCCCCTCACGCCTAAGCTAACAGAAGCCTCATCACAAAAACCATACCATTTCTCCAAACCCTCAACCTTACCTCCTTTACTACCAAACCCTAACCCAAAACCTACAAACACACCACCCAAATCCAACCCTGTCAAACAAATTACACGAGCTGAAATGCAACTATGACACGATAAGGGTTTGTGCTACTAATGTGATGATAAATTTTCCCTCTCGCACAAATGTTCGAATCAGCATTTCTTGTTACTTCAAATTGATGCGTCTGAGGAACCTTTTGAATTAACCGACCCACCTGATTTAACAATACCAGAACAAGACCTATTAGGGGATTCTAAACACCATATGTCCTTGAATTCTTTAAATGGGTCCCATGGTGCAGGTACCATGCGCTTTCAGGGCAATATTTAAGGTATTACGGTTAGCATCCTATTGGAAAGTGAATCTCTGACAACTTCCTGCAACCACACATTGCACAATGTTTAAAATTGCCTATCTAAGCTAATGAGCAGTTCTAGGTACTTGTTAGGAACGATAGCTCCTTAACCTCGCAGGGTTTCATAGATGATTTACCTGTTACCATTCAAGGTAATAATATGCACTTGCCTATTTATTTACTGCCTATAATAGGTGCTGATTTGGTGCTAGGGGCCCCTTGGTTAAAAACCCTTGGCCCACACATAGCATATTGCAATGCTTTATCCATCCAGTTTTATATCCAAAACACCTTTATTACTCTGTATGGGGATAAAGTGAAAGGTCCTAATCAAGCTTAGTTCCAAGCTTCTACAGCATACTCAATCTATTATGGCTTCTTATACACTACATTTTCATCAAGTTCTCCCCGTTGATGGACCCTTACCTTTTGACTTACATCCAGACTTGGCAACATTACTTAGTAACTATCTGGATTTGTTTTCTGATCCGGTGGGTCTTCCTCCGGCTCGGTTTCAAGATCATGCTATCACTTTCCTAGAGGGCAGCAACCCTGTCAAAGTTAGACCGTACCGCTATCCTCATAGTCAAAAGGCGCATATTGAAACTATGGTTAATGATATGTTAGCTCAGGGTATCATACAACCTAGCAATAGTCCTTTTTCGTCACCGGTTCTCCTTGTTAAGAAAAAGGACGGGTCTTGGCGGTTTTGTACAAGTTATAGGGCCTTAAACTTTATTATTGTCAAAGACAGTTTTCTTATACCTACTTTTGATGAATTATTAGATGAATTATTTGGTGCTCAGTACTTTTCCAAACTGGATTTGCGTTCCGGTTACCACCAAATTCTTGTCAAACCGGAGGATAGACACAAAACTGCATTTTGAACATATCATGGTCTATACGAATGGCTAGTAATGCCTTTTAGTTTATCCAACGCGCCTGCCTCATTTCAGAGCTTGATGAATGATGTCTTTCACGCTTAACTTTGAAAATCAGTGCTTGTTTTCTTTGACGATATCTTGATTTATAGCCCTTGTTGGTCATCTCACGTAATCCATTTGAAAGAGGTTTTACAGCTGATGCGCCAACATTCTCTCTTTGCAAAAATGTCCAAGTGCTGCTTTGGTTTTACTACAGTCGATTACTTGGGTCACACCATCTCAAGTAAGGGAGTTCACATGGATAAATAAAAAATCCAAACAGTTTTAGAGTGGCCTATTCCAAACAATTTGAAACAACTTAGAGGTTTTCTGGGCTTATCTGGTTACCATATGCGCTTTATCCGAAACTATGCTACCATTGCTTCTTCGTTAATTGCACTGTTGAAGAAGAATGCTTACTCTTGCAATGTTATTTCTACAGAAGCTTTTAATGACTTATCTAGATCAATTTTTATAGCCATCTCTGGCCCTAAAAATCCTTTACTATTTGTCATTAATGTTGGTTTCAATGCGGATGCAAAATTAGTTGTTCTGAAACATCAACGTATCAGGGTTCTTGCACTGACCCCTGCTACCGAGTCAGAAATGATGTTCTGCTATGGAAAAATCGTGTGGTTGTACCACCTCTTCCCTATCTGGTTTAGTCGATTTTGGAAGAATTCCATTCCTCCGTTTTAGGGGGACACTCTGAGGTAGCTCGAACTAAAGCTAGAATTGCAGCTCAATTCACTTGGCCTTCAATGTCTAAGGACATTACCTTATTTGTCACCAACTGCTTGGTGTGCCAACAAGCTAAAGCCTCCACGACTTCCCCTGTCGGCCTACTTCAAGCATTGTATCAAACAGAGACAAGGTTTTCACTAGTTTTTTTTTTGGCAGCA
The DNA here is from genome assembly GCA_037974755.1 of Cicer yamashitae. NCBI lineage: Eukaryota > Viridiplantae > Streptophyta > Magnoliopsida > Fabales > Fabaceae > Cicer > Cicer yamashitae. The sequence goes on from JBBPBQ010020323.1 coordinate 16,810,671, forward strand.
TTCTTTCAAACTAAGTGATACCATGCTCTCTATGAGCTCGGCTTATCATCCTCAACCAGATTGCCAAACTGACGCCGTTAATAAATGCCCTGAGATGTATTTAAGATGTTTTGCAGGACATGTTCCTTCTAAATGGTTTCAGTTTTAGATTAGGCTGAGTTTTGGTATAACTCTTCATTCCAAACTAGCATTGGCATGACACCATTTAAAGTTGTATATGGTCGTGATACACCTACTTTGCTCAAGTATGATCTGACAATCATTGAGCCCCCTTCACTCCAAACATTATTGACCGAGAGAGATACAACATTGTAACTACTTAAAGGTAACCTTTTGCGTGCCCAACAGAAGATGAAACGTTTTGCTGATACCAAGAGAAGACAACTAGAGTTTCACTTGGGTGACATGGTTCTAGTTAAACTCCAACCTTATCAACAACACTCGGTGTCACTGCATCAGAACTAAGAGTTGGGGTTACGTTACTTTGGACCTTTTCCCGTGATTGAGAAAATAGGTGTTGTGGCCTACAAAGTGTTACTTCCTACGTCAACAAAGATTCATCCAGTGTTTCACATTGCTAATATGAAATTGTACAAGGGAGATAATCTAACACAGTACATGCCTCTACCGCTACTTACTACTGAAACCAGACCTGTTTTAGTTCCTCTTACTGTGTTGGACACCAGAATTCTACTACAACAAGGTCAAGAGAAGCCTCAAATTCAGGTGTAGTGGCAGCATTTGCCTTCTACAGAGGCTACTTGGGAAAATTATGAGGCCTTTCACGCCTTGTATCCGAATTTCTACCTTGGGGACAAGGTGAATTTTATAGGAGGGGGTAAAGTTATGAATAAGGAAAATTACAAAAAAAAACCACAACGGTAGCACATGAGTAAGGACACTTGGCACAAGATCCATCTATCAAGGAAATTAGGAGGAGCATGAGAGAGAAGTTCCCTAACAGAAAATATTCCAAGGACTTTGTTAAATAGATCAAAGAATGGCAATCAGGGCAGCAAATGAATGGATGATTAAATCACTCACTCTCTCTCTCTCTCTCTCTCCCCCTTTGAGCCTTCTTAGCTTTCTGTACTTCCATTTCCTCAATTGTATTTCAATTTCTCTAAAGTAAATTGTACTGTTGCTTGTAAAATTTAGTACAATTTATCACTAGCGATTCTCTTGTTCTGCTTTCCTCAAATTGAATCATAACACAAAGCATTTGTTGATGATTTTCCAAGAACACCAACAACATTGGTGACAAAATTCTTTCTTTTTAGCCAAATTGACATTATGAAAAATGCAAGCAAAGATCTTGGATGAAAATGTAGACTTTTACCAACAAAAAAAAGAGCATGATTGTTCTTGTTTCTAAAATAAATAAATAAATAACAAAAAAATCATGATTGGATTTTCAATTAAAAGTCCAAGCGAATGACCAAGGAGTTACACATGAGATTTCGTTAAAAAATAAAAAAGAACCAAGAGAAGATGTTGCATTTAAGTGTAGAGTCGATTCAACACCTTCTACAAAAAATGAAAGAAGTAAAATTGCATTAGATCTTATTCTTATTTCAAGTGAATAATGAATTTTTCAAAAAAAAATTTACCGATTTATTTCTAGCATTTCAAAATATTTTAGTCGATATATTTCGACATTTCATATTCTTTGTAATTAGTGTCTTCGATATTTTTTCTTGACATTTCTCATGCTCGAAGTTTAATAAACACATTCTAGCTTGAAGGGGATGTTACATATCTTAGTTGGTTAGTTAGTTATTTTACACTAGTTTGTCGTTTATCTAATTGGCTATATAAATCTATGTCATTTTTAATGTAATTCATTCTCTCATTTATCAACATCATTCAATTTACTTTTTCTCTATTTATCTTTTAATAATGATTTAAATAAAAAATTATAATTGTAACAATAGTGTCAAAAACATTTTTGAGAGTAACTCACAAAAATCAAATACCAATTTGGTCTCTAAAATGGCCACATCAATACAGTTAATCATGTCATCAAACGGGTGTTGACAAAAAATCTTAATCAATTAATGTTTGATAAAATTAAGTACTATTTTAAAATATTAATAGAGTCGAAATATTTTTACAAAATATGACATTAACGTTTATTTTTTACCACAAATGAAAGATTAACTTATGATATACTTTTATAATATCTTATTTTTCTCTCGATTCTATGGTTCACATCATTAGTCCTTTTTGGTTCCCTTTCCTCATTTTATATATATATATATATTTTTTGTCTTTATAAACAAACAACATACCCTTCATTATTCTCATCCACTGCTTTACTTTCTGTAGAGTTAGCATCACAATCCCACTAAACCCACCACAATGCCTTCCCAAAATTCTTTCCTTTTCTTCATCTTGTTCTTCTTCTTTATCATCTCTTGCCTCACCCTCACTTCAACATCATCATCAACCCAAAAAGAAGACACTTTTGAATTTGTTCGTCCTATAGATCGAAAATTGTTAGGTCTAAACAAGAAAGAAAAGCTAAGCCATTTCAAATTCTATTGGCATGACATTTTGAGTGGAAAAAACCTCACAACAATTACAATTAATCCACCAACATTGAAGCTAAACTCATCAACTGCTTTTGGTTTAGTCAACATGATTGACAACCCTTTAACTTTGGGACCCCAATTGAGTTCCAAACTTGTTGGAAAAGCTCAAGGGTTCTATGCATCTACATCACAAGATGAACTTGGTTTGTTTATGGCTATGAATTTTGCTTTTATTGAAGGAAAGTATAATGGAAGTACTATTAGTATTATGGGGAGGAATCCTGCTTTTCATAAGGTTAGGGAGATGCCTGTTATTGGTGGTAGTGGACTTTTTAGATTTGCTAGAGGCTATGTTCAAGCTCATACTTATTGGTTTGATTATAAATCTGGGGATGCTTGTGTTGAGTACAATGTTTATGTTTTTCATTATTGATTTTTTTCTTATAAAAGAAATTTAAAATGAAGTAATTGTGTCGCAGTTTAAGATAGAAAATAGAAGAGTTTAGCTTCAATGAACACTTACAAACTGATTTGATTTAGTAATAATTGTTAAGAGGTTATTTATGTTATATTTTATTTTAGGATTTGGGTTTGTGTTAGCTTTTACTATGTTTTGGTTCTTTTAGTAAATTTGTAATCATTATATTCTATGATTTTGAAAGAAATCAAATGACTCAAATTTTAGTTCGTCAAATCAAATTTTTAGTATCGCAATTGTTTGAATTTCTTATTGATTTTATGGGTTGAGTGCAAGGACGTTACGTTGACACTAACTATGTTGGATTTCAAATTTACTAATTTTCAATATTTTAATAAATTTATTAAATAAAAAATGTAAAAAAATAAACGAACAAGGGATTTGGTCAAAACTCAATAAAAAATGATAACACTTTTTTATTAAAAAAATTATTTGAAAAACTCAAAGGAATAAAACTTAGGTGAAAAGAAAAAGTGCAGTGCAAAAAAGAAAACCTCATTAGCAACCTAAGGGAAAAATTAATAAAAATGAAAAAAGAGAAGACTATATCGATTGCGATAAGTTATTTTAAATACAGGGCGACGACAAATCTCACCAAGTAAAACAACGAGGGCAAAAACAATATTAGTAATCTTGTCAGCACACATGTTGCATGTGGAACTGCATTTGTCTTGTAAGACATATGCAATTCAACCATCTAGTCTTCAACTTTCACAACACAAGATTTGAATTAGTGAAATATTGGACGACTAACAAAAAGTCACACTAAATCTAATGACGAAACCAACTTTTAGAATGAGCGATCTGAATAACATACATAGCAGTAGAAAGTTCAGCATAAAATAATGTAGCAACACCCAAATAATTCGAGAAACAACCATCAATAGCGTCACTTGAGTATCTAAAAATAACACCAATAACATTAATGCATGTCTGCATTGCCTTTAGAAGAGTATTGCATTTAATTCAACCACAAAGATTCTTTAACCAATTAACTTCTATAATAACAAGAGCACATAACTACATTTGACTCTAATAACATTAATTGTAATTCTTTCTTGTTTTTAAAATTAGTAAATATTAAATTCATATATTTTTAATGATAAAACAATTCTAATTGATTGACGTTATAAAATATCTTTAAACTGATGTTATATAAGAACTAAATAACAATAATATCATAATATAGACTTCTATGATACATTTGTAAATTGGTATAGATTTAATGAATTAGTTTGACCAGGTTATAGATTTAACACCACCAAACTTTTAAATTTTACGCTTTAGATATTTTTCGATTTGTTATGATTTTTAATTAAATTTTTTTAATTATAAAAATAAGTTATATAATAGTCAAAGGCCTAAATTATAGAGACAAATGTAATAATATTATTGATTTAGTCAATATTTAATATGCAATATATAAATATCAACGTGGATGAGTTAGTGAAAAGCTAATTCAAATATTGATTAAAATTTTGATAGTATTAGAACAAAAAAATAAAGGCATAATTGCTCTTGTAGTCCCTTCACTTAATTTCAGATAACACTTCAGTCCTTTATCTTTTTTTTTCTTTTCAATTTAGTCTTTTATTTAATTTTAAGTAACAATTAGATCCTTTATGTCTTAAAATGTCAACTATGTAATATCCTTTCTTTACAGAAACTTAGAAAATTCATCAAAATCTTTAAACAAAACCCACAAAATTCAATACCAATTTCAAGAAAATTCATATATTCATCAAATGCATAACTCAAATATTCAAATAAACTCATATTTCCATCTCCAACAACATCAAATTCATCAAATAAAGAATGGAAATTTGCATTATATTGAAGATGATAATTAATTTTATGGGTTTTGTTTGAAAATTTTGATGATTTTTTTTTATTTTTTGTAAAAAAATGATAACATTGTTGACATTTTAAGACATAAAGGATCATTACTTAAAATTAAATAAAAGACAAAATCGAAAATAAAATAAAATTAAAGACTGAAGTGTTACCTGAAATTAAGTTAATAGACTGCGGGAGTAATTATGCCAAAAAATAAATAATTGATAGTACAAATATACTTTTTAACTTTTTTTTATTAAAACACTTTTTTAATTTAGTGTATTGTTGAAGTTGTCTATAATAATATAGAAAATACTAACATATATATTTTTAAGACACTTGTTAGTATTAAAGATATAAATTTTGTATTGATAATTATTTATTTTCCAAAAATTATATATTTTATTTTCTAAAGATATAATTACTATTGACCCTAATGATAATAATAATAATAACTCGTGTTCTGTTATGTGATATTTTTGTGTGTGATATTCTAACCTTAAAAATATACTAAATTTGGTCGAGGAAGTATTCACTATCCTGGTGATGTGTTTGTTGAGTTGGTTTCATCATTTTATTTCATTGGACTCACACGTAGTCGTATTTACACTTTCCTTCCTTCCTTCCTTCCTTCTTTCCTTGGTGGCATATGATCATACACCGATCAGACACTCGAGTCTTTGTGTGGTGGCCAACCTGTTCTGCAATTGTTGAAATTAATGACACTCAAGTCTTTGTGGTTGCTTTTGGAATGTAAATTAACTTAATTTGCAAGAGGACTTTTGGTTTGGTCTTAATTTTTATTTTTTCCAATAAAAATCAATATGAATTTCGAAATTAAACACAATACGGTACATAGTTGTTCAATGTTGAATATAACCAATAAAAAATCTATTTTTTTATTTTAAATGTAAATAAAAATTAATTAACTCTACTACATTTAATGTTATTATTTTTACAATATATATTATTTTATTAATTTAAATGGTTTAAATATGTATTCGGTCCTTACAAATATACTACTTTTTTTATTTTAGTCCTGATAAGTTTTTTTGTTTGGAATTAGTCCCCATAAAATCAGAGTCAATCGACTTTGGTCCCTAATGTCAAATCAACATTAAAAGAATGACCAGTTTTTCAAAAACCCTTGAATCCCTCTTTTAATTTCTATTCATATTTTCTTTATAAAATAATACTAATTATTAAATGATCAATAAATAAATTTATTAATTAATAATATAAAACATTTTAATTTTTAACATATCATAAAAGATGATGTGTTAATGTGTATTTATAAACTCACGTGTTATGACGGTTTATCAACTCTTTTTTTAGATACAAAAACCGATTGTATCTTATTTGACAGGGACTAAATCCAAACAAAAAAATTTATATGAACTAAAATTAAAAATGATATATTTGCAGAGACCAAAAGTATAATTAAATCTTTTATTTTAAAAAAAAAATGTTATGGATGACAATTTAGATAATGCAATTTTTATTAACGATTTTATTAAAAAATATGTTGTATTTTTTTCTTCTTGTAAAAGAAACTTAAGAAGGTACTACTACTAAATTAGAAGACTTCAAAGAAAAGAAACAATTATAGGTTTTTGTTTGTTTGGTCACGCACGCTGCAGACAAAACATGGAACAGTTTCTGCGCATGCGGTTGTCTGCAACACCGTACATAACGTGATTTTTAAGCTCGCGACTTTGCGGATAAAATTTCTAAAGATTAAATAAATAACTTTTTAATCCCTCCAAATATATAAACTTTACTTTTTGTACTCTTAAATTTTTTATACGACAACACTGACGTATCATTGCCAGATACCTTTTAAGTGATATACCATTTTTACATTTATAATTATTATTTTAATCGGTTTAATCGTATTTTTCATCTCTATATTTATTAATTTATAGATTTGACACTTTTAGTTTATTTCTTTTATTTTTGAATTAAAAATAAAAAAATTAATATATTTTAAATATATATGATTTTATGATATAAAACTATTTTAATATGTTAATTATCTAAATATCATTAGTTAATTATTTAAATATCATTAATTAATTATAAAAATGAAAAGTTTTTGAAGTTGAAAGTTAAATTTTTAGAGAGTTTTATTGCGATCAATGAATGTTAATCATTCTACATAATCAGATGTCACGTTATTTAAAGCATGTCGCATTGCCATTTTTTGGGTTAAAAATTTGAATGAGGAAAAAAAACTGTCAGATTTTAATATAAGGAGATCGATTCCGTAAAATGAGAAAAATAGAAGGATTAAAACTATAATTAAACTATTTTAATTTATTTAATTAAAAAAACATTTTTGAACAATATGCCTTATTCGTTCATTGATCCGTGAGAGAGGGAGAAGGAATTTGAGACTTACGGTTTTCAATAATTTGGAAAAAGGAAGATTTCTGATTTGTGACTTAACTTGGGGAAAGATGGATTTGTGATATACGGATAATAACTTAACAATAATAATTAAAATTTAGATTTCTTGTATTTTTTTTTTTAAAATAAAAAAAAAAAATAATAACTATAAATGTAAAAATGTTACGTCAATTAAAATGTGTTATGAAGCAATGACACATCATGTCCATCAAGTCAAATTAATAGCGATGTCCAATTTTGATAATAAAAATGTTTCCGAGGACCATTAGTCGAAGAAATTTTTTAGGGAAAATAAAAACAAAGTTGATATTTAGAAGGACGCAAATTTATTTAATTAAATTTTTAATATACTTAATTGAAAATTATAGGAATTTCTTGCAAGACAAGAAAACATTCGTCTTGTCCAAATATGTTTGAATATTGGTTGTCATTTATTAAAGACAGTCAATACAAATCAGTTTGGGAAGTACAAGTTGTAAGTTATGAATATCAATTTTGCATATAAGGTTGTTGAAAGATTAAATGAACAATTAAATGACTCAAATTGAAGACTAATATGGTTAAAACAGTTCCCATATTGATAAGTTGTTTGCAAGGAGAAAAAGACACAAGTATACTGTACTAGCACTGTTCTGTAGAAATCTATGCATGTTTTTGATCAAACATACTACCAATTGACTTTTGACAACTCATTCTCACACTTGTTTATGTTTTCCTTCAGACTCAAATGCAAGAACGTTTTGAGTTGGTCAAGAATGTGCTGGAAAATAATATTAACATGTGTTTAATATGTTTAAATCAAATCTAACACTTGGTAAATGTGTCTAACGGCTATATTCAATTTTATCTTAGTTTTCAAGCATATCTTCATCTATAAAAGAAAGATCAATCAGAAGACAAATGCAAGAATTTGACATACAATCAATACACTTGTTCAAGTAAGTGCAAGTCAAAAACACTTTAAGCAAACTCCAACTTTCTTCACTATATCTTTGGATTATACTTATTGAGATTTACTTTCCGTTACTCTCAAACAAGGAGTTGAGAATCATTAGATCCCAAACACTTTTATCATACACATTGTAATTGACTCAAGTCTATCTTTTATGTTATATTGAGAGTGCTTGTAAAAATCCTTTCTAGATTGGAAGGTGATTGTAAAAATCATTTCTAGGTTGAAAGGTGGCTGTGAAAATCCTTTCACAATTTAAAAGGTGACTACAAAAATCCTTTATAGGTTGAAATGTGAAAATTGTAATTGATCAAGAGAAAAAATGTTAAGAAGAACGTTCTGGTTCTGAAGGACAGAGTGAAAATCTCACGGTTGTGAGGACTAAACTAGCTTGAGTTGGGTGATCTTTCTATCCATTATCTTTACATATTTGAACGCACATATCATACTTCACCATCACTGTTTCTATTTATGACCTCTTAATTTTATATAAGCTTTCCAGAATGTTCTAGTTAGTTAAGAGCTTAATTTTATATACGCTTCCAGAATGTTCTAGAGTGTGGAAGACGTAGACAAGCATGTGTTAGACACACACAAACGTGTTTTGAACACATGCTGATGTGTGTGGAACGCGTAATGGAGATTTGATGTGGATTGTAATTGATTTTTTTCTTAAATATTCGAATTTTTGATTTCTAAAAAGTTAGAATATAGAAAGGAATTAATTAACTTTGAATTTATCTTGTGAAGCATGTATGTTAAATTGAAGTTATAAATTTGATATAAATCTAGGGTAATGTTAGCCTTGTTGTTTTTCCTTTAAAATGACGCAAAGTAGTAAGTTAAAATCTCTAGAAATGCATTTTCCTATCAAAATCGGAAAAGTGTGTGTTGTCAAGTTATAAAGGGCGCCAAGAGCTGCCCAGGGACGCTCGGCGTCCTACAAGGCAGGGAGCTGACACCTAGCTCTTGGTTTGGGCACCTAGCGTTGACATGATTGTTCTAGGGGTGTCCAATGCTAGAAGAGGCACCCTCGACTGTCATAATTGATGCTTTTGATCCCGTTTGATGTGTATTTCTATTTCTAAAATTTCCTCGTGTATGATAGATATATTTTCATTGATTGATGATTAACATTATATACATTGTCACTTGATATGAATGATTATTATGATTTCAATAAATAATGTATACATGCTCTTTGTGGAATGTTTACTCAAATGACTTGTGTGATTGAAAAATTTATTATACTTGAATACACATAGACATATTTATACATAAATAGATGTATGTTTAGGGTGAGAATCATATGATCCATCCTAGCTAGATGGATTATCCTTCTATATACGAAGAGACGTGTAAGTAAGGGTAAGTGGGGCACTATTTGCGGATCTAATTATGTCCAATCTTACCAAAATATGTTACCAATGAGTTATGACATTGGCGAAAACTTTTGTAGTCATTAAGGCATCCTTGATGGTATAAGGTTTAAGTCATTAGGTTACTTACACTTGGCGACTTAGACAATTAGTTAGAACTAAAGTTATATATAAAAGGAATAGTTAAAAATAGTTTGCAAAGAAAGATGATTAGCGGATAAATGTACTTTGTATTAGAATGTTGATTTCTTTTAGATTTCATCCCTTGGGACTCCACTGAGATGTAATTTCATCCCACGTTGTTTATATGTTTTTCAGATACAAAGTCTTAGTCCAAAAGCTTGGAGCTTGGACATTGGTTTTTGGTTATTTCCATTAAGCTTGTTTTTGGATTGTACTAGAACTTTGAATGTAGTTGTTCTAGTGTTTTGGGCTTGTACTTCTAAGACGTTGATGTAGACTAATCTCGTCATTAGACTTTAAGCCAGGACGTTGTTTATATGTTTTTCAGATACAAAGTCTTAGTCCAAAAGCTTGGAGCTTGGACATTGGTTTTTGGTTATTTCCATTAAGCTTGTTTTTGGATTGTACTAGAACTTAAAATGTAGTTGTTCTAGTGTTTTGGGCTTGTACTTCTAAGACGTTGATGTAGACTAATCTCGTCATTAGACTTTAAGCCAGGACATGTATTGAACCACATGTGATATTAATAATTTGTCTACATTTTAAGTTATTCTCTAGATAAATATCCTGAGGTGTTACACTAACTCAAAATTCTAATCATTAGATGGGAAAACATATGACTTAAGTACCACATTCAACACTTTTATATAGTCAATGTGGAAATACAAAACTAGGCTTCACAAAACCGTCGAAATGCGGCTAGTAAGACAACATAGAATGCAAGTAAAACACGATGCTACCTAAATTACACGGAATGTCCAATGCAAGGTTGTTAAACTCTCGAATTAACTCTTAAACTCTTTCGAGTTTACAATTCTAGGTCATGAAAATGAGTCAACTCGCTTATAAACTTTATTTTTGATAACTCTTATGAGTTTAAGAAAACTCTAATAAAATTAGTAAACTCTCGATTGTACTAGTGTTTTACGAATTTACGATTCTAAATTAGTTTATTTTAAAATGTAAAATTTTGATAAATATTAACAAATATGTGATTTAATTATGTATGTGTTGCAATATATATATTGGTTTTAAAAAATAAATTTGTGTTTTTAGTAATATTTTTAGAGACAACTACGATGTCTGAATATGAGTTTATTGTTTTTCTACTGATTTAGTTTGTTTATCGTAAATATTTATCTATTTAAAATATTTTTGATTTATTATGGAAATGAAATGTTAAATTATTATTATTTTAATAATATTATATCATCTATATATATATATATGTTATTTTACTATTAGATTATAAATTATTATGAGTATTTCGAGTCAAGGCTACGAATCGATTTTACATACGCTAAGTAAATTTGGAATTTAACATTTTTGGTCCAATGTCTATTCTTGGAGAATCGTCTGCTCTGGCTCAATCAATTTTTAAAGGGAATGGGGAAATTATTATTTATTTCGGAATAGATACTAGGCTATACAACAAAATTGGAACATATAAGAATTGAATGATTATATTTTTATCCAAGAATTTCTTTCCTCCGATCGGAAAAAAATTGAAACGAACCCTGAAGAGGTTTATGATTCAGATTTATTTGATTTCGACAATTAAAAATCATTTTAGAGAGGCCTCAAGATTACGAGATTAGACGGTTTATTAAAAATATAATTTATAGGACCTTTGATATTAACGTAACCAATTCAACTAACACATATTATTTATAAGATGATCAACAATTTTTAGATATATGTATTATTGATTCATGGATTAGCAGTGTTAGACGAGAACTATGTTTAAAACCATCAAATCTTTTAGGACTTAGAAGTGTCAAAGATTATGGTGCAAATAATGACTTATTCAAATATTTTTAAAGATAAAGATACTAACAAAACACATCGTAGAGATTTACATAATCGTTCTACCGTTAATTATAGTGGTGATTTATAGGTTAAAGAAAAAAAATTGCAGAAAGAAACTTATTATATAAATTTTGCCCAAGAGCTAGAAAACATGTGTGATTTGAACAAACTTTTTTTCTTTTTCTGAATTAAATTTATATCTCAAATTTTTATTTTTTCTTTCTTTTTAATAATTCAACTTAAAAAAAATGATTATCTTTTTATTGCCGTGAGATCACTAATCAAAATCACGAGCGCAATATAAATTTGTATCTCAATTATAACACCAACCACTAATAATACACCAGAAATAATTAAAGAGGGTACAAAGATGACTTCCCAAACATGAAAAATCAAGCTTCACATTTAACAAGTATACTAAAACCCCAAAACAAGAAAGAAATCGATTTGGTATTAATCAAACGTCAATGTTGTCCACAATCTTTCTCTAACGACTTAAACTAATAGATTATAATAACTACAAATTATTAAAATTTACTAGATTCCAGTCGACATGGTATGTCTATTTTTTTATTTCACTAATGTGTTAGTCATAAATAATAATTTTTGTATAATTTTAATTTGGAGAAATTTATTGAAGTCTCTTTTAAAAAACATTCACTTCTTTTATAGTCATTAAAAAAACTTCATCAAATATTTTTCGTCACACTTTCAATTATTTCTGATATTCACTGTACGACACAATTAGAGTTTTTACTATAATTTGAAAAATATGATTATGTTTTTAGTGACACAAACGAAATGTATATTTTAATATCTTTTTGTTAAATGATAAATAGAATTGTAAGTGTGATAGAAAAACAATGTTATACACAATTCTTTTAGTGAGCACAGAAGAGATAAGTATATTTTAAAAACTAAAGAGGTTTAAGTGTCATTTAACGAAATCTATTAGGAGGTAAACGCAATTCTCCTTTAAATTTTTAATAAAGTAAGTGAAATTAATTAAATATAATTAGAAAAATTAAATATACAACACCTAAAATAAGCTAGACTAAAAAAGTGAATTGCTTTTTATTATTAGTATAGATAACTCAATAAATCTACATCATAGACAGAGTAACCTTAACTTCCTCAACAACAACAACATTAACACAATAATTAACAATCAATAGTGAAAAACATAAACATTGTACTCAACAACAGCATCCCCAGATTTGAGATCAAACCAATGAGTATTAGCTTCAACATAGCCTCTAGCAAATCTAAAAAGTCCACTACCTCCAATAATAGGCATCTCTCTTACCTTATGAAAAACACAATTCCTCCCCAAGATAGTAATAGTACTTCCATTATACTTTCCTTCAATAAAAGCAAAATTCATAGCCATAAACAAACCAAGTTCATCTTGTGATGTAGATGCATAGAATCCTTGAGATTTTCCAACAAGTTTGGAACTCAATTGAGGTCCTAAAGTCAAAGGGTTGTCGAACATGTCGACTAACCCAAAAGCAGATGTTGAGTTTAGCTTCGATGTCGGCGGAACAACCGGGATCGAAGTTGGGTTTTTTCCACTCACTATGTCGTGCCAGTAGAATCTAAAATGACTTAATTTTTCCTTCTTGTTTAGGCCTAACAATTTGCGATCTATAGGACGAACAAATTCAAAAGTTTCTTCTTTTTGTGGTGATGATGATGTTGAAGTGAGGGTGAGGCAAGAAGAGAGGAAAAGGAAGAAGAATATTGTGAGTTGTTTTTGGGAAGGCATTGTGGTGGAGTTAGTGGAATTGTGATGCTAAAGTTATGGAGTGAAGAGAAGAGAATAATTGAAGGAAGATGAAGTGAAGCGTGGTTGAGGGGTGAGGGGTTTGTATATAAAAAGACAACATACATATGGAAAAAGTATATATATATAATAAAAATATTTAGCAACTTTAAAGTGTATTCTAATTATAACCATTCAATATACCCACCTTATGAACTGCAATCCATGTCATGTTCTCTTCAATTGTTTTCAATTTTATTACTTATTAAATTAATGTCCAACATTTTAATCAATCATTTCGTATAGACTTTTTAATCAATTTTTCGAATTTTTTTTTGAATGAGTTACTTGGTGGGTGATTAGAACATTGAATAGTGTTTCTAAGATCTAGCATCGGTACAACCATGAACATCATCAAGTGTGCAACAATATTGACGGAGTTCACTCTCTAAGTGAAATCCACTAATTTTTATTATTATTAAAGAAAAGAAAAAGAAAAAAGGAATAAGGTGTTTTAATTGGGCTTGACCCATGTGAGAAAGAAAAAAAAAGAGATAAATTCTTAAATCAACAAGTCAAAAGAAAAAAAAACAATAAGAAAGAAAAAGAAACCAGAAGGAAAGAAAAGATGGTGACGAGTAACAAAAGGAGAAGAGAAGAAAAAAGTTTGGTTCCGGTGGTGGTAATAGGTATATAATAAATTTGCTTTGTTTGGTCTACAATTTTAGTATGTTATTTCTACCACTGAATTTGTTCTTTTAATATACAGTTTTAATAGTTTTACCTTGTTTGAGAGATATTTTGGAATACCCACTTTAGTGGAAGGGTGTTTGTTATTTTATTTGGTTTCCACTTTTTGGTGATTGTTATTGTTGATTGATGTTCCCTAGTGTTACTAGAAAGACTCTAGTATACCAATTAATTATTATAATGGAAGTTTTTACTAGACTACGTCCCGTGGTTTTTATTCCCTCAATTTGAGGGAAGTTTTCCACGTTGAAAATTGTGTTTGTCTAATATTTAATTTTCTGCTAATTATTGTTGCTCTTTGGAATTGTATTTTCTGTTTGGTCATTTATCTGCACAGGTGGGGGGAAAATATTTCGCATTATTAAGATAGTTATCTTTGGTTTTTTTTTTCCAACAAAGTGGTATCTAGAGCTCGATTAGTTTGGTTTGTGCATTTAAACGGAGGAGGAAAATAAAGGTCTGAATATGATTAAGCTCATTTCTTCTAATTACTCACTTTGGAAGACTCTTATAGAAGACATGTTATACAGTAAGAATTGTATGATTCTATTGAGGGTGACACTGCTAAACCCACATATAAACTTGATGCTGATTGGAAGAAGATGAATAGAAAGGCAATGGTGTTGATCAGACAATGGTTGGATCTAAGTGTATATCCGCATGTTGAAACTGAAATAGATGCTAACAAGATGTGGGAGAAATTAAAAGTTATATGAACGAAAGAATGTGCAAAATAAAACATTCTTGATTCGGAAGCTGGTGAATATGAAATACAAAGATGAAGATTTAATGATAGAGCATATGAGTATTTTTCATAATACAGTGAATAAGTTGACAAAGAAATATATTAAATTAGATGATGAGTTGCAAGCGTTGTTATTGTTGAGTTCCTTGCTTGATAAATAGGAAGTCATTGTTGTGACATTGACCAATTCATCTCCAAGTGGAAAATTGAAAATGTCTACAATTAAAGAGAGGATGTTGAATGAAGAAGCTCGAAGAAAGGAACGTGGTTTGATTGGTTCTTTCTCAAAGTTAGAAGCACTAGTTATAGAGTCACGGGGAGAAGTCAATCTAGAAACTTCCATAGACGTGACAATTCTGAAAGTCGTAGCAAGTCAAGAAGCAAGTCGAGGACTAGAAAAGAAGTGATATGCTATCATTGTGGCAAAACGGGTCACATAAAAAGAAATTGCAGGTTCGTTAAGAGAGACCAGTCAACGGAAAGAGATGAAGACAAAGAGAAGAAAAATGATAAATATACAACAACAGTTGTATCTTTTAGTGATGTCTACATTGTTTTGATCATAATTCTGTAAACCTTGCATGCCAGGGTTCAACTTTGATTATTGATTCGGGTGCCTCATATTA
The DNA here is from genome assembly GCA_037974755.1 of Cicer yamashitae. Taxonomy (NCBI): domain Eukaryota; kingdom Viridiplantae; phylum Streptophyta; class Magnoliopsida; order Fabales; family Fabaceae; genus Cicer; species Cicer yamashitae. The sequence continues at coordinate 16,826,137 of JBBPBQ010020323.1, forward strand.
TGTTACTCCTAGGCATGATTTCTTCTCATCTTATAGTGTTGGTGATTTTGGCACGGTAAAAATGGGAGGTGAAGGAGTTTGTAAAATTATCGGTATGGGAGATGTTTTGGTTGAAACTGAGATTGGTTGCAAGCTTCAATTGAAGAATGTTAGACATGTTCTTGATATTTGTCTAAATTTGATTTCGGTGAAAGCCTTGGATAGTGAGGGTTATCACACTTACTTTGGTGGTGGTGGTATATATAAAATCATCAAAGGATCTCTAGTGGTTGCAAAGGAGCAAAGTATTGTAGAGAAAATGGAAGAAAATTAAAATGTGTTCAATCAGATAACGGTGGTGAATATAGAGATTCGTTTGAAAAGTATTGTAGAGAAGTTGGAATAAGGCTTGAAAAAACAATTTCAAAGACACCTCAACATAATGGTGTTGAAGAGATAACGAATCGTACGATTAATGACAGAATCGTATGTATGCTCTCTCATGCAAAATTATCGAGATCCTTTTGGGTGAAGCAATGAAAACTGCAGTGAATTTGATCAATATTTCTCCTTTTATTCCATTTAATGGTGATGTTCCTAATAGAGTGTGGACATGGAAAGATGTCTCTTATCGTCATTTGAGAGTGTTTAGCTGCAAATGTTTTGTTCACGTTTCAAGAGATGAGAGGTCCAAGCTTGATAGTAAATCCAAACAGTGTGTGTTCATTGGTTATGGTGGTAAGGAATTTGGTTATAGATTGTGGGATCCAGTTGATAAGAAAATTATCAGAAGCCGAGATGTAATATTTCTTAAAGACCAGACTATTGAAGATTTTGATAAAGCTGAGAAACATAAATCAAATTCCACAAGTTACATTGATGTTGCGCCTAATCCCTCTGTAGAAACTTTTGTTAATGGGGGAGATATACAGGTAGATGATGAGAATGTAATTGATGATCATGTACCTCACTATGATGAGCAGGTTCCAGCTTAGCCACTGATCGAATTTGAGTTGAGAAGATCTAAGAGAGAACGTCAACCTTCTCAATGATATCCTCCACACGAGTATGTGATGATCACTGATAGTGGAGAGCCAGAGTACTACCAAGAGGCTATTACAAATGTTGATAAAGAAAAGTGGTCAAAGGCCATGCAAGAAAAGATGAATTCCTTGCATGAAAATCACACATTTGATTTGGTAAAGTTTTCTAAGGGTAGAAAAACACTTAAGAACAAATGGGTATACAAGATAAGGGTAGAAGAAAATAGTTCTCGACCAAGATACAAAACAAGATTGGTTGAGAAACGTTTTAATTAGAGAATAGGTGTATAGAGTTTGAAGAAATTTTTTCACCTATGGTGAAGATTCCCTCTATTCGAGTTGTGCTTGGGTTAGCAGCTAGTTTGAACCTAGAAGTTGAACAACTTGATGTTAAAATTGCATTCCTTTATGGCAATTTGGAGGAAGATATCTATATGGAGAAACCAGAGGGTTTCAAAGTTAGAGGTAAAGAGCGGCTTGTGTGTAAATTGAAGAAAAGGTTGTATGGGCTCAAGCAAGCACCTCGAAAATGGTACAAGAATTTTGATTCTTCTATGGAGAAACATGGGTACGGTAAAAGTACTTCTGACTATTGCGTGTTTGTCAAGAAATTCTCTGATGATGTTTATATTATTCTCTTGTTATATGTGGATGACATGTTGATTGTTCGTCATGACACTAAGAAGATTCAATCTCTAAAGAAAGATTTGAAAAAGTTTTTTGCAATGAAAGACTTGAGTCCTGCAAATCAAATTCTTGGCATGAGAATTACTCGTGACAGGAAGAATGATAAATTTTGGTTTTCTCAACACATTTACATTGAGAAGGTGTTAGAGAGGTTTAACATAAGTAATGGCAAACCAGTTAGTACTCCATTTGCTACTCATTTCAAATTGAATTATGATCAATGTCCTACAAGTGAAAAAGATAAAGAACAGATGAAGAAGGTTCCTTATGCATCTGTAGTTGGTAGTTTGATGTATGCTATGGTATGCACAAGGCTAGATATTGCTCATGTAGTTGGAGTTGTTAGTCGGTTTCTCTCTAATCTTGGTAAAGATCATTGGCTAGCAGTGAAGTGGATTCTTAGATACCTCAGAGGAACTTCCAAAGTGTGTTTATGCTATGGAGGTGGTGAACTTGTGTTGGATGGCTACACAAATGCATATATGGCAAGTGATCTTGATTCTAGAAAATCTACTTCTAGTTATATGATGATGTTTGTAGGGAGAATTGTTTCTTGGCAATCAAGGTTACAAAAGGGTGTTGCTTTATCCACTACTAAAGCTGAGTACATTGGAGCAACTGAAGCTTCCAAAGAACTCTTGTGGATGAAAAAATTCCTACATGAGGTAGGCCTAAAGCAAGACAAGTTTGTGTTACTTTTTGATATTTAAAGTGCAATCCATCTTAGCAAGAATTCGATTTTTCATGCAAAGTCGAAGCATATTGAGGTGCAGTATCATTTGATACAACATGCACTTGAAATGAAGTCATTTTCAATTGAAAAGATTCATACCGATGAGAATGGTTCAGATATGATGACAAAGGTCTAGCATGTGTCAAAGATGATATGTTGTAGAAAGAAGACTGGCATGGTTGAGCAGTACCTTCCTACTAGAGTTATGAGGGGGAGATTTGTTGGGTGGACTTACTCCCCAAGTGGAACCCACCAATATTTACTAGTATTATTATTGTTATTATTTCTAAAGAAAAGAAAGGAAAAAAAAAAAAAAGAATAAGGTGTCTTAATTGAGCTTGATCCATGTGAGAAAGAAAAAAAGAAAACAGATAAATCCCTAAGTCAAGTCAAAAGAAAAAAACAACAAGAGATAAAAAGAAAGTAGCCGCACAGCAAAAGGAAAAGAAAAGATAGTGACAACAACTATAACAAAAGGAGAAGAGAAGAAAAAAGTTTGATTCTATTGGTGGTAATAGGTGTGTAGCAAACTTGCTTCGTTTGGTCTACAATTTTAGTATGTTATTTTTACCACTGAGTTTGTTCTTTTAATATACAGTCTTAATAGTTTTACCTTCTCTAAGAGTTAATTTGGAATACACACTTTAGTGGAAGATTGTTTGTTATTTTGTTTGGTTTCCACTTTTTGGTGATGATATTGTTGATTGATGTTCCCTAGTGTTACTAGGAAGACTCTGGTATATCCATTAATTATGATAGTGGAAATTTTTACTAGACTAGGTCACGTGGTTTTTATTCTCTCAATTTGAGGAAAGTTTTTCACGTTAAAAATTGTGTTTGTCTTATTTAATTTTCTGCCAATTATTGTTGTTTGCTATGTGGAATTGTATTTTCTGTTTGACAATTTATCTGTGCAAGTGGGGAAAAAATATTCTATATTATTGAAATAGTTATCTCTGATTTTTTTCCAACAAACAATTTGCACTGTCATTGTACAGTTGTTTCCTCCTTGCACCGAAAATCTATGTCAGCCAACACCATCCCCATCGCTTCCCCAACTAATTTCGTGCTACCCAATCTCTACACCCCTTATGGCAACCCACCATCATCACCGCAATCCCTCCACTCATGCCATGGCGTGATTTAAGGTCAAGCCACTATAACCAGAGCTTTAGGTATGAAAATAATATGTATTTAAAACAAAGAAAAAAGGTCTCTAGATTAAATAGTTTAAAATATTGGACTCGTTTGTTTAAATTTTCAAAAAAGCGATTCTGATTTTATACTTTTAAAAATAATTTTTATGAACATTTACTTTTAGTAGAACTTTTATAGATTTATTTTTTATCAATTAAAAAAAAGTAATTTTTACATCCACTAACTTACATATTCATCATTAGAGATTTTAACCTAATAAAAATCACAGTTTTTTTTAAAAGATATCTTTCAAAAATAATTTTTATGAAGAACTTCTGAAAATAGTTTTTCATTTTAATCATTTTTTTAAATTTTATTATAAAACAAATTGTAGAAAATAGATGAAATACTTAAAATCATATTTAAGATAAACGATTTAAACTAATTTTCATTTAAAACTTTATTTTTAAAATTCTTTTTTTAAAATGTTATAACAAAAATATAAAATACTATAAAAATCATTTTTAAGAAAATTTTAAACAAACGGGCTCATTATTAACGGTTACAAGTTTTAGTTATATGTTAACTTATGGCGGGGTGGTGGTGAGTTTTTTATTTTGCCTTTCAAAATTAAAACTTGTTCCAGTAAAATGAGTTTGATTTGATTTTTTTATTGATTTTCAAAACAGTTTTTCCTAAAACTCGAAATCAATAAGTTTTATAATTTTTGTTTTTGTTTTAAAATAAACTTGTCATCGCTAATAGACATAAGCACCACTTCAGTAACCACTGACGATGACCATCGTCTCCAACCACTGTCTCTAACCACTACCAGCATCTTCGATCACCCATCTCCGACTAGCTACCACTCATATCCTACCACCACCGTTGCCACCACCGCCAATAACCCACCTTTGACCACCATTGACAAAACCATTTTCTACCACTCCACCATTGCTAATCACACTCCAAGCACATTTTTTAACTTTGGCAGCGACCTTTGACGACTAAGCACCACTATGATAGCCACTTTTTAAAATTACCACTTTCAAATACTATAATTAAAACTATTGTAATTAAATAAATTATAATTTTATAATATTTGAATTATTTTTAAATAATTAAATTTATATATAACTTTTTTTTAATTATTTTTATGTTTCAATATTTTTTTTTATATTTAGTGAATTCTAATAAGACGATCTAAAAGAGTGATTCAGTTATATCCAACAAAAGAGTAATTCAATTAAAAATTCAAAACTGATTTTAGTTTATGAAAATTTCATAATGTAAAACCAAAAACTACTATAAAAATAGCCTTAGGTGGTAAAGTGTAGGGTTTTAAGTCTTTCATTCATGATTCAAATCTAGACTATTCCACTAACTTTATATTTTTTTACAATTTAAAGCTTTATTTTTAAAGGTCACTTTATACATCTAAATTTATTAGGTGTGTCATGTAGTCTCACCACCCACGATCATCACCACCATCCCCACCCACAATAAATGAAACAAATCTACAATTAATTGATAGAAGCAACGTGCGAAATAAATTTGTCGTTAATGGGTAAAAGGAACGTGTTGATCAATTTCTTTTTAATTAATAAAATTATTATCACAATTATTATAATATAACAATGTGTACCAAGTACACTCAGTTTTATGGTGGACCACATCCTTGCCCATATTTAACAATTGTTCTAAACACTAATAACAATAGTCTGAGTGCATGTGTAACTTTTTAGACTTAGGTGTTTTGATTTGATGTCAAAAATAAGATAGTTTATAACTGATGTCAATATGTATCCTTTAAATCTATTCATGTCAATATATGTAACCAACGCAACTTCTCTAAATCATGATCGATTTGATTTGGACCGAGGAGGATGGTCGATTTCGTTGAGTGGTAATAGACTTCGAACCCGTACGTACAAACAATCTGACAGTGGATGGTACATACACACACTCTAACGCTCAAGTAAGTATTGATTCGAGAAGAGTAGGATGAGAATAGTATACCTTTGTCGGTATCAGAGACATTGTTTATATAGACATGAGTCCTAACGGGGAGAGGGACAAGATATTGAATGTCATCAATGTTGGGAGATTTAGTGGGGTTGCCACCTTAAGGCCGTTACAACTAGGTTTAGCCATTGAGGGTTGAAAACCCTCTTTATCTGTTGTTGAGTATGATACCGGGGTGGCGCGAGAGATAGGATTTGGTTTGGGCCAGTCCAGAAAAGTTGCCCCCAAAGTCGTTGTCGAGGAGGTGAGGCAATGACTTGAGAAGTCCTCTATAGAGGTTCTACGACGCCAGTTTGTGTGATTGACCCCATGTTCGAGGACGTGGTGATTGTGGGTTCGGCCACGAATGTCATAGCAAGGGATGATGACGTTTTGGAGATCAAGCCGAGTGTGCTAGTCAAAAACCTCAAAGGGCCTCTTTGGAGGGTCGGGTTGTTTTGATGTTTGTTCCTTGCTTCCTACATGTAGTTTGGGAGGATGCTAGTTCAGCTTAGGGGGGAGACATTTTTGTCTAATCTGCTAACATGATGATTATGTCCGACCTGGGTTTTGAAGGGTAGAAGAAAGCATTCGCGACTGGCCTTTCTGTTGCTCTATGTGTATTGTCATTAGCTCACATGGTGGTGCATGGCGAGGAAAGCTAGTTGAGGGAGGTCAAGGTCCTATGCGAGCAACTGCGTAAGTATAAAGCTCAGAAAATAGTGTTTCAAACTAAGATTGCCGACTTGGAGGGTAAAGTTGAAGTCTTCGTCGACACAACCTCACAGAATGGAAAGTTGATGTCTAAGGTCGATTCTTTGACCAAGGAAAATCAAGTTCATTCCTTGATTCAAGAGTTCCAAATGAAGAAGATTAGTGACCTTTCTTTTGATCTGGGAACCAAGATCGATGAGGTATTGGTACTGAAGGAGGTATTGGCACTGAAGGAGGTATTTGAGAGGTTGTTGCGGTCAGAGGGAGAAGATAAGAATACCATCGATGCATTAGAGGAAGTCGTATTGAAGGCAAGAGAAGAGTTTTTTGCAATGTGGTCACTCAAATCCGTAGGATTGCACTTAACCTAGACAGACTTGACTGGGGTAAGGTCTTGGTTGATGGGTAGATTATGAAGCAAACTGCCCCCATTGTTGAAGACAATTAGTTTTTTTGTAATTATCATGACCTGTGCCGTGACAGCTAGATCTATAATCACCTCGATCTCGCTGGGATCAAGTAAGCACTATGTGAAGAAGCAATATCAATTACAAGGAAGGGGGTTTGAATTGTGATCTCTTTTTAAAATGTTAATTCTTGATTTTAATTTAAATTAACTCAAGATTGATCTTGGTTACAAATAAAAATCCAGAACGTTCTAAGTAAGTCAAAAATGAATAAAGAAAATTATTTCTAGGTGATATGTGATAGTGAGTGAGAAATAAATATGGATAAAGATACGAAGATCACACAATGATGTATCGTAGGTCGCCCAAGGTGGGCTATGTCCAGTTCTCACAATCTGTGAGTTTTTTCACTAGTGTGTGTGGCACAAGAACGTTCTTGCTTTCACACTATCTTTCTTGATCACTTTTGATCAGTTACATAATTCATCTTTCAATTTGGAAATGATTTTGCAGCTACCTTTCTGTCCAGAAAGGATTTTTACAACATACTCAAACTGTCTTGAGAGATAGACTTGAGTTTCAAATGATGTGTATGATAAAAGGTTTTAGGATCATAATCTACTCAACACTTGTTTGAGATTTATTGACAACAATAACTCAATAAATAGATCCTTGAATATAATGAGAGAAAGTTGGAGTTTTTGCTTGATTGAAGAGTTTTGTTTGCTTGAGTATGGTTGTTTAAGTATTGGAATGATTGCACTGAAAACTCTTGTTATTGTCTTCATCTTGATGTTCTTCTTATAGGCATGGAGAAAGTTAGATAATACTCATTGATTGTTGTATGAATGTATTTGATCACCTATCTTTAAATAAATCACTCTAAAACAAAAGTTAAATAACAATATGATCATAATCATGATTAGAGATTAATTAACTTGTTTTTTTATCTTCAAAACACTAGATTTGAGATTTTGCCTCAACACAATGTTCCATTTATTTAACCCTTTAGTTATTTGTCGTTTGTCATGTTTATGCATCTGTGTGCTTGTGTATGGGGAAATTAATTAAGTTCTTTCATTCAACTACGCAAGTTTAGGTTTATGCTTGCGCATGTGATAACCTAGAAATTATTCAAGAGTTTCCACTTAACTGGGCAAGCTCAAGTTTAGGCCTTAGCATTTGATAACTTAGAAGTTGTTATAAGATTTTAAATGGGATTGCACAAGTTATACGCATCAGTGTGCGATAACGTAGAAATTGTTATAAAAGTTTATATTAGGTTGCACAAGTTCAAGTCTACGCATCACTGTGCGATAACATAGAAATTGTTATAAGAGTTTATACTCGACTACGCATGTTCAAGTCTACACATCAGTGTGCGATAACGTAGAAATTGTTATAAGAGTTTATACTCGGTTGAGCGAGTTCAAGTTTGAGTTGTGTCAAGCTAGATATCTATGTCTTAACTAACCATAGTACCTTTTCAATTGGATACATTCCAAGTTCGAGGAACAAGATCGTTGGAAAGGGTTTCTAGGATATTGGCTTCCTTTTCAGTTTCGATAACGATACGATAAGGGCATTCCCAGTTAGGCAATAACTTTCGATGGTCGTTGGCTTTAAGGTTTTCGCGTAGTACGAGGTCGTTTTCTTAACGACATAGTACTTTTTGGTTATATTTGATGCCCACCTTTTGTTTGACGGTGAGTTCTTTCAAGGTAGTAGTGTGCCTAACTTCGTCAACGAAATCGAGTTCGTTGCGCAGTTCACTCTCATTTTCTTAGGGATTTAGTGGGTATACGGTCCTCCAACTTAATTTTCTAATTTGGACGTGGATGGTGGCCTCAATTCCATATGTTAGTCAAAACGGGTTTTCGCCCGTGGTGGAGTGGGGTATTGTTTGATATGCCCCCAAGACGGAGGGGAGTTATTCACTCCGTTGTCCCTTAGCGTCATCCAATATTTTTTTTAGCCCTCAAAAGATGATGTGGTTGGCAGCTTCTTCTTACTTGTTCGCTTGTGGATTCTCATCGAACGTGAAATGTTGTTTTACTCCTAGCTCTATGACATTATGTACTCTAATTTGTTCGACACACTTTGCCTCACCAAAGACAATTTGTTGCCCAACGTAGGACTAGATTCACAAGGTTTCAACGGGTTGACAAACACTCTTTGGGGCTATGATAAACCTATTTTTATAGGATTTTTAGAGGGTATTTACCGTCTATTTTATCTTATTTTATAATTTTGATTTCGACTTCTTCTTATTTATTCATTTATTTATGATATTTGCATAATTGATCATGAGATCATAAAATAATTCAAATTGGTCAAATATACTAAGTTTTTAAGGCAAAAAATATCAAGTTTAATATTCCAATTTATGAGTACAAGAAGGAGGTTTGTTGCACATTTCACAAAATGAATTTTATGATAACAAAATGTTGCCAAAGAAAGGGGGAAGATTGATAAAAGATCCTCATTTTATCCTAATTTTAACCTTCCCCCTTCTTTGGCAACAACCTTCCCTTTTTCTTTGACAACATTTTGTTATCATAAAATTCAATCTTTGAAGTGTGCAGCAAATCTCTTTCTTATACTCATAAATTGGAATATTAAACTTGATATTTTTTGCACTAAAAACTTAATATATTTGACCAATTTGAATTATTTTATCATCTCATGATCAATTATGCAAAGATCATAAATAAATGAATAAATAAGAAGAAGTCGAAATCAAAACTATAAAATAAGATAAATTAGACGGTAAATACCCTCTTAAAATCCTATAAAAATAGGTTTATCAGGCTACGTCGAGCTACTCGTGACTTTAGGTGACATAAAGTCTAGGAAGGCGGTGAAGACTCAATTCCTAGTGATCGTCTATAAGTTAATCAACAACTGCATCACCGGGCGCCCTACCACGGCAGAACTAGGCGTAGTCTGCTCAACTATCCACCCAAAACTCATACCACCTGAAGTTGGAAGAAGTTGCCACTTTGCACGTCGACATCAAAGCGGCAAGAAGATGCTTCATGGCCTCCCTTAAAAGCCAGGAAGTATACATGAAATCCGCATAGTTGGACAAAAAGAATGGAAGTCAAGTCTTCACTGTCACCAATTCGTCAACCACTGAAGTTGATGCAAGATTCGACGAGCTGCTGATAGAAGACGATCTTACCATTATTGGCAAGCCAATGAAAAGGCCTACACCGGTTGGAAAGTTTATCCTGATCCCAGTGGAAGACATTCTGGGAGAGACTATAAGGATCGGAGCAGATGCATCTGATTAAGCTAAAGACCAACTAATCCCTTTCCTGGATGAGTATGCCAACATCTTTGCATGGATTGTTAATGAGATGCCCGACATAGATCCATAGATCACCTGCCAGAAGTTGACTATGAACTCGAATGCTCGACCCACTGTCCTGCGTCGTCGCAAACAATCTCACTGAAAAGGCTGTTTTCGATTTACTGGCTGCAAATTTTATTTCTAAGACTATGTACACCACTTGGGTCTCTAACGTTGTACTAGTTAAGAAATCTAATAATAAGTAGTGTCTCTGTGTTGATTATACTGAGCTTAATAAAGTGTGTCCCAAAGACGTGTATCCCTTCCCAATAACGATATGTTGGTAGATATTTTGTATGGGTTCAAACTATTTTCGGTTATGGATGCTTATTCCAGATATAATCCGATTCCTATGCATCCCAAAGATTGTAGAAAAACAACATTCATGATTGAGTCGGGGAACTATTGCTACAATGTAATGCTCTTCGGACTCAAAACATCGATGCTACCTATCGGTGCATGATGAACGTGTTCATAAACCAAATAAGAAAAATGCTAGAAGTATATATCGAAGACATGATAATCAAGTCTAATTATGAGATCGACCATGCGTCCCTTCTCTGCAAATTCTTCAAAAAAAAATTGAAAGCAAAACATTAGGCTGAACCCTAAGAAATGCGCTTTCGGGGTACAAGCTGGGAGATTATTAGGATTTTACCTAACTGAACTAGGGATCGAGGCTAACCTGGATAATTGCAAAGCATTCGCAGCAATGCAAACACCAGACTTCAAAAGAAAGATCCAAGTCGTTAGCGGCATGCGTGTAGCAAGATTCATAGTTAAGTCCTCATAATATGTTCTCCCCTTTTACAAGTTATTAAGTAAAGAGGTGACATTCCAATGGAAAAAAAAATTGTGAAGTCGCACTATTCCGATTGAAAGAAATCATCTCCTAGCTGTCAGTCCTGTTCTGACCAGTCACAGAAGAAACGTTTTACTTATATTAGGTTGTTTCATCGTAAGGAGTGAGCGCACCCTTAATCCGAGAAACCATCAAATGGCATAAACTCGTCTACTTCGTCAGTAAAGCTGTGCAAGTTAGGAGGCAGTTAGGAGGCTAAGAAAATACTTCTTAGCTCATAAGTTTGTGATCAAGGTAGACCAACCAATTCGACAAATCCTCTATAGGCTAGATCTAACAGGAAGAATGACAAAATGGTCGTTGGAGCTCCCGCAGATTGAAATCGCCTTTGAATAGACGAAGGCTATAAAAGCCAAGGCCCTTGCTGACTTTGGTTCTGAGATGACCCAAACATCTTTCGAACCAAGTTCCATGTGGACCATCTTCGTCGATGGATCCTCCAACACCAATAGAAGTATCCCTTGAAAATGACGAAGGCTTAACTGTTGAGGCATCCCTTACCTTTTCATTTTTGACATCTAACAACAAAGCAATGTACGAGGCTTGCATCGTAGGTTTACGATGGGCGTATGAATTTGGTGCCAAGAAGCTCATGTTTAACATAGATTCACAACTTGTCGTCTCCCAAATAAACGTAGATTACCAAACAAAAGATCAAATTCTACAAAGGTATCTCATAGAAGCAAAAGAAATAATGACTAAATTCAAAAAGATTACGATCGAGCATATCCCTCATAAACTATAACAACTTGTCAAGAGTCGACATCTTGTCAAAGCTAGCTAGCACGAGGAGCAAGGGTGGAAACAAATCCAACATTTATGAATTCGTAAATTCTCCCAGCATAGAAGAATTTTTTATGACGTCAATCATTGAGTATATCCTCAACACTCCCCCCAATAAGACCAAAGTAGCTAAGGTAAAACATTGATCTTGTTCTTACCCACTTATTGAAATGACTAGCCGACGAATATGTCGACTATGTGCTCAAAGAAATGCACAAATGCATGTACGAGCACCACCAAGGAGGCAGAGACCTCTCCAAAAGAGTCTTACGTGTTAGATACTACTGGTCAACCATCCAAGAAGATGCCAAAACATATGTTCAGAAATAAGACAAGTGTTAGCGCCATGGGGATCACCACTTAGTGCTACTAGTTATGCTCACCACATTGACCTCATTGTGACCCTTTGCGTGATGGGGGATGGATATACTCAAACATTTCTTGTCACGGCCTAAACTTCGAGTGTTTCTCGAATTCAATGGAGTCGACACCAAAATTTATTTTAAAATAGGAAAAATATTGGGAAACACTTAAAAATAAATGGTCTTTGAAACCAAATTTTGGGTTCGGGAGTTGATTATGCGTAAGGAAGATATTAGCACTCTACGACATCCGTTAAAAATACGGTTACCTATAATTAATTGTGCAAAATTAATGTTAATTTATATAAATTTATTTCTCCTTTTTATTAAATATGAATATCAATTATTTATTATGAATGTGATTTTGAAATAAAAGTGTGCTTAAGAAAGAGAGGGAAAAAAAGAAATTTTTATTGATGTGCTTGACAAGAGTGAGCTCTTCCTCCTATGTATCTTCCAATGCGATGGAGAAATAAAAACTACGTAGTTCTTGAGTAGAAAATACGGATGTGTTGATTGTTTTTTATGGAAAGTTTATTTTGTTGTTGAAAAAAAAGGAAAAAAAAGTTTTGACGAAAGAAAATGAGTTTGTTTGATTTGAATAATTATTCTAAAAATGTGAGTTTTAAGACTGTCAAGTTATACCGTGTCTTAAAAAACACAAGGACTAAAAAAAAGATGTCACACTAGTTAATCCTTTTAAGAATAGTTTTATTATTTTAGTTTTAAAAATGAGCTTTAAAACCCCCGAAATTGTACAACTTGTGTTATAACCGCTTAAAGATTAAAAAGATATAACATCTAAAAAACCACTTTAAACTAATTTTCGTATGATTATTAATTGATTTGTGAAGATAGATTTTAGAACTACCAAGCTGTCACAACTTGCATTATAATAACTCAAAAGTTAACAAACATCGCAGATAATTAACCCTTCAACATTTGATTATATTTTTATTTTTGTTTTCTTTTTAAGAATTAAGATTTGATGTTAAATATTAAATAAGTTTAAATGATTCTATGATATAAAACCAATAATAAAAACACAAACAAAATAGTAGTAAAATAGATATATTGACTTGTAGCTCAATTTGTTAAATAAACAAAACACATTTTAATTAAATAATAGAACCAAAAATACTATATACAAGTGAGAGTTTCCTTCAAAACACATTTTAATTAAATAAGTGATAGAAACAAAACTCATTTTAAAATTAAAAACACAACTTCACCAATTTTAATTAAATAATAGAAACAAAACTCATTTTCATATTAAATAACACAATCCAATGCTAAAAAAAAATATGTTAACACTACTTCCCGATGAAATAAATGATGTTAGTTACTGGTTAGCTACATCGATTACTATTTATATTAAATGGACTTATTTATATTAAATGGAATAAAATATTTATATGATATTTGACTATTTGTTTCAGACATAAAAAAATGTCTTACTATAGTAAACGGTGAGAGAGGGAGTCACATCCTATAGTAAAAAGTGAGAAGTAGGAATAACATCTTTCAGCTGACCTAGTCAGTCACGTCTATACGAAAACCAGAGAAAAAAGAAGTCGCATCTTAAGCAAAACACCAATCACAGGGAAAACAAAATTTTCATCTTTCAATCAAACTCTAATTTCAAACTTTAGTTTCTAGTATAATGAAGTTCACATCTTTCAATAATATAAAGTTTTAAAAGCTAAAAGGAAACACATGCCTTTCTGGGTACCAATAAAGACCACAGTGAAGATAAAGGCGGCGATGTACGGTGGTGTGCGGCTGAATAGGAACGTCGTAACGGTTCTCTTCTCTGTTTTTTAATTTATTTATTTAAGGTTGTGTTGTTAAAATGCGTTAGGGTTTGTTTATGGTTATTAGTTGATTTGATGGAGGAGGATGGTGGATTTTTGGATATATTTATCTTCTCTTCTCTGTTTTTTACAATACTTCTTCTCTTTTTCTTTGTTGATTTTAGAAACAATAGAAAAACTCGTTTTTCTATATTTTGATTTTTTTTGAAAAATAAAACCCTATCCAATTTGAATTTTTGATTCTCAATTTATAGGCTACAAGGATGAATCTTTGTGTCGTGGAGATAAATTAAGATCTAATTTTTTTATTGTTTTTGCAGAAATTATGGGACTGTGCGGGGAAAATGGTGGCTGAACTTTTTGTTTGTGTGCATTGTTAATGAAGATTATAGCCGTAAAAAGGAAGAAAAAGAATGGGACGGGAGGTGCTATATTTGCAGAGAAGTAGAAAGAAGAATACATTTTTTTTGTTTATTTATTTATTTATTTTATTTTTGGTGTAATGTAACGGGAACACTTATGTAAACGTGGACTCAAAATTGAGTCACATATGTAAAGTGGTGATTTTTTAGATTGTATAATAATATTTGCAAAATATTTATTAAACATATTATTACTTATTTTTGAATTATTTTTAATTATCCGAACGAAATTAGGGTACTACATTTTCCACTAGCACAAAGAAAACTAAAATTCCTACTGGTAGCTATCAATTACTTCACCAAATGGATTGAAGCGGAATTGCTAACAAAAAACATAGCAACAAAGTACTAATCATATTTGGCATTCCTCAAGTCGTCATAACAGATAACGACACACAGTTCCCTGACAAAAAATTTCAAGAACCCTTTGCAGAGCTAGGAATAAAACAACACTTCACATATATCGAGCATCTACAAATGAACGAATAAGTAGAAGCCGCCAACTGCATCTTCCTCTTAGGACTGAAACGAAGATTGAACGATGCAAAGGGAATATTGAATGAGGAACTCCTTGCATATGGAGTCGAGGTTGTTGTTTCTGTCGAAATCAACGAATTATACTGGACGACAGCACACCCGGTAGATCCCTAAACAAATGAGAGCAAACTGCACAACAAACTCGATTGCATCGACAAAGTTAGGTACTCGATCGCCTTGAAAGAGTTAGCTATCAAACAAAAGGTGGCCATCAAATACAACAAAAAGTCTTTGATGCAAAGTTGAAGAAAACAACCTCGTACTACGCAAAAATCTAAAGGTCAGTGACCAAGGAAAACTCTCGCCTAACAAAGAATGCTCATATCAAATAGTTACCAAAACTGAAAGGGGAACCTATATCCTAGAAACCATTTCCAGTGACCTGGTTCATTGGACTTGGAAGACATACAAATTAAAAAGATACTATAGTTAGTAAGAATAGAAATATCTAGCACGACATTGTTCGATGCTATAGTTAGCCTTAACTGGCGCATTCGAGTATAAACTCTTAAATCAATTTTAAGTTGATGTATAAGGATACGCTAACACTAACACGAGCAGTCGAGTATAAACTCTAAAACCAATTTTAAGTTGATGTACACGAATACATTAGCACCAACTCTCGCAATCAAGTATAAACTCTCAAACCAATTTTAAGTTGATGTACACGAATAGTTAACGCTAACTCGCATAGTAGAGTATAAACTCTCAAACTAATTTTACGTTGATGTACATGGATACGTTAACACTAACTCGCATAGTCGAGTATAAACCCTTATAACAATCTTTAGGTTATCGAACACATAAGCATATACCTAAAATGACACAATCGAGCTTATGAACTTAACAATCTCCAAAAGGCACATGCGGGCGCACTATTAGCTTGGGAAGTCGAGCATCAAAATTTAAAGTAAATTTCAAAGAGAGAGGATGCATAGAAGCACATATTTAAAATAGGAATTAGAAAAGTACAATGTTTACTCGACCACCAAAAAGGGGACGAGATGATTACAAAATGGCCATCATGGCATGAGTCAAAATAAATACAACATAAAACAAAAAAGCAAATTCTATGGGGTGGCGGGCATAGTCGAATTCACAATTTCCCCGTTCACAATAATCTTGGCCCAGTCCAGCCCATTCAACCTAAGCTCGACACCAGGATTCAAGGCACAGATCTAAGCGACCGCATTATCAATGATTCCTCGTCGACCTTCAGCACATCCTTCTCTAAAGTGTTGATGGTGGCCTTGTCTTCCTTCTCCACTTGCTTAAGTTTATTTACCTCCTCTCTAAGTGCAACAACCTCATCCACCCTCGATTTCAACTCCAAGATAAGTTCGCCATTTTTCTTCATCTAAAACTTTTGGATTAGAGACATCTCCCCTTCCTCATTCGTTAGTAAGTTGACCACAACTTTTAGTTTAACATTCTCCAAGGTCACCTTGACGTAGACTTACGCCTTACTCTCAAGGTTAGCTATCTTGGTTTGGAATCCAATCTTCTGAACCTCATACTAAGGTCCTTCTATTTGGTAACCATCCCTCTCCTTTTTCGCCGAAAATGGTTGTTCGACCAAAAGAATGGGAATATGGGAATAACAATCCCCCATCCCTTGTCGATGAGAGGCAAGCCATCATTGTTGAGGAACACTTCATGGATAACTAAACTTTCTTTTTCCCTTTCAATTAATGGGCATATCATGTGATACCTTTCCTTGAAGCCACGAAGAAAATCCATGTACAGGGTGAATAACCTTTTTGATTGCTTGAGGAGATCCAATTTTGACTGGTGGTGTCTTCATTCTAAAGAAGACTGAAGATAGAAAAGAAAAAAAAAACAAATTTACCATGGGTTTCGCGTTCACATGGACCACACACACTGGAAGGCCTTCATATATGCTAACGAGTTTAGATGAATCTAATAAGGACACAGATCCAGATGTTGAAATACCTCCTTCTTGAAATTTGTGAAAGGTAACCAGAAACCCATGTCTTTAAAAATGACCTCGTAGGCAGGGATCGAGATCATAGGGTACGCATAACAAATCCATTTATTATCATCGGGGGTTGACACCTCCCAATCTCCCGTTTTGTTCCTACTTTTGTGAAACAATCCCCAACAATATTCGTAAAGGTCGACACCACTCCTAGCAGTTCTTAGGCTACCCATATTGGAACTTTCCTCATTCAGAAGAAGAAGAAGAAGAAGAAGAAGAAGAAGAAGAAGATGATGATGATGATGATGATGATGATGATGATGAATTCGACATCTAAATCCTCTCTTCAACCGTCGTTTGAGAAGTTAAATGGTTAAAAAGAGAGCCACAATGCCAATGCAAAGTCGGCACAATGAAGTGATGGGACTGTCACTGGTCACCACCACATCAAGGATAGAACACCCACAACAATGAAATGGTAACCCACCACCGTAGGGAAGCCAATAACTAGCATGGAAGGCCCCCAATATACAAGAAACAAAACAGTAAAACAAAACAAACCCAACAATGAAGATACAAGGATAATCGAGGAAATAAGAACGATTTACTAGAAATTTATGAGAATGTTGAACTCAAAAGTGATCCTCCAAGACTCTAAAAGAACCAAAGTCACACGAACTAAAGCTTTTGTTTTGCAGAAACAAAGAAAGCAAACGAGGAAATAAAGGGTCACGAAAATGCAAAGTCCCTCCAAAATTCCGAAACAGTTCCTTATATACCTGAACTAATCCAACGGTGATAACTTACCGATTACGAATATCGGGAAAACACCTTCCATGACGAAGTTGTTTCTCCATATCGGAAAACATCTCTTAATAACTTCTTAAGTCATTGTCTCAGCTTCTCGACAATGATTTGGGGGGAAAATTATTAATCCATCTCAAGCTTCTAACCCGACCCAAAATATTAGTCCATTTCAGGCAACTAGAGTTTTCTATCCCAACAGTCAGACCTAGCCGTTACAACATTAAAACGCCACTCTGCCGAATCCATCTGCAATAATGGTTATTCATTGTCGTTGTTTCCCTACGTGTTTGGACTCTCGCTTATATAAACGGTGTCCCTAGCACTTGAAAAGGTACACACACTTTCTCATTTTAATACTTATTACTCTCCTCGAATAAATACTGACTTGACTGTCAAAGTATTTGCAGGTATCACCCCTCATTAGGATCCAAATTTTCATTCAACTTACGAAGCCATTCGTCTTTCTCAATCCTGATCGGATCAATGACCTTTATTATGGAATAATAAGACCCAATAACCCAAGAAAAATGGCAGAAACGTTTATTTATCTTTTTGGTGAACAGAAACATTTATTTCAAAGTCTTTGTCTCTATTCTGTCGACAACAAATAAAGTCTTTGCCTTTATTTGAGTAGAAAAAATATACACACCAAGAAATTTCATACTAGACGCAGTCCTTTGTTGACTAATGCACCACTCGATTTAATTTTTTTTTTAAATAATTTTTTTTTACTTAGATTTTTAAATAAGTTTTTTAGTCTATATTAAATTTTATTTTTAATTTCTATAAAAAAAATATATTAAGTATAAAAAAATTTCAGTTTTTCTTATTTATTTAAATTTTATGTATGTTTAAAATATTATCAAAGTTTCTCTCACAAATTTAAAATTTTTAAAAGCGAAGTTAATCAAATATGAATTTTTAAGTGTCAAAAGTTTCAAAATTCATATTTAATTGATCATTTATTAAAAAATTCTAATTTTTTATGAGATATTCTTTTAATGTTCTAAACATGTATGAAAAAATCATTCAAAAATTTGAAAGATAAACATGAGTTGACTTGAAAATATTAATCAAAAACAAAACTGTGAAATTTTGTAGGGACAATGATGAATAAAAAATTATAAAGACTAAAAAAAAATTGAAATTTTATAGAAACTAAAAATTTATTTAATTT
Source organism: Cicer yamashitae (assembly GCA_037974755.1). Classification (NCBI taxonomy): domain Eukaryota; kingdom Viridiplantae; phylum Streptophyta; class Magnoliopsida; order Fabales; family Fabaceae; genus Cicer; species Cicer yamashitae. The sequence goes on from JBBPBQ010020323.1 coordinate 16,844,899, forward strand.
TTCTGTTTTTTGAATTCACCCTCCCAGTTTTATTTAGGTAAAGTATCTTAAGGGAGTAACATCATATTGATGAGTAAGATAGAGAACATATTGATATTTTTGAAAATTTATGTTAAAAACATATTGAATCAATTGAAAATGATTATGTAAAATGAATAATACATCATGCCCTATTTGTAGAGTTTATGAATGATTAACTACTAACTACTTCCTAACAACCATTAACTCATCTAACTAATTACCTATATTCTAACTAACTACTATTTACTAACAGTTTTGATTGATGTCCGTACAATAAAGATAAAAGAAATCAATTCAAAGAAAACAAAAAATGCATCCCTTAAAATTGAACTTGTCGAACTAACTCTAATCAGATCACCGCCTCACTCTCAATCGAAAGGACGAAGATGATCATGAGTTTCTACTTCATAGAAATTTTAGAGATTATCATTAAAGTTTTGAGTGATTTTTAAACAGTAATTCACAGTGGATCATAGATTTTGTTGGCTCAACGAAGCACATATGTTATCAATAATAACAAGTCTTGGTAGATCACCACATATCTTCTCAGTAATTCTACAATTCATAAAAATAGTAAATAAGTTATTTAATTTCAATCAATTTAAAATAAATAAAAATAAAGATTTTTTTTAGCCTAATAAAAATAATGCATGTCCGTATGTAAGATCTAACTTAATTGATAAATATCAATATTGTTAGACTGAAATCTTCACTCGGATTCAAAACCAGTACCTCTTAGTTGTATTGTGAGTTTCAGATAGTGTTTTTCACTCCGTCTACATACCCATAAAATAATAATACATGTTCAAAATGGTTAAAATAAATTTATAAATAGTGATATATGTTTAGACCATATGTTATGATGCATCTTTTTTAATTAAAATTATGATATTTGAAAATGATGCATTTAGTGCTAAAGATTAATTTCCCCGATGAAGTTATGTTATGTTTTCTTTGATGAAATATGTTGATGAAATTCATGAATTTTGTATTCGGAGTTATGTTGATGACAAGTGTTATCTTTGAGAAATAAAAAGGGATTTTTTTTAAGAAACAACATTTTGTCATGTTTTCTACAATATTAATTGTTTAGCGGCTAAGATTAACGAATTAGTATTAAGATAAATGAAAAATAATTGATTAGTGGAAAAAGATTAATCGATTAATGTAATGTCTAGAACTAGAAAACGTTGAAGTTAAAATAACCGATTAAAAAGACCTTAATAATTGATTATAATGGTAAATTAAGATTTCTCAACTAAAGACAACCACACTTGTTCGAACTTCCTATCTGCTGCGATGGCAGAGGAAGAAGAGTTTATTTGTTCTTTTATGATTTCTATTAGGATTTTTGAATGCTGTCGAATTCATAAAGGGTGTGTTAGTGTGGTTTTTAGTTTTGAGTTTGTGTGATATGCAAAGAACTCATAGACAATGGTGGTGGCTGTGGAAAATTCTAAAATTTGCTTATGTTAGTTTTCTTATAAAATTATTTTGGGATTGAAAAAATATTGACATGTGCATCTAGTTTTGTTTGAATATTGCTATAAATGAGGTGATACAAAAAGAAAGATAAAAACACAACCTATAAAAATGTATCAAGAACTTGACATATACAAAATAACAACAATACACGAGTATGATACAAATGGGCTTTTTGATCACAATGTTCACAAAGAAATTGGGCCTTCTTTTGCTGCAACCAGATTACAGACCGAAACGTGACCCAGAACCACTTCATATTTTGGAGATTTTATTAAATAAATAATCGACAATTTTTATAGTATTCTTAAGAAAGAAGAGTGTATCGATACTCTTAATTTTTTAATAAATAAATATGTTACTTTTTTCAAATCAGCATCTTATATTACATATTAAGTTGATCAGATTATTTATACCGATACATTTATCTTTTCAATTTAATCTCCTTAAGTTTAATAAATTATTATTTTAACTTTTTTATTTTAATTAAAATTAAAATCATTATTAACTCAGAAGTTTAAAATTTCCATCGCAAAACCGCTTCACCACCTAAGGAAATCGTTCCCCTTCGCTGTTCTTCCACTGTAGTGAAAAGAATTATCCACCGTTCTTATACCACGACGAGAAGATTCTCACTCTCAATTCACTTGTGTTTGAGTTGATGTTGTCTTGATGTCGTCGACCGCGCAGGATCATCGTCACGTCGTCGTTTTCAGGTTCTTCTTTGATTTTTAATAAACTAACGACGAAGATAGACGATGCAGAACAGAAGAGAGAGACGATGAAGAACGGTGGAGGGAGACGGTGAAGAATGGCGGAGAGACATTGCGATTGAGAGATAATGGGAGGAGAGAATAAACTTAGTTAATTTTTGTATATAATTTAATAAATAAATATTAATTATTTTAAAATAGATCAAAATGTAAAACTTCAAAATTTGGTGGTGTTAAATTTAAAATATGGTTAAACTTATTCATATATAACATGTCATTAGAGGATTGGTGATTTAATTTAATAGTATTAAAAATATATTAATTTTCAATTATACCATAGAAGTCCCTTAAATAATTTTCAAGTAGTGCTTAGCTAGCCATATTTGCGGTTTGAAAAATTTGGGCTGAGGAAATTGTCGTCATCTCCTAATTATTAGGAACCAGTTATTTTGAAATTGGTATTTGTAGTATTGAAATGAAATGTCAAGTTTCTAACCTTTCTTCACTTTTTTGGGAGAATCAAGATTTTAAAAAATGGTTTGCAACTGAGAAAATGATCACAATAAAAAGGCAATGGTTGTGGTCGTTATCATTTTTTGCCATTATAAGGATGTGAAGAAAAATCAGAAAATTCCGTTTTTTTCACCTTAAATGGATAAAAAAACATATATTCAAAATGTATCTAAACATTATTTTATCTCATTCTTTAGTTTTTTTATCTTCTTTCATATTTCAACATTAAACAGTACCGACCAAAATCGCAAATCCTTAACACGAAACCTTGGGGATAACTATTTCTTCTCTAATTGGAATAAATAACATAACATTAATACGCCACAGTTATCATTGGTGCTTTCATTCCTAAAACCTTGAATACCCGCTCCCAAGATCTGCAACAACTTCAGGAATCCATCGCAACTCTCACTACTAACTTCCAAGAACTCAACAATCACCGTGATCCTTACCACAAATCATACCTCACTAATTTCCAAAACTTGTAAACCAAAACCGAACCATCTCCTCTTACCCACGACACAAAAATAGACCACACTATCGAATCCCCTAAAGTTCTGGTTGGATAATTTAAAAGTAATTGAGCGGAATAGAATGAAATGAAACTAAACGGAATGACACATATATTTTATTCTATTGTTTGGATATTTTATGACGGTATGAATTTAATTTTCCATTCTATTGGATACACCCTAATTTGAAATGAATGAAAAATTGGAGAAATTGGTGGTATTGGATGGAATGAGTTCCATCATAGTCCATTTCATTTCATTCATTTTTTATAAAACCAAACAATGAAGTATGATATTATATCATTCCATTCCTTCACATTCCATCAATCCAAACAGAACCTAAACCTACACTTCTTCTTTGATGGTTCTAAGTTGTAACCCAATGGAATAGTTTTTTCAAGCAGACAAATATTTCACGCATTATTCCATAAACCCTCATAATCATCTCTTACGAATTTCTAGTTACATGACAGAAGATGCACTTAGTCAGTGCAAATGAATGCATTGTAAAACTTAAATGTCATAATAAACTTTTAGCTCAAACAATCAACAATATAAAGATCTTGAAGTTTATGATTTTCACATACTCGAATTCGATGAGGAAACGTCTTTTGTAGTCAGCGAGGACCAACTTATAAGTCCATCAAGTATCAGTATCAACGTATGAAATTAATTCTTTTAATATTTAATGGTTACTATAACTTTTGCCTTTTCAATTTCTAACTCTTAATATTATTGGTTACTATAACCATTGTCTTTCCAATTGCTAGCTCTTCAAATTGGTGGCACTATAATTTATTTTAGGCCAATAAACCCATAAAAATTCTTAATTCTCCCACTTGACAAAAAATTTAAAGAAACCAATACATAAGTATGATACATAAAATTCATATATCAAATCTCATCCATGTGAATACATAATTAACTTAATATAATAAAACACTATGTATGAGTTATAGTGGTTATGTATTATTATTTTCAAAACACATTTCCTTCTATATACCACAAACACTAGCGCTACTATACAAGTACTTAAGCACCACATAAAATATCAATATGGTCCCGTAAATGTTTCTAGGACATTCATGTTATAACTCATAATTAAAATTATGTGCACAATGAACTAGAAAGAAATTATAAGGGTTCAGAAATATATAATCAAAAAGAGCTCGGAGAATCAACATCACCAAATACATTATTCAATAGGACAACCAAGACCAATTTTATGTACATGTTCGTTAAATGTCTTTGTTTGTAACCCTTTAGTTAACGGGTCAACAATACTAAGGTCTGTTCTAACATGCTTTACGAATACTCTGTTTCTAAACTTCTTCCTTGACATAGAAATACTTCAACTCCCTGTGTTTTGCACTTTTTTGGTATTTATCATTCTTTAAAAAGAATATTGTTGCAGAATCATCACAATAAACTTTCAGCGGCTTAGCAATAGTGTCAACTACTCTAAGCCCTGAAACAAAATTTCACAACCATAATGCTTGAATTGTAGCTTCAAAGTAAACTACAAATTCAACTTCCATGGTAGATGAAGCAACAACAGATTTCTTAACACTTTTGTATGATACGACTCATTCTCCAAGGAGGAATAAGTAGCTGAAAGTGGACTTCCTTGTGTGAACACATCCACCAAAATCTGAGTTTGTATATCCAATTACATCTAATTGCTTGGATCTTCTATACAAGATCATATACTCCTTAGTTCCTTGCATTTAGGTTTTTGTTACTATTTTAAGAGATATAAGAGTATTTAAGTAATTGCATTTAGGTCGGGTGGGTGCGAGTGCAGGGAGGATTTGACCAAACCTTCCCCTGCATCCGCCCGTAACTTTAAAAAGCGAGGAAAAATGTGGGGCGGGTCCGGGGCGGTTCAGGTGAGTTCGGATTCAATTGCCATGCCTATTAGGGCCTAAAAACAATACACTCGGCAATTCATATCTACACAGGTCTATAATCCGGTGAATGCTCATCCAACCCCAATTTTTTCGATTTTTACCAAATTCTAGCTTTTAGTAGTGTAAAATATGTTGAGTTTGGTTGAAATTGGAAAATGTTAAAATAGTCCAATTGTTTGGAATTGTAAAGGAAGAGAGAGCTCAAGGCTATATGTATGACTCTAGTTTTTCATTACAATTTGCAACAATCAGAGACACTTAAAGTTATATCTGACTCTTTTATTTCTCTCTTGTTTTAGAATTGTGAGACTAGTTAGATATTTTTTTTTTGGAGAGTGTGGTTGTATTAAAGGTGTGGATTATTTGAGGAGAAAGTCTATGTGTTATAACAATTTTAATATAGTGTTATTCTCTAGTCGTGATATTTTCTTCGATTTTAGAGTTTCCACATTATTTTCTTGTGTTTGATTGTATTATTTAAATTTATGTATTTGTTTATTTATTTCCAACAAATAACACATGTCGCTCTCTTCCCTTTCCCCCTTTCTAAAAAAAACAAAAGAAAAAAATGTACAATTTTAGGTGTAAATAACATTTTTGTAATACTATAAAATATTATTCAAATAATGATAATACCAATCACAAATAAACTAGTCTTTGAGTTCATGAACTCAAACCAACCCCCACATGAAAAGCAAGCAAAGCTGAACATCATCACAACTGATTGATGGTGCTACAACAGGAAACTAAGAAATTAAAATTAACACTCACACTCACTCTAATTTAGATCTTCTACAGTTATTGTTTGAGACAACAATTGTGGAGATCATTAAATTAAGTGAGAGAAATTTTCTCTCGCTAAATTTAATGGTCTACAGAGTTGATGCATCATATCATCAACGATAGAGGATCCAAACATCACTCAAAAACAAAAAAAGTGTGTATCTTATTCAATGCTAAATTATATAAGATATCAATTATGAGAAACATAAACATTGTACTCAATTGTAGCATCCCCTGTATTGGGATCAAAAGAGTAAGTGCTAGCTTCAGCATATCCCTTAGCAAACCTAAAAACACCACTTCCACCAATTATAGGCATTTCTCTAACCTTATTGTTAGCAACATTTCTTCCCAATATAGTAATTGTGCTTCCATTATATTTCCCTTCAAATAAGGCAAAATTCATAACCATAAGAAAATTAAGCTCGGTTGTTGAGGTTGATGAATATATCCCTTGAGCCCTTCCCACCAATTTTGAGCTTAATTGAGGTCCTAAGGTTAAAGGGTTGTCTATGATTTTCACCAAACCAAAGTAACTAGTTCCATTATATTTAGGAATTGATGAAATGATATCAAATGAGGTAGCATTGTCTCCTCCCACTATGTCTTGCCAATAAAACCTAAAGTGGCTAGCATTTTGTCTCTTTTTAAAAAAATTAGGATTTATTGGGTTTACGAAACCGGTCTCGTCTTGCGCCGCAACGATTGTGATCGCGTAACAAGAAATAAGAAGGAAGAAGAAGATTTTAAAAGCAGCCATAGATATATATTTTTTTTCTTTTACTCCAACAAATTGGAAACAAGATAATGAAGGGAATTTTTAAAAGGAGAAGTTAGGAAAGTTGGATGTAATTAGTGAGGTGTGGTGTGTTTATCTTTTGCATGACACATATATATAGAACCATGCAACCCATGAATATAGTTAATTGAAGTCACTATGACAAAGATGTGAATTTTTTTATCCCCATTCTAGAAATGGACCTTTGCAAGTGACTTGATCAAACTTTGACAAATCTATATTTTGTTGAGTGTAATTGTTTTAATTTATTGTTTATTAACACCATTTGAGTTTTTTTACTTAGGCGAGTATAGGTTTGAATCCTATAATAGTATATTGTAATTTTGTTGAATAACAAAAACAATAAAAATGAAAGTTAATAATTATAATGCTAAGTTTGAATTCTAAATAAACAATAATCCATTCTTCCTATAATAACTGTCGCAATTGACAATTTTACCAATATTAAGAAAAGAATGTAAAAATAAAAAGATAATATTGATTTTATTAAATTATCATTATTAATTATTGATGTGTTCTGTTTATAATATATAATTCATAGTTGAGAATAAAATCTTAGAAGTGAAACACTTAATATTAATTAAAGAATATAATTAAAAAATACAATTAAAATAGCATTGAAAATTAAAAGTGACCGATTTTTTTAAACAGATATTTTTTATGATTGTAACCGTTATTGTGAGACAAACAGTTGGAGTAATATTTATGCTAAATACAGTGATAACATGAAATTTAAAGGAATAATTTCATTTGAATTATTGAAATCTTTCTTCACTAATGGCTTAAATTTGATTGAAATACCATATTAATTAGCATTTGTAGTATCCAAAGGAGAGATATTATAAATAAAACTTTCTAATTTCCAAGATGACTTGTTCTCGTCGCATGCTTAGACAATTTCAACAACATAGCAGTTTATACATATAATGTCATGGTGATGACAAGTATTCTTTATATTTGAATATTCTTTATGCTCAGGATAAAGTACAATGCCGTACGTTAATTTTCATTTCATTGTATATCGATTCATAGAAACCTCTAACCCATATTAACATGAGAATGGTTTGTTGACTTAGTTTAATGAGTTAAACTATTAAAGAGTGTAATAATAAGTTGATAAGAGTTTGATTTTCAAACAATAATAATATTAACGTAATGTTGACTTTTCAAACAATAATACATATACGAGTGAAATAGTTAATTTACAAATATAGATTAATATCTCTTGATTCAAACATAAGGTTCTCATATATAGCAACCATGTCTAAACTTTAAAAAAATAAAAACTTTTACAAAGACATTTTATATTAATAAAATATTTTTGTATGATCATCAAACCATGATCACACAAAAATAAATTTTGTCACAACAAAATAATTAAGTAGATTGAATTTATTATCCTTTGAAAGAGAAATTTCAAAAGACATGAATTATAACAGTTTAATAAATTATTTTGTATTATAAAGTGAGAGAAAAACAATCAAATTTAAATAAAATATGCAATTTTTACTAAAACATCATTATACTTAGAAAGCTTCATCTTAAACCTCAATATGCGTTGGGATTAGCCTAGACTTGAATGACATATATAAGTTAGATACTAATTAGTTTTAGAGTGTACAAACAAGTTGCCACAAGTTGCCAGTAAGTATAAGTTAACAAAACATAATTAGTATTTGAATGATCTGTCTTGTGGTTTGGGTCTACGAAGTTAATGATTCAATCTCTACTACTAATTTTTTTTTTCTCCTTAACATATTAACTACTAATATTTTTCTATAAGATGAAAGTTTTGTTCATGTTGTTGGGTCTACACCTGTTAAAAGAAAAAGGAAAAAAAGTGTGTTTGTGATTGGGCTTCGCCCATGTGTAAAAAATTAAAAAATATTTTTATCCTTAATTATTTTCGTGTGAATACGAAAAGTCCTAGTAATTGTAAGTGGGTTTACAAATCAACAAAAAAGAAATAGAAGGAGCGACTGAGAGAAGAGGAAAAAAAAGAGCATCGATAGTAGATGGCATAAGAACTTCAGTTCTCTTTTATTAATTAATTTAAGGTGAATTATTTAAGTCAATACAACCCATATGGTGACCGTGAATAGGTCAAATTATGCTATCTATAAAAGTAAGATGGATGATCTCTCTATGTGAAAAAATTTCACCAACCTATGTTCAAAGCAGCGAAGCCGAATGATAAGTGGACTCTACTACACAGACTAATGTGTGGATACATTCGTTACTAGGCCATATTAGTGGGGAGAAATATGTTAAATCATTTTGGGATAAGCTTGAGCAATTGTATGCAAAGACTGGAATATCAAGATGTATTTCATTAAGAAGTTATTAAGCTTGAAACTTCAAGAAGGGACTTCGTTGGCGGATCATTTGAATACTTTTCAAGGAATTATGAATAAACTCTCTATTATGGGTATTAAATTTAATAATGAAATTCAAGGGTTATTTCTTGTTGGTTCCATGTCTGACTCTTGAGAAACTTACAAAATGTCATTGTGGAATTCTACTCATGATGGTGTGTTGTTGATGAAACTTGTAAAAAGTATTATTTTGAATGAGGAGATGGTAAGAAAATCTCAATACTCTTATTTGCAGTCTAAGGTATTGGTTATTAAATCGAGGGAAAAGCAAGAATCAATATTCATGTAATAGATATCAAATCAGAAGCAATTCTAGAAACATGTACAAATTTGTTGGCTTTTGAAAAAGTAAAATGAGGACAAAGGTAAAAGAAAGATGAAAGAAAAATATTTTGATGACGCCAGAGCTAATATGACATCCGATGATTTTTATCTTATTGAAGAGCATGATACTGTTAATATTGTTGATAGTGCATCCAATTGAGTGATTAATAGTGGTACCAAATTGTCGGTAATGTGAAGTTAGCTCATGAAGGGATGGTAAAGTGTGTTGGCTTTAGAGATGTCTAATAGTACCAAATTAACTCTCAAGGGTGTGAAGTTTGTTCAAGACATTTGGTTAAATTTACTTTTAGTGACTAAGCTATATGATAAAGGCTAAGATAACTGGTCCTCACAAGACACATGAAAACTCACCAAGGGTTCTATGATTGTTTCTAGAGGTACAAAATGTTCTAGCATTTGTGTGGGACATGCAAAACTAATTAAAGATGTACATGCACTTGAACCAGTTGAAAAAGTTGAGTTATGGCAAAAAAGGTGTTTCACATAAGCGAGGAAGACATGGTTGAACTAACCGAACGAGAAGTGTTGTGTGACATGAGAAATCCACACTTGAAGAAATATTTTCACTATTTTGTTGAAAAGATGAACAAAGTTTCTTTTGAGAGTCACATACCTAGAAGACCAGAAATGATTAATTTGATACATTCTCATCTATGAGAACCTATGAAGAAAATAACACCTAGGACAAGCATACTTTCTGATGTTTATTGGTGATCACTTAAGAAAGACTTTGAGTTTTAACTTGAAGAGTAAAGATGTTTTAAGTGTATTGAAGAAATTTAAAACCTCGGTTGTGTGTTAAATTGGGAAAAAATTGAAATGCTTACACAAAGATAATAAAAGTGAATATTTGAGACCATTTGACACTTATTGTATAGATAAAAAAAGATTAGTCTTCAAAAGTCTCTAAAAAATTGAATGGTGTTTCTGAGAGGATTAATAGAATAATGGTAAAAATAATTAAATGGTTATCGTCACAAGCAGAACTTTCACAGTCATAACACATAAATATTATCAGTGGATTCATTGACCTTGTTTTACCGTTGGTCATTTAATCCCTTTTTGAAAAAGTACATGTTTTATCATTAGCACATGCATATTATCACTATTTAGTATAATAATAACTTTTGGCTAATTAAATAAGATTAAAATCCTTTTTTAGATTTGGAAGAAGAGGATATATATGTTATAGAGAATGTCACCATTGTTCTTTTATGATATTAAATTTTAAGAAACTCACTTTATTGTTTATATGTGGATTCATATATGTAAACTTATAACTTTTATGATATCTATCACATGTATGATATGTAAACTTCTAGTTCTTCTCAAACATCTAATTGAGACGATTTATATATCGGTTTATAGAATGAATCAATAACCATTGTAGTTGTTCAAGTTGTTCTTGCCTTTGATTGATCATTCATTATTCTTTAGATTTGGATTTAAGACAGAGATAATGTTCAATTAGAGGAAATCTCGTTTAAGAGGAAATGGATTAATGTAGTAGATGGATGTTGTACAAGATGATTGACATACTGTTCACTAGAGGCATTCCATGTATTGGACGATGTTTCCATTAATGAATAGTCTTTGTGACAAGTGGCTCAGAAGTCTAGGCGGAATCCACTCGCTAACTATCAAAAGAAGACACTCAATTTTTATAAACTTCAAGATGTTATTACGTGGAGGTATTGGCTCTATTTATACTAATCTTGTAGGTTAATTTACATTTGAAATAGTGATAGTAATTAATAGATAAATGAAAGCACAATCTAGTAAAAAGGGAGATTGTCAAACATAGTAGCTTAATTGGCTTAAAGTCAATAATATGGTGGGGTAATGAAGAAACTAGCATAGCAGGGTAGTGGCAATAGAGAGGCTTATGCTTGATCTTAATTTGTATCAACAAGCATTTCTTTGTTTCCAAACTCAGAGTAATCAGAATATTAATATAAAGCTACTTGTGTTTTCAACACATCTTGTGTTTTATCTGTTTGACCAGACTATGACTTACTAGAAGAAGTTGACGATATTTATTATGTAGAATCAATATATGATTTGGACCATAGTCATGTTGCTTTGATCTCATATACTATTTATGAGTTATTACTAACTCTAATATTAGTAACCAAAGTTAATTGTTTGTTAGTTAATAATATTCTTTATATTTCTTTTAATGAATAGTTCATAGATAATTATTACTAAGTTACAAACACTTATGTTAGTAGATAGGAAATAATATAGACTCTAATTTAGCTTTGTATAAACTGCACAATTAAAATAAATGATTAATGGATAATTATTCTCTTATTTTATTATCATCAAAATATTAATAGTAGATATTGTATTTGAATTAATGTGATTCTTACATGTTATTCATCTAAGAACTTTTATCCTCAAACCTCAAATTTCTATGCCCATAATTCATAAATCAAGTTTTCCCCTCTTTTAGGATTCAACTTGTTTCTTCTTTTAAAATAGTGAATTAATGAATAGATTTAATACCCATATTTTGGGATTTTTTTTTATAATATTCTGATTTTGTTTTTTTGAAAAAAATATCCAAAATACTTTATTTTAAAAATTATATACTAAAATACTTTATTTTTTGGAGTCTTAAATAGATCGCAATAGAGACATGCGACCATGTGAAGAAATCTTTTTTTTTTTTTTATATATATATATTTAATCTATTTTGTTAGATTTTATTAATATAATTTAGTTATTTTTTATTATATTTAATGTATTATTTGATTACATTTTTAATTAGTCAAAAATATAAATTAACTAATACACGGTTGCATCTCTAGGATGTAACTTCGTGAAGAAGAAAAAGACAATTTTTTCAAAAAAAAATTAAAGATATTTTAATATATATAATTTTCAAAGTAAGATATTTTAGAGAGAAAAAAGTATAAAAAATCCCAAAATTTATCCTTGTAGCTTTTTTATAAGTTAAATTTTATTTACAAATGTCCAAATAGGACAACTCAACATTGTTTTAGCTACTACAACATGACAGTCACAAGGCACTCCTAACACACTTAAGAATATCAAGTCATTAAATTCCAATCGTTAATCAAAATTACACCTAGCTAGATTAGATTAGCACCATTACATTACACTTGAACAAAATATTACCACAACACACACCTAAAGAAGAGGCGAATCACAAGAGCACTTTATCCTTGTATCCTATCTATGTGTTTTATTTTACTTATCAATGGATTTGAACATTTATTTTTTGGTCAACGTTTGAACTTTTTTTACCTAGTCTTTAGATCTCATTTCATCCGAAAGATTTTCAAAACTTATGCTAATTTTAATTTCGGTCTTTGAAGCCCATTTTTAGAGTGTCTTTTTTATTCATTCTACACAAAAATAATTAATTTATTTTTAAGTCTTAGTTCAACTAATAAAATATCAATATTGTTAGATTAAATGCTTTATCACAAGTTTAATCGGAGATTTTACCGTTGCGTGTAAGTATTAAATGATAATTATTACTATACTGTTTATGTTGCGTGTAAGTATTAGATGATAATTATTACTATACTGTTTATGTAAAAATAATTTGGATGCTTAAGAATGCTTATGACTTTTTTTTTTTGAAAGATCCCAACCATTTTACTAGACTAGTTTTATTTTGGGCTTTAAGATCATTGTTTTTATTTTATTTAAAAAAAAAAAAAAAAACAGAGTCCATCTTTACGGCTCTGTTGGCAACCTTCCTCTGCAAAACTAACTTCTATCAATTTATGATACAAGTTGCCTACACTTTTATCAGAATGCTTTTACCACTAGTTTTTTTCAACTTATTTTGATCATGATTAAAGTAAATGTTTGTGTCCAGTACAACCATCCGCGACCGAGAAAACGGCTACGACAAAAAGATAAAAATCACGGTCGTTATTGTTTTTTGTCATTTTAAAGATGTGAAGAAAAATAACGGGAAATGATTGCGACAAATCATCGTTGTTATGAAAAAAATTCAAAAATCACGTTTTTTTATCTTTAAAAAACACATTTTTAAAATGTATTTTAATATTATATTATCTCTTTCTTCAATTTTAATATTTTCTGACATCTAATTCATTGTTATATATTATACGAAAGTACAAATAATTTTAATAGGATTTATGCAATGTTGTAATTAATTCATATCACGACGATCGCAATTTAGAATACAACATCTGTAATAATTGAAATTGTGAAATCTTTAAGGCTATCGCAATTTAAAACATTGCATAAAACCTTAAAGAAGAGAGCAATTAAAACATTGCATACACCAACACAACACATAGAAGAAGCAAGAAAACTTCGTCCAACTCGCATAGTTCTTTGTCTTTGTCCCCTCTCTATAGACCTATTGTTGTCATTTTGCCTCCTTTGGTTGTTTCTGTTTGTCTCCCAAGAAACAATAATTAAATTTAATCATTTCTTAATCGTCTCTATTCGTTCTTTAATCGTCTTTTTATTGTTCTTCTTGTTTTTTCCATACATAATGAGGGATATAGAAGAAAACTTATTCAAAATTTAGTTTTATATCATTTTATAAATCATTGAAAATGTCAATTTGAGGGACTTTTAATTTATTCATCCATATGTAGTAGTCGACTAAGTCATTACGCCATAATTGTTTTAATGGGGTGTGTGTATAATTGTATAATATTATATTGAAATATATGCGTACAAATATATACCAAGTCAATAATTTGACAAATTGGACATATATATGATTAAATTTTTGTCCCACTCTTTCAGATGTAGATTAATTTCATTACAATATTATTTGAATTTGTCTAATATAGACCTCTAAAAAATAATTTAAAATGTAATCATTAATATTTTTCGTAAATAACAATTTTATAATAATAAAAAATAAATAAAAAATTTATTTTATTTTGTTACAATATACATCCCTTTCTGTCGCTTTGCCAAAAACAAAGTGGGGTGGGAACGATTAATTTAAACATAAAATAAAATATTTTTCAATAATATAAAATATTATTAAAATTATTATACCAACCACAATTACACACAAATAAAAAAAGGCTTATATGATGAGCTAAACCCTCACATGAAACATGCAAAGCTCATGAGCATCATCACAAGTTATTAACAATACAAACATCAAAAATAAATTATATTTGATGTGAAACATAAACATTATATTCAATGGTAGCATCCCCCGATAAGGGATCAAAAGAATAAGTGCTAGCTTCAGCATATCCCTTAGCAAACCTAAAAACACCACTTCCACCAATCACAGGCAACTCTCTAACCTTATTGTTAGCAACATTTCTTCCCAATATAGTAATTGTGCTTCCATTATATTTTCCTTCAAATAAGGCAAAATTCATAACCATAAGAAGATCTAACTCGGTTTGTGAGGTAGATGCATAAAACCCTTGAGCTCTTCCCAAAAGCTTTGAGCTCAAATTTGGTCCAACGGTTAAAGCATTGTCTATTATTCTCACCAATCCAAAAGCACTAAACGAATTGTTAAATTTAGGGAGTGGAGGAATGATTGGAATTGAGGTGGCATTGTTTCCACCCACGATGTCTTGCCAATAGAACCTAAAATGGCTTGCATGTTGTTTTTTTTTTAGTAACTTAGGATTTATTGAGCTCACAAAACCGGTCTCATCTTGTGCAACTATGATTGTGAGGGTGTAGAAAGAGAGGAGAATGAAGAAAAATATATTTTGGGAAATAAGTGTAGCCATATGGTTAGGAAATTAACTTAGGAGGTAGATGAGTTGTGATGAGTGGATCTTTTGCTAGAGATATATATAGAACCATGCAAACTTGACCTAACACATGATATAGTTAACTATTGACACAATGAAAAAGATATCATAGTTTTTATTTCATTTTTAAAAGAAGTCCAGTCTTTGCAAGTGACTTGAAATTTGACTAATATATATTTTGTTGAACGGATTTGTTTTTAATATTTAAGAGACTAGGTTTGGAATATCATTGAGTCAAATATAATGTTTGGATCCAAACCGAATATATATATATTTTGAATAATATAATGATAAGGTTGAAATTTATACTCATAATTTTATCTGAAATGGTCAAATATGTAAACACTAGGACTTCAATTTCAGCTTAATACAAAATTGGCATACGTAAAATATCCACAAGAGGGATTATTATAGATAAAAATTATTTTTTTATTCTAAGTTGAAAGTCTTTTACGTAGGGTTATAAATTTCAATTAGAGAGCAGTTTATGTGAAGACTAATTGTAGTTTTATATTTATTTTATATGCAAATGTTAATATTCTATTAAATTTATGTTGGTTTCTTAATTTTAAATTTAAATTTAAGATTTCTATTTAAATTTTTTTCAATATCTTTTAACTTATCAACCAAGTAGTAGTTACTTTATATGTTTGAATATTCTTTATGAGGAATGAAGATGCGGTTGTTAGTTTTCATTTCCATTTATGCACATTTATATTATATGCATTGGTGATTTGTATAACAAAACTACGGTGTAAAACTTTTTTTTTAATCATCCCGTGACTTTATTGAATATTAGAATGTAGTTGTTATCATTATCAAAATTGCAGTAATCCTTGGTGATTTTGTCAAATTCATGGATATAATATTGCAATTTACAAAGTTGAAAAATCAAGGTCTATAGTTAATTTTTAGAAGGTACCTCCTTTCCTTGTACCTTTTTAATCCACATTGATTTGGAACCACAATATCCATAAAATGAGTGAATGAATTATAAATATTATAATTACTATAATTAATTAGATATGTGTACATAATATCAACAATTCATTTTATCATTAATAATTTATATTATTCACTTTATTCTCTAAAATAAATTACTCACTTTAGAAGAATGAAATCCGTGAAACATACACTTGCACCAATAGCTGAGCTACACTCATGGCTCTTATTTATTAATTTTTATGAAATAAATATTAAAGAATCATTTATAAGAAAAAATATATTACCTTTATTTAATTTCATAAAAATTCTTTAACAGTACTCATTAAAGAAAATTCAGTTGCATAAGAAATACGATTCTAAGTAAAATAAAATAAGAGATATAAATGGAATTTTAATAACTAATAAAATTAAAAATATAATATATGTTTCTTATATTTATAATGAAAAATAACCTAATTATAAATAGGATTTGAATGTAAAAAAAAAGGATTTGAGGGAGTATAATAATAGAATGGAGCAACTAATTTAAAAATGTGGATTACTTAAATGATGTGATTTCAATTATTAATGATGTCGACCGATGGAAAAAAAAAAAAAGGTAATTTAACTATGATAAAGCTAAACCAAAGTCCATATAGGTAAAGCCTCACATCCAACTAATTTAGTAGTTTGTTTAAATAAGCCGTTTTTATAAAATTTTATTTACTATTTTTTCTAAGATAAAAATAAATCTCATTATTTTATTTTAATTTCTTTTAAAAAATTTGTCAATTTTTTGTTTTCATTTTTTATCTTTGATTTTAAATCAACTATTGTGTATCTTTTAAATTTATAAATAATTATTTGAAGTATTATTTAGAACATCATCAGAAATTTTTTAAAAAAATTTAGAATTTTTTAACAAGCGATAAATTAAATATAAATTTTTAAGCGGTAAAAGCTTAAAAATTCATATTTAATTCATCATTTGTTTAAAAATTATAAATTTTTGTAAGAAATTTTTTAAATATGTCATCAACATTACTACATAAAATCATTCAAAAAATTTAATGATATACAATAAATGATTTAAAATCAGAGACTAAAAATAAAAATAAAAAACATTTAAAGGTCCAAAAGTTTTCAAAATATTTTATAAAAACTAAAAATAAAATAGTAAAATTTTATAGAAACTGAAAACTTATTTAACAAAACAAATTTAAAATATTAATTTTTTTAAAAAATAAATTTTTAATCCCTAACTAAATAAAAGTCATAAACAAAACAAAATTGCAGCCAATAACTAAATAAAAGTCACAAACAACACAAAATTGCTGATGTTTGTTAAGTATACATTTTCTTCCGAAAGAGACACGTTTGATTTGTAAGAATATAAAACAGAGCAAATAATTGACCCAAAAACACAGCAATTAATGTAATCAGTAAAACGTTGAAGGTCCTATATGCCTGCATCCAGAAGTTCGATCTTTCATAATCTTATCTTATTCTAATAATTTAGTTAATTAATTTTATATTCCCATCCTCTTGAACTTTTGATTCAAAAAATAAATCCTCTCGGACTTTTTGCTACATTTCTATTGAATAATCACATCTTAAACTTTTATCACTTCCAATTAGGAATAGTAAATTGGAATGAGTATTAGAGTTAGACATACTAACATATATAAATCACGAGTAATCTTATTCGAGCATAAAATTTGACACAAAATTTGTCCCGAATATAATTTGAATCATTATTTTTTGAAGTTACAATATTCAACTCTTATCAATAAACTGACACCTCAAAGACTTAATAAATGTTTATTTGATTTTTAGTGTGTATCTTGAAAAAACAAAATAGGAAATTTTTGTTTGAAAGTTAAGCAAGAAAAAATTAATAGTGATTATAAAATTTAATACACAACAGTTATATTCACAAAATAATAACTCCTTTATTTGTTTTGTTATTATATAATTAGATAATTTTAAAGATCACTTCGGACATTTTTTTTGCAACGCATTATTTGAGACATTTATAACAATCACATATTATTTTTCCAAACTTTGCAATTAAATATGTTTTATAAACTATTTGTATAGTTTCTTTTTTTAGATAGCGATCAATCTTTTACAACTCTTTATTTTGACTCATACAAATGCATAAATATTTTACTAATTTGAACAAATTAGATATCTATAGGTGGCTTTCTATACGAAGGTGACAAAAGTTTAAACCCCAACACACCATAAACTCTCTGAATTACCTAAATTACCCTTCATTCTAATAAATTCAAAAAATCATTTTCAACAAGTTTGTCAGAACAAATGATTTTTTTTTACTTTTCCCAGTGCAAACTGGGCTCTTGTACTGTGATCCAATTGGGAATCATTTGGGGCTCTAGTTTAAATGTCATTGGGCCTTCCTTACTGCTTTTGTAATGTTCACAATCTCAGTTTCTTAATAAACAAATAGATTGAAACACATTTATTTTTTCAAAAAGGAATAAAGGTAATAACATAAATTATATAAAATTTAGAGCTTTTAAATATTTTTTAAAATAGTTACCTTATTTGTATATTTTGTATTTAATTGATAATATATTTCTATTGTATTTACCCTAATAATACTAGTATAAGGTGTATCGTAGACAAATTTATGATAGCTAAGATCTCAATTTTATTCATTTTAACCTTTTTTATAAATGTTGAATTATTTCATTGGATGAAATCATAAATTTTAAATGAAACAACTAAAAAGTTATCAAGTTTAGTGTTAAAAATTACTAAAATCTAATAGTTATAAATAATTATTTTATTTTAATTTTTTACTTAAGCATCAAATTTCTTAACATTTTTTATACACATGTTAGATGGAATACGAAATAAAATTTCATTGACTATGTTTCAAGTTCTTGTTTTTTTTTTCTTTTTAAGAAGACTTTGTTTGAAGTTAAAACTTTATTTGTATATGGTTTCAAAAGGGTCAATTTATAAATAATATCTCATACATGGATTTGTTGGTGCTGTATTTTTTTACTAGACAACAACTTTCGATGTAATAATAGAAGAAATGGCTATCTCAAATTCTCAATGTAAAAAATATATACTATTTTAATTATATAGTATTAAGAGTTTGATATTATTATCTGAAAGAACAAAGTTCAAATTCATTCAATGACAATTATAAAATAATAAAACTTAAGTGACGCAATCTTTAAAAATTTTTATAGTGTAATTAGATCAAATATTGCTCTGAAATAAATATACGCTAAAATAATATTTAAAAATTTAATATATTTAATCATAATTTTTAATCAGATAAATCGATATTGATGTTTTAGACACCATTTTTATTTATATTTAATTTCAAGAATAAATATCTTATATATTAACTAATAAATACTGTGGTAAAACCAGTAAACCACATGACAAAGTCATTTCAAATGGAAATGAATGTTATTAACTAATCGAGTCAAAGAGAAAAAGGTAATGTGCCATGCCACATGACTTCTTTGTCTCCCATCAAGAATCGTATTTTTAAATTTTCTAGTAAAACTCATACACTAAATGTGGTCCCATATTCCATGTACAAATTATGAGGTACTTCATATATATTACTTGAAAAGATATGTACAATTTGCGCTATAGGAATATTTCTTCACATTTTGCTCTTACAAAAAAATCTTCAAGTATCTTTCTTTCTATCTGTCTCAATTCTTTTGCTTTTTCTTTTATTGTAAATTTTGTTTGGTATGTGCTAACAATGCAGAGACTTTTTTTTTTTTTTTTACTTTTTTTTTGTTAGTTTTATATGATTATGTGTGGAGTGAGTACAATAATACATGTACAATAATACATGGCTTGAGTTGGTGGTTGAGAGTGTTGTAACTTATTCTCTTTTGTTTTTTGAACAAGGGGTTGGGAAAGAGAATTATTAGGAATAATAAGATCATTACTTTAAATACTTATTTGTGTCAAGTTTCTCAATGTTTTGTTTTTTCTGTTAGTGCAATGCATGATAAATTTATTGGTGAAATGTCAAAATTAATTGATACTAAATTAAATTTATTTGTCAATATTTCATCGTTTTCCTACCCATTACATCCCTTTGTTTTAACAAAAATATGAAAATATATTGATTTTAAACCAAGTTAAATTTTCATAGTGTAAAATGTTTCACACTAATAGGGCATTGCAACATATGTGTTTGACTTTTAACATATTTATAATTAAAATCAAACATTCTTTATAATTTAATGACTATGATTTATTGACGATGTCAAATTTTTTTATGGAAAATATATATAAATTAATTTATGAGCTTAATCCTATACATTTCTTTATGCTCTACTTTTTTCCATTGATTGTGTGCAATGTAATAGTTTTCTCCTCTTGTGACAGGATGAGGACAGAAAGGAAAACTCAAACTTATAATAGGAATTTATGTGATAGGAATTTGAGAAAGGATCAACTTGGTGGGGTCATATTTGGATGCACTAAGAATACAATGAAAGAATGCCTATCTAAACAACTCTTTGGTTAGTCTTTTGCATTTGATTGATTTTATGCTTAGCATGTGTAGTAGATTATAATTGCTGTTAGCTTAGGTTTGGATTCGCTTTTGAGATTAAAGACTTAAAATTAAATTTGATATATTTGGAAATTCATAATTAGAACCGAATTTGTTTATAGAATTAATTCTAACGTAAAACTAGAATTTGTTTATCCAAATATAAACAATAAATTATTTCCTTGGGTTAGAGCGTGTGTCACATTTTACTCCCCCATTGGTATGCTTTTAAGTGCTTCCCTTAGAGGCATTGTGTTGATTACCAAACACTCTTGCATTCCATTTGGGCACACCCCTAGCGCATCAAAAGGAGTGCTTCCTCTCTTCTCTTCGTCCTCTTTTAGTTATTTCAAAAATATTACTCTTTAATAATGTTACTTTAAATTCAGTTTTGCCTAAAATCAGTTCAATCAAAATCAATTTTTGTCACCATAGAATTAAATCCACAATTAGTATGAGTCTAAAAGCATGAACTTGACGACGATACTTTGCACAAGAAATTTGACATTGCCTAGTGTCTGCCAATGCTAACACTTACTCATTTCATAGTACTTCTTTTATAAATCAAATTGTTACTTTTAGGCCTTGTGATTTTTCCATCGAACTCGAATTCAAATTTTAACTAAAATATTCATTAAGTAAGCTTTACATATCTCACAACCGAATTGTAGATAACAAAAGTTCATTTTCTTGAAAATCGAATAGTTAAATCCAATTTTTTTTGCGATTTTCCCTCATTGACCATAAGATTATGTTATCACTTATTAATACTGAGGAATTTTTATTTGTTTTAACAGGGTTACCGACACGACACTTTTCCTATGTGGAAAATATTGATCCCGGGTTGCCTTTGTTTCTATTCAACTATAGTGATAGGAAGCTTCATGGAATTTTTGAGGCATCTTCTAAAGGAAAAATGTACATTGACCCTTATGCATGGATTGATGATGATTTTTCGGATAAAACACAATTTCCTGCACAGGTATCATATATGCTAATTGTTATCTATCTATGTACTAAACTTTGTCTCATATGGTTCAAAAATTAAAGTGATAATAATGTTTGAATTAGTTTAATAATTACATACATGACATTAAATATTTAAATTAGACATATAATCATACTTTAGTGTAGAAACTGAATAAAAAAATGAGCATGTGTATAAACAATTTAGATCTACAACAGGTTGATTTATTAGGAATATCTGGATTTATCGTTTTCATAGTTTCTTAACGGTAATCCTAAATAATTTCTACTTATTGATCCTAAAACAAAGAGAGTCGATGACTGGCAAACACTTGTTGGTCAGTGGTTCTTCCTCAAACTGAACTTCTTATACCCTAAGAACTCTTAAGAAAGAGAGACGAGGAAATATATGTTGTGTCCAGTAGTTGAGGATCATAGTATATATAGGGTGATGATCAATTAGAGTTGGGGTTATTTTTAAATGGGTCATCAGTGACATCCACTCATATTGAACCCATATCAATTAGTTATCAAAATAGAAATCCAATCTTATTACTTAATTTGATCAGCAATCAATTAAAGCTCTTAATTAATAAATAGTTAATATAATTAATACACAAATATTTGTCTGCGTGATAATATTAAACTATAATTAAATAATAAAATATCACAATAAATGATTCATGTAAATGTAAGTTTCCTTAACATTAAAATACTTTGGTGTTATCAATGTTTAAGGTGAAAGTTCGTGTTCGACTTCAGTGCCGTCCATTATCTGAAGATAAATTTGGACATGTAATTGCAAAGAACTACTATTCTGATAACCATTTTCGATTTGAACTCGACCATACACAAACAAGCAAGCTAATGTATTTGCTCGCGTCTATGGCTATAGCTCCTGGTACGCACGTACCGCGGTGTAATACAAAGTGGAGAACGAGGGGTGAAGCATTGGAAACACATGAACAATTCTATAACCGCCCGATTAAGAAGCACATAGATGAGGATGACAAAAACCTTATTTATAAGAAACTATTGAAATTGGCTCGTGATAGGGAACGTGGAGAACTATCATTACTACACAATGCACACAATGTAAATGACACTCCATATTTAGAGCAGATGGGAGAGAGTTCTGGTGCTTCAATTGAGAATCAATACACTTTATTTCAGGTTATTAAAGTTGATGATTGAAAATATTTTAAATGGTAACAGGAGCTGAATATTTTAAATATTTTAGTTTATGCAAGGAGCTGAAGAACTCGGAGATTTCAAAAAAACACAATTGCAACAGAATTTTTATCTAGAACAAAAGCTGGTAAAATTTTGATTGCTATTTCCACTTTTTTTTATCATTGATGTTCAAGTATAAAGTTGGTATGCATGAAAGTGTACATAGTCTTCATATATATGAAAAATATATGCAACTATTGAACTGTTAAATACACTTCGTATATGGAAATTCATTTATTTTCATTTTTGTTATGCTAGATGAAGACATCATTGGAAATTCAATATGTGAAAAATCATTACACAATATTTGAGTCGCATTTGAACTCTAAGCGATCATCACTTTTAAGAGGAAGTTTTGAAGGTGAATCATTATTTTTAATGGCTATATATCTTTATTTTTGTTCAGAGAAAGAAATGAAATCCCTTACACCTTTAAGTAATACACTTTACTAGTTTATGGTGTATAGTTGACTCATATAGTTCAACACTAAAAAGTTATACCTTGTTGTGCCCCTTTTTAGTAAGAAGAAAGAAAGCTTGACTAAAATTTATTTGAACATTTTTGTGTGCAGGTGCCACTACCAATGGATTTGAATGCTTAACAAATGTTGAGATGTTTGATTTAGATCATGGAAGATGGATCTCTATTCATTCAATTTTAGATAAGGTAAAGCATATTATAGCTATTAGTTTTATATGATCAAGACTTGGAAAACTTTAGTGGAAATACCAGATTATAAGTATGAACAACTTGTAAAATATTTATAATTAACTATATATGGATCATTACAAATGATACAACTAAATATGTGATTTTTTACCTTGAGTATTGATTTACGATTTACACTTCTAACTTTCCAACTGAAAATTATTCTTTACTGCTTTTTGTTTACATCTTATCTTTTATACTTACTTTGTTACAAGAGATGAATATGTAAGTAGGAATAATTTGGTATATGGAAGCTTTTATATATATATATATATATGTGATATAATCCATGTTCCAATATCGTAACACCAAGTTCTATAATTGATCTTCCCCAAATATCATAATTGAATTCAATTTATATATACGATATTTGTAAAAAAAATTACACACTCAATCACATTTATTGAATTAAAAAAATTACATATATAATTAGTTGTGATGTATTCGTAATATAAAACTTTAATTATGAATAACTTTTAGAATATAAAGTTATTGTCTCTCATGGGTCTCTTCTAACGGTATACAATAATTAAATTTTTCGTTTGTTTTATTGATTTGAGAAGCATATGCAAAATTAGTGAACTTCTTGTCCTTAAAATTTTTAGAGAATTATTCCTGCAATGCAACTCAATCGTTCACTGCATGCCAAGGATGGATACAATGGGCTTGAATATTTAAAGTAAGCATATTATTTAATTTGTGTTAGTTTCATTCCTTCATCAATATTTATACTAACGAAGGGTTGTCACCTTCCTCGCTATATTCATTTTTGTATTTCACCGCTATGCTTTGTTTATATGTTATTTATCAATAAAATAATTACTTTACTTGAATTTTGAAAGGAAAAAATGTGCAGTCTTAAATTATTCTCTCTAAACAATATATTTGACTAACTTTAGAATAATCGAAAAATAAGTGTTGATATGAATATTTCAACCATAGTGGTTTCTATTAATTAGTTTGTCATAAGACTTGCTCAATGACAGGGGCTATCATAGAACCTTATTCGCTTGACTAATATATGTTTCAAAACTTTCATTAACTTTGTAGGTATACCATATGTGGTTCTGAAGAATGCAAAATGATTCCGTGTATTGAACTGTTTGATCCATGTTTTGATGCAAGCATGGAAATAATGAATAATATAGGAGAATTGTCTTATACCGATAAATATATGAGATCAGATGAGGAGTCAAAGTTGGTGAAAACATTTTAGATACGGTAAGTATATATGTTAATAATAATTAGTTTCTATACATATAAGATATATATATATATATATATATATATATAATAAATTGAAATTAAGAAAATAATCTAATTATCTAAATTATAAAATAACCATTAATACTGTTTAATGATAATTTTACTAACTAGTACTAATAATAATTTTTGTGATTTATTAAAAAAAATATAATTAAATTGATATTTATATCTAAAAAAAGATAGTTTATTATCTATAAAATTAATTCCTCTAATCTCACGTATAAAATGTCATTTCAAAATTCAAATTTATTCTCTTAACTTTGTTTTTTCTAAATCCATGGTCTTGACATCAATTCTTTCAAAATCTAATACTATTAGAAAATAATGATGCAGCTAGTTTCTAGAAAACTACCACCGTATTTATATTTAAAGTGTGTATTCATAATTTAATTAAAGTAAAGACATATCATATTAGTTTGGTTATTCATACAATTTAATCTAATATACTATATATTATTTTATTTTTGCAGTTTTTGAGACGACCAAAGTGTTTATGATAATAACTTTTGATAGACGTCAAACATCACCATTATTCATTAATTATATTTACTTGGTTAATCGCAAATTAAATAGTTTTTTTTAATATCACTTTATATATATTGTTTGTTGTCTAATTAATGGATACTATTAAAACAATGTTATTTTTAAGAGAATTTTAGAATGAATATTAAACGAATATTTTTAATATATTTGTCTCATATTTTAGAAGAAAAATTATTGTTATATAAATCTTGACCAAACTATATTAAGTCTGAAAAAATACTCACGGAAAACTAATTAATTTTATCTCTAACTTATTCAAATAAATTTCAATAAGCTTTCAACCAAACACATTAACATAAAATTGTATTACGCTCGAACACATTTGATACTATAACTCATTCCTCAATATACCAATATTTTAATTGTTATTCATTACTGTATTTCAATAAAATAAAATAAAAAATTTCTTCTTCAATTTTTGTATTCATCTCATAATAAGAACTCATTGCTTAAAGGCCAAACAATGTTTCT
>JBBPBQ010020323.1:16871125-16892019 GCA_037974755.1 Cicer yamashitae
ATTTAATATATATATATATATATTTTTAATATATATGAAATAAATAAATGGATCACTCATTAAAATAAAGAGACAATATCATCTAAGAGTTCTACATAAATTTATATAGACCAAAAATAAAAAATGACTGATGATTTACAAATAATACAGGACAAGTCTTCCTCTAAAATTTAAAGAAAATCATTTCTATAATAATGTATTCTTTGTCATAGTTATTTGCAGCTAACGAAAACCATTTCAAAGTTATGTCATTTCAAAACAACTTAAAAGTAGAGAAACTAAAACACTATAACTTATTGACAAAAAAACAACTAAAAGAAGAGAAATTAAAACACTAGAATTTTCTATAGAATTTCTATAGATCAACTATAAAAATCCCAATCCATTATAAAGAAATATAACACAACACAAGCACTTCAAACATACATATTACAAATTTCAAGCAAAAAATTAACAACACAAATATAAAGCAAATCATGCCAACATCAATTTATTTATGAAACTTTTTGTTATGTCAAACATAAATTCATTTAAGAGATAATTTCAAGAGAGTACAACTAGATTGAAAGAGAAGGGTTTGGATAGCCTCCACCTACTTTAAATAAAAAATCTAAGATTAAAATCTAACAGGACATGACCTTAAGAAAACAAAGAGTGACTAAGGACCAAATTTGTACCACTAAACCAACAATTTGAAGCCAATTGTCATCTTAACGATGTCTTCCACCCACAAACAATGACAGAAAAGAAGAGAAGTCATAGTCTTTTTATCTATCAAATTATAGATCAATTTTTTATTACTGCATCTGCGTTTCAAATGTACGTGCTCCAATATTGTCGAGTTTCATCTCCAATTTGGAAAATATGGTTTCAGCACCATGTAGACCTACCCACACTCATCTTTGTTGTGGTATTCCAACAAACACATAATGTATCATTTAAACTTTGAAATCTTGGAAGTCCAATTTGTTGGATTCAAGTGCGAATGGTTAAGTCTCACATCATCTATGAATAAACTAAATATTGGATATATTATAGAGGTGACACATATACTCATAACTTTAAGTTTTTTAGTAGAGATGTGGTGTTAGAGTTTCTTATGGTCCTTAATCATTTGACTCTTTGTTACTCTCATAACCCCATACACCACAACAGGTGGTATCAGAGTCATGTTTGGCTCGATGGAGTAGCAAGATTGGATCTTGGTTTATTGAATTCTTGGGTCGAAAGTGTTCCTGACGGTGTAGTTAGGGTCTGTTCTGTTGGTTTTAAAGGCAGACCAAGTATAAGATGTGAGAGACTCAAACTTGAGGGGAGTTTTTTTGGTTCAAATGTGAGTGGTTAAGTCTCACATCGATTATGAATGAGCTAAAATTGGATATATAAGTCCGATTTTAGTTCTATTTCACTACCTTTTGTTTTGTTTTGGTTGCAATGAGAAGTGAAGGAATAAGTAAATATTCTTGGTACAAAGAGCCCTAAAGTCAAGTGGTGCAGTCATGGTCTATCCTGATCAAAAAGATGAAAGAAAAACAAGTTCCATGAAGAATTACGATCTGGCCGTAATTGGACAAGGAAAAGTGAGAATTTGGTTTGCCACACCAAGGCAGCAAGGATTACTGTTTGACTATAATGGTCATTACAGTCGTAATCTGCTCAACTTCTATTGCTTAACTGTTTTTCTTATGTGAAATTCTAATGGTTTCCAATAATTAAGGTCAATGAATGCACCTAGGGCTATAAAAAGGGATGAAAATACTCAGTTTGACATAGATTTCTACTTAAAATCTCTTGTTACTCTTACTTTTGTTCTTGTAATTTTCTTAGCAAATTTCTAGTTTCAATAATATTCAGTTTTCTAATTTTATTCTATTATGTTATTTTAAATTTCTAATGTCTTCATATTTTAACTTTAAATCTACTATGATCATAAGTGAGTAGATTTCCCTTGTTTTGGGATTGTAGGATTTTCAAGATGAATCTCTAACAATTGCTATTTACAAAGTCCTTATGGAAACAATAATTATTACTACGTGATAATATTGTGCACTTGTGGGTCTATCAAGGTGGTCCATATACATAATTAATGTCTTATTGTTTTGGATGTATCAAAAGTCTTTTTGACACTGCAGTTAGGAGGGGTGTTTCATTAGATGTAACGATGGTGCAAAAAAAAAAAAGAATGTGAGAGACTCACAATTGAAGGAGACATTTTTTAGTTTAAGTGCGAGTGGTTAAATCGCAACGATTAATGAGTTAAATGTTGGATATATAAGATAGGTGACTTATATATTAAATGCATTAAGATTTTTGGTGGAGATGTAGTGTCAAAGTCTCTTATAATCCTAGAGCGTTTAGCTCGTTGTTGTTCCCGTACCCCTTGACTCCTCAACACAATCTACACCTAGAAGGTGTACCTTGAAGAGGTGGGTCTAGTGGGGGCGTTCAACTGAGTTTGAGACCGTGATATATGGTAGGGAAACCATAATGGCATGAAATACAGACATATTTGTTCTTTGTTGACGGTGATGGGTACCAAAAGAAGGAGGAGCGAGACCGTGAATGTTGTTGCTAGAGGGGTCAAATGAGATGGGATGGAGGCGGGGTGAGTTATGATTGCGGCAGAAATAGAACACCAAATATGGAAGAGTGGGAGAAAAACCGTAGCATATCAAAGGTCAAGTCCCCACCAATGGGGGAGAAAACTTCAATGAGGGAGGGACAAGGGCTCCATATAAAATGAAAGAGAAAACCTCCACAAGCGAGGACAACGCCCATATAGTATCTTACTTTGAAATTAAGTTAATATAATATTCTAAAACTTCAAAAACACTAGTTATAGGTATTATATAAATTTGCCACGAGTTTGTGCAATATTCATATCAAGCAACATAGCCATCATTAAATTTCTAAAACTTACATTTACATATCAATCTTTGTGTCTATTCCTCTTAATGTTTAAAGGTTCGTCTTTTAATCCACCATCTATCATGTGGAAACTAATTAAGAATTTAAATGTTTGTTAAATGAGATTCCCTAAGTGAGTAATGAAACTTTCCACATAGACTTACTGAAAATACTATGTCAGATCTACTAACAGTTAAATATAATAAAAAACTATTATAAAAATAAATATTATAATAAAGAATATATCATTTTTCTATATATTTTTTTTTTCAGAAATGGTTTTTTCTTTTTCATCTTTATCTCAAATTGAAGATGAATGCACCAGAGTTTACATAATTTTAGCTTTCACTTATTTGATATTTTATTGAGGATGTCTTTAATTTTATTTTTTGACAAAAAAAAAAATATCATTATCTTGTTGCGTGATTAGCTAACCAAGAACAAATGTTAGAAAATAATGATCATAATCTTAAAAATATGATTAAGATGTTTCTTTTCTTTAAAACATATCAAATTGAGTTTTTCCCTCAAAAAGGTTAGATGTGATCAATAAGAAAATGGAAAGGATTATTGATTTGAGAAGAAAGTAATTCAAAATTAAGGTTCGGGTACTTATTGAGCTGATTGATTGTCCTAGTTGTGCTTTTATTATGTCTAAAATTCAATGGATATATCAAATAGATTTAAATATGTATTTGGTTCCTGCAAATATACTACTTTTTGATTTTAGTCTCTGTAAGTTTTTCTGTTTGGATTTAGTCTCTGTTAAATAAGAAACGATCGGCTTTAGTCCCTATTGTCAAATCAACATTAAAAAAAAGACGAGTTTTCAACAACAAAAAAACTAATCCCCTCTTTTAATTTCTATTCATATTTTCTTTATGAAATAACACTAATTATTAAATGATAAATAAATAAATTTATTAATTAATAATATAAAACGTTTAATTTTTAATATATCATAAAAGATGATATGTTTGTGTGCATTCATAAGGCACATGTTATGGCGATTTGTCAGCTCTTTTTTTGCAACATTGATTTGACGTTAATGACCAATACAGATTGTCTCTAATTTTATGGGGACTAAATCCAAACAAAAAAACTTACAGGAACTAAAATCAAAAAGTGATATATTTGCAGAGACCAAAGACATATTTAAACTGAATTCAAATAACTTATGAGTTGATAGCTTACCATTTTTTCTTTCAATTTACCCTTATTACTGTACCTAAAATTCTTTTTTACCCTCTATAATTTATTTATTATAATATAAAATAAATAATTTAAATTAATATTTTATATAATTTAAAATTTAAAACAATTTTAATAAATAATAATTTATAGTAAATATTTTTAAAATAATTTATTTATTAGAATTAAAATAAATAAACTAGCTAAATAAATAAAAAATATATTGGATTAATAAATATTTTATTTACTAAAAATTTAAATTATTTATAAATAATTTAAAATAATTAATATCTTAAAGTAAATAATTTATTTATTTTAATTTAAATAAATAAGATAGATAAATAAATAAAAATATATCAAATTGATAAGTTTTAATTTAATTAAAAATAAATTTTAAATTTCTACTTTTAAAATATTCAAAGCATTAATTGATAAAATAATTTTTAATTAAGAATATTCTCTTATGGCATTTTACATTTTTAAATTAATTGAACATCTAATTTTATCAAATACTCAATTAACTTAACAACTATTAGCTATAAGTTATGAGCTACTTTTACTAGACTGAATCTTAGTGCAATAGAGATATGTACCTTGAAAAATAATATAATAGTGACAACTGAAAATAGTCATTGATAAAATAATTTGACTAAAAAATTCTCCAACAACGATTAGCGATTGATAAAAGTGGTAGATACTTTGCATCAATTAAATTTTTACTAAAAAATTTACCATTAAAATCTTCTAGTTAGCTCTTAGAAGTTGTTACTTGTAACTAGGGATAGAAATAAATTTGACTGAATTAGACTTTACAAGACCTGAGTATGGTCTGTCAAAATATTTAAAAATTAAGCATAGTCTGTAGTCTGTTATAGACTTTTTTTAGAGTCTAAGTTTAACATTTAAAAAAATTTGGTACGATCTATTAACCTATTTAAAAGTATTTTATATTAACTTTAAAAATCAGTAAACAAACGCATTTTTAGTAAACTAAAAAACTAAAAGTTCAATGATATTACATATCTTTTTTTAAATTTAACATGTTACTTTAAAGAATTTAACTTTATATAACATCATATTTCAATTTCTTTTATTATAATATACTTAAATATGTCAAAAATTAATATACAATGTTATGATTAAATTACTAAAAGGTTAGTAAATTTATAATTCAACATAAATTTCAAAATATAATATATAATAATAATAATAATAATAAATATTATTCATGTTTATTCAAGTAGGCCGATCTGATAGATCTAAAAAACTTTTATTATGATTTATAACCTGACATTTTTTATAAAATAGATTTATAAAAGAATTTTGGTGTTGCCTATTTAAAAAAGGTGTTATCTGACGTTGTAGACCACTTTTGAACCGGAATATTAATTAAGGTAATAATGCTCTAGCTCTAATCAATCAACGGAGACCATGCTTGCTATATTATGATCTCAATTCTTGTCAATATTTTTAAGAGCTGCAAATTAAAAAATTAACAGTAATTGTTCAATAAGAAAAGAAGTACATCTACAATTTTATAAAAAAAAATAAGACAAATTTTAATATGGAGCAATATTTGAAAAATATTTAAACATCTAATGTCGGATCTTAAAAGTAAACATTAATAGTGATTTTTATTTCAATAATTGAAGAATTTAACTTCTCTAAACCAAACAACTTACTTTAGAAAATAAAATGAATAATCTCAATCATTGATAATCAAATCAATGGTTAATATTATGTGTACATGAATGATCAATTATGGATACTTAGAATATCAACTTTTTAGTTACTCATTTAACCAACTTTTTACTTTAGAGAAACCAAAATCATGATTGAGATAGTGATTTATATTGGTTCGATAAAAATAACGAAAAATAAATATTTATTTTCTATTGAATCAACCCTAGTTAGGTCACTATTTTATTAATAAAGATGAAGAGGGTTATAAATTATTTTTATAAAGTATCGTTAACATAGTCGAAAACTCAAGAGTGTAACACCTTTGACAAAAGTTAACAAACAAATGGGACCTTATATATAGTAAATTGTCTGCCACCAGACAAATCAGAAACCGCATTTAGAAAATGAAAAAGAAGTTAAAAAAAGCATAAACTCGTGATATCTAGCTAGACTTTATTTTTTGTGCAAAAGATCTAGTTAGACTTGAAGTTCCCACTAGAAAGAGCTCACAGTTGTGGTATTCAAATTTTGAGAGATGTTAACTTTGTCGATTAAGTCACATATTTTTCATACCTATTGTCATAAGGTGGAAGTAGGACATTTTAGATCTGCTTTAAGGGGATTCAAATTTTGTAAGTACTCAAGTCAACTACTATATACACGTGGTATCGAACTAAGTGGTGTGTTACTTTTTAAAATATTAGAAATTATTTTTTTTTTAATGTGTTTCTTTATGTTTTCAATTTTCCACAAGTTTTTTTTTTGCTAGCGCCCTTCACTCGCAGTCGGTTCCAGCGACTTCGCATTTCTGATATGTTCGCTTCGTAATGCACACCAAAACTCGACGTATTTCTAACATTTCTCTCTTCTCCTTTTTCTGTTCGATGCATATTCTGAGCCAACTCTCTCATTTCTTTATGTCCCTTTTCAAAAATTATTCCATCAGATTTAGAGTATCCCGTAATAGTCAAGGGTGTAATTTTAGAATTGTTTGTTTTTCAATATAGTAGAATATTGATACAATTTGTAATTGACCTATTTTATCCTGGAGACGTTGTGGTTGATAGTCTGCTTGTACAATTTTGAACAATGTCACAACCGTCTTAAAGAGAACGGCTTAATATGCGACTCAACCCAGTAATATCTTCAATGGCTAAACTTTAATTTTTCATTACTGTTTTTTAGCCGAAAACAACAGTAATTGTGTTTCAAAACTATACATCTTGTATCGTTAAAAATTTTAATGATGTCACAAATCACACGAATTTTGATCATTGGACGAACTTTAGGTATCTTTGTATCGTTAAAAATTTTAATGATGTCACAAATCACACGAATTTTGATCATTGGACGAACTTTAGGTATCCCAAGAATTACACATGTGTAGGGTTCAAAGCTCTTTCTAGCTGAAACCAAATTCACAAGTTTCTAAAATAACTTCTTAAGAGGCTACTCTGCCACAAATTACTCAAACTTAAACAGCATTTACTATATAATTATAGGCTCTCAAGAAGAAGATTAATATATCAATATTGTTTATATGTAGTATTAAATAATTCCATTAAGTAATCCCCAAACTCGCACCCGCACCCAATCAAAGTGAGTTTTCCCCACCTAAATCAAACGGGTTTGGGTGGTTACCCGCGGGTGCGGGTTATGTTGTCAGCCCTAATCTCTATTGACAGATAAACAAATAATAACAGAAACTTGATGTCAAATGTTTTGAAAAGAACAAGGTTTGTTTTAAAAATGGTTTGAATTGTTAAAAACTACAAATGCAAGACATGTGAATGAAGTTTGAAAATTTCTTGATAGGAATGTAAATGACGATGAGTTAAATAATTATGAAAATTAAATAACATGAATTGAAAAGTGCATCAAATTTAATTGACCAGAAAATAAGTGACATGAATGTAAAGAGCATGAACTTAAATGACAAGAAAATAAATTACATGAATGATAAACTTAAAAGAAAGTAAATGGTTGAATTAAAATACTAATACTAATAGACAAAAATCAAATCGAAAGAAAATAATGTCATACTTAAAACTTAAAGAACTGTTTCTCATTTTCAGTGTAGAGTAGGATAGTAGGATTTCAAGAATCACCTTGAATTCACAGCTTTCGATGGTTTGTTATAAAAAATGAAATAGACATATATTTCAAACTGCCAATTTGTTGACATCTTAAAATATTTATCGAACAAGTTATCTCTCAAAACAACTGCCTTGTGTTACTCATCATATTTACATATTTACGTCACCTTGTTAGCATACATTGTGGTCGAGTATTTTAAAACGGATTTGGATTATTTCATGTTTGAATCAAACATGCGGGTCATGCTCACCATCTTACAATTAAAATGTATTGAAATTGTCAACTTAAGAAATTATAAGTGGAACCCAATACAATATAATAGTGAGATGGTGAACATGGCCTGTTTGAGAGGATCCAAATACTTTTAAAACATAGAAAATTTATCATCTAACTGAAGTAGAAATAACAGTTACAAGAAATGAGGGTGTGAATTGTGACTATTTTCAAAACTTAATCTACACTTAAGATAAATGATTCTCACGTTGAAAATTTGGAGCAGGTTAAATTCAAAATGTTCTGAAGTGTTGGTGCAAAAGAAAAATTAATGAAGTATATATGTGTAATATAAATTTAAAGCATATAAGGTAAAAAGTTTAAAGGAAGAGAATCACACACAAGAAGTATTCTAGTTTATCTAACTTTGGCTACGTTCAGTTCTCACACTTTGTGAGATTTTTCACTAAAATGCTTGAGAGAATATCTCAATTTCTACACATTACATTTTTATCACTTGGGACTTTTTACAAATTGTTATCTTCTTACCTCAGCAAGATTTCTCTATGTTCTAAGTCACAACTGGCTATAAAATAATTACAATCATTTACAGTCTACTTTTACACTTGTAAGTTGAGATGAAAATGTTTACAAACTTAGGAAGATTTTTTGGGATCTGGTTTCAAACCTTTAGATGAATGAGATTGTTTTGAATAAAAATACACTTAGAAAGACTGATCCCTAAATCTAAAAACGAGCTTGAGAATGTTTGGTTTTTGAAGAGTTCATTAATTGATGAGCACTTAATTAAGTAGAATATGATTCAATGCAAAACTCTAGGTCTTTTAGGTTCTAATGTCTCCCCTATATGTAAGGGCAAGATGTTTCAGAGTTGTTGATAACATAGACAATATGATAGTTCGCCACGTTGTTCATGTAGAATAGTTGTTGTCCTTCCTTAACAATGAGGTTTAATTAAAACTCGCGACATCAAAACATTCTGATTTGATTGCTTGTTGTTTAGTACAGTTGAGAAAATGTATAATTGTTGTGCACATATCCTAAGATTGATTTGGCAGCTAGAAGTGTCTTTTTGTTATAACAGTTACTTCTCATGGTACTTTATATAAAAGTGCTTGTTAGTTTTGTCTTGTAGTGTGAATATTATGATCTTCTCATGTCCTTTTGAACTTGATGAATATGATTGTTTGATCTTTTAAGGTTGACATTCAGATCTTTACTAGTAAGAAATGATCGAAACACATTTTTCTTGATAACTTAGAATGACAGTTTCATGAGACTTTATTCCTTTTGTAAGTATATCATTGTTCTTGATCATTGATTAAGAAAAGGTTTGTTGACAATTTAAATGCAAGACATCCTTTGTTGTGAATCTATTGATTATGATTTTGATCTCATAGAGAGATACTGTTTTTGCTCCTTGATTATGAATTGTTTTACTAATTATAATCTAGATTATGAATCCCTCAAAAACACAAATTAGATAATAATATGAATCAAAATATTTTTATCGTTAATTATAAAAGTTTGTTATCTTTAAAACATTATTATGGGATTTTGTCTCAACAATCTCCCCATTTATTATTATAACAAACTTTTTGAGTTAGGTTTTAAGATTTTGATATAATCAGATGAAGGACTTTAATAAAGTTATTATTGAACTCCCCCTCAATTTCATAATCCTTGATCAATTTAAATTGAGCATATATAGAAGGTATTTTTCAACCAAAACAATCACAATTTTCATTCACGGCAAAAGCTTAGTACATGATATAGATTCAAAATGATTCAAAGGAAAACAAAACATAGCACGAAGCTAAACATGGCATTTGAAGTAATCATACAAAAAGAAGTTTTAAAGGACTTCATAACACTAATTACTTGGTTTACTTAACCCTAATTAATCTCCTTCTTTTGACTACAGAAAAAATGACTAAGAGCTGTCATGGAAACTTACTTAGAGGGAAGGAATTCCCAAAGGAAGTGGATGAGGAGGGTTGCAGGACTTCAGCACCAGGACCACAAAAGTTAGGAGGAGGAACCCCCAATTTTGGAGAAGGAACATCAATTATCTATGTACCTAAACTGCACAAGTTTTTGAGGATCGTCTTGGTGTCCCTACGAGTTTTCAGCTTTGCTCTTCTTGGGAGGTTCTTTATCAGGAATTTCTTCAGCAATGTCCTTGCTTTTGGTGGAAGAAGAACCAACTTTGAAAAGAAATGAGTCAAGGGATCTAAACATAGTAGGAATGGAAGGAAGAGGATCAATGGATCGTTTCTTAGTAGGGATAGAATAATCAACAACGGGAGGACCAGGTGAGACAAGAAATTTTCTCATGTCTTCATAACCAAAGGTGGAGGTAGATGCTACCTTTGGGGAGGAAATCACAAGATTACCAATGGCAGCCATGTTTATAAATTGTTGGATGTGGTCAGTGTTGAGACTTTCAAAGATAACAGGAGTGGGA
This sequence comes from Cicer yamashitae, assembly GCA_037974755.1. Taxonomy (NCBI): domain Eukaryota; kingdom Viridiplantae; phylum Streptophyta; class Magnoliopsida; order Fabales; family Fabaceae; genus Cicer; species Cicer yamashitae. Next base: position 16,881,705 of record JBBPBQ010020323.1, read on the forward strand.
TCCCATATGGGGTCGTAGCAGATTTCTTGTGGTTTGATGCTACATCCATGATACTCCCTCTAGTCACTATTATAAGCAAAGAAAAATAATTTCACGAGTATTAAGAAATGTAGTTATGTGCAATTAATTTTCTAGATTTCATGTAAAACACAAGTAAAATTTACTAAGTTGTCCCTTTTTAATGTCAAACACTCAATTATAAACATTAAATGTTTTCAAATAAATGAAGGTTGTATTAGGAATAATAGCATTAAATTATTCAGAAGTAGTTGTCTTTTGTTTATAATAGTGACCAAGATTTAAGTAATTTTTTTTTTTTTTTGCTTATAAAAGTGACTAGAGGGATTATGGTTGAGGATGATGTAGGGAAGATTGAGTGGTTTTTTATACATGACATGGTACATGAATAATAAGTCAGTATATGCTATGTTATCAATCCTTTTAGCTCAAGGAATCAGAGTGTGAAGACACATATTGTGGAGAATTTTTGGAAGTGGGAACAACTTTAAGGCTACTAGAGGTTCACTTTCCTTGACCATCAAGGAAATGACATCACTTCTTATTACGTAGGTTGAAGCGTGCCAAGCATCTTTGTATAGCTCAGCACAAGTATTTGGTATTTTCAATGGTTTATCCCATGATTTGGTAGTGAGTTTGGTTGTTATACCTTTGAGAATGCAGAAGAGAACTTTATGATCATTTTCTTTGTGACAATTAAAGAATCATAGAAGCTTCAAATCAAAGTTGGGAAACGACATTGGGTTAAGGAGACAAATTTTATCCATTCTTGGAAGTTGGTGTTCTCGCATAATTTCCAACCTTCAGTCTTTAGCATAGGAAAATCAAAGAATCTTCATACACCAATGGATCTATTAATCCTGTTGTCTTGATAATTTTGTTTGTCTTCCTCAAAAATAAGAATTGCAATTGTTTCAGAACTTTTTGGTTTGGATTTGGTTTAGGGTGCAGTAGGCTTCTTTGTGGTTTTGGAAGCAGTAGTTTGGATAGTTTAGGAAGAGAGAAGGATGTTACTAGTCGTGGTGAGTTAGGTGTTTGTGGTGGTTTGGAAGAAGTGGTGGTGGTTTTCTATTTGATAAAATCAGAGAGGGTTTGTTTAGAGTCATCCTCTAAGTCAACAGTGTAGATAGAGTTCTCTACTTTTTTGGGGTTTTTTGTTGGTGCCTACTCCAAAAGAGATTCTTGATGATCTTCATGAAGCCATAAACGTGATTGGTTTGGAGTTGTTTGGTTTCAGGTGTGGAGGAGTTGAGGTTGTTGATGGTGGTTCAGGATTCTTTTTGTTGGTGAAGGATGGTGGTGAGAGGTTGGGGACTATTGCCTCGTGGAGAGTCTAACAAGGGGGAGATGGAGTATTTTGTGGTTAGTTTTTATTTCGAGCGTCTTCCCTTTCACTTTAAACATAGGCTTTGGTTCGAGCCATGTTTGATTTTGAGAAAGAGCAATTAAAGGTTGAGAGATTTGGAGTGAGAGATAACAGGGCTGGTTTGGAAGTATGGGGACTTTAAAAGGTGAAGAGGTTGAGAGAAAAGAGAAGTAGTTTGAAGGAAAAGAGAAATGATTGATTTGATGATAGAGAAAATGTAATGATGAGAAATAATGACACCTATTAACACTAAATGATATCCACATGAGTTATTGACCAATGGTGACATATACTTTAAATGTGGGAGTTTTTATTTTACCACACGTGTGCAACCAAGTGGCAAGGGACTTTGGATTTACTTCAGAACATTCTAAAGTCCATAAGGAAATAGAAAAATTTTAGGGGATTAAAATTTTTGTTAAGCAGATTTATAATCAATGTTTGTTGGAATATTTTAAGATGAATAATTTTTCTTTGATCCTCCACAAGTGGTTTAGTAAAAATATCAGCATGTTGATTTTTTGTATCAATAAAAGTCAATCCAATGTCTTTTTTATGCACATGATCACGAATAAAATTATGCTTGATTTCTACATGTTTAGATCTTGAATGCCGAATAGGGTTTTCTGATAGATTAATAGCACTTGTGTTATCGCATAAAATGGGAATATTTGATCACATATTATGCTTTAGTAGTGGAAAGTGTGATGGTATGCTGCTTTCTACAAGACCAACCAATGATAGTTTGTCATAAGAATTGACATGCTCCAGCTGTACTTTTTCTTTGTATTTTATCTCTAGCATAGTTAGCATCACAATAGGCTACAAAATCAAAATGAGAACCTTTTATGTACTAAATGCCAAGATCAGTAGTACTTACTATATACCCAAAAATTCTTTTGACAACTATGTGATGAGATTCTCTTGGTGATGATTGAAATCTAGCATATAGACCAACTTCAAAGACTATGTCAAGTCTGCTTCCATTTTCCTCTTTATATAAATTTGAAGATAGATGTATGGGAGGTACCATGATTTTGACTTCATTCATTTTATATTTTTTAAGAAGATATTTTATGTATTTTTCTTGACAAATGAAAATTTCATCTTTATGTTGCTTGATTTGTAAGCGAAGAAAAAATCTTAGTTCTCCCATCATGCTCATCTCATATTCATCTTAGATAAGATTTGAAAAAATTTCACACATTTTTTCTTTATTTGCACCAAAAATGATATCATCAATATAAACTTGAATAATTACGAGATCATTCTCATGTGTTTTTTTAGATAAAGTAGTATCAATTTATCCTCATGAATATCCTTTTTTCAATAAAAAAATGTAAGTAATCTTTCATACCTAGCTCTTGGAGCTTGTTTGAGTCCATATTGAATTTTGTTAAGTTTGAAAACATGATTTGGTTTCTTATTGTCAATGAATCCAAGAGGTTGATGAACATATACTTCTTCATTTAGAAAGCCATTGAAAAAAAACGCTTTTAACATCCATTTGAAAAAATTTAATATTTTTATAAGCAACATATGCTAGAATAATTATAATTGCTTCTAATCTTGCTACTGGTGCAAAAGTCTCGTCATAATTAATGTCTTCTTGTTGATTGTATCCTTGAACTACAAGTCTTGCTTTGTTTCTTACTACTTTTTCATTCTCATCTAATTTATTTCTGAATACTCATCTTGTTCCAATGATGGACTTGTTTTGTGGATTAGGAATAAGGTTCCATACTTTGATCATTTCGAAATGTGCTAGCTCTTCTTTCATGGCTTCTACCCATGAATTGTCAATTATGGTTTCATCAATAGATTTTGATTGTATTTAAGAAATCATAGTCATGTTGTTGTAGTCAACTTTAAAAGACAAACTTGTTTTTACTCCTTCTATTGTGCTCCGTATGATTTGACGTATGATTTGATGTTGAGGATGATGATCCACCAACTTTCAACTCTATGGTGTAGTTTGTGAAGAGGTTTCTTGATCATTCTCAACTATTTGGTTTGTGATATTTGGTTGATGTTGGCATTCTTCCTTTTCTTCATCATTTCTTCTTTGATTATTAATATCATCAAACACATCAAATACAATATGTATACTTTCTTCCATAGTTTGGTTTCTTAAATTATATACTCTATATCCTTTGGAGGTTGTAGAGTATCCTAAGAAAATTGTTTTATCTGATGTTGAGTATAATTTTCCCAAGTTTTCTTTATCATTTAGAATGTAACAATAACATCCAAAAATGTGAAAGTAACATATATTTGGTTTTCTATTTTTACAAAGTTCATACGGTGTCTTTTGTTTAAAAAGATTTCTTATTGAGACTCGATTCAACACAGAGAAAGAAGTATTTATGGTCTCAATACAAATATATTTTTCAACATTTGATTCATTTAAAATTGTTCTTGCCATTTGTTGTAGAGTTCTATTCTTTTGGTCAACAACTCCAGTTTGTTATAGAGTTCTTGAACAAGAAAGATTATGAGACGTACCATTTTCTTCGTAATAGGTTTTGAAAGATTAGTTTATAAATTCTCTTCCGTGATCATTTCTAACAGAGGTGATATTTTAAATTTTCTCATTCTGAACTCTATTACAAAAAATTTTGAATGCTTAAAACGAGCCATCTTTATTTTTTCAAAATAACATCCATGTGAACCTTGAGAAATCATCAACAATGACAAAATTGTACTTCTTTTGTCATAGACTTCTAGTTTTAACTAGACCAAAAAGATCAATGTGAAGTAATTCAAAGAGTCTTTTAGTTGAAATTGTATCTATTGAATGAAAACTACTATTTATATGTTTTTCTTTTACACAAGCTTCACAAACTTCATCTTTTTCAAAGTTTTTCTGTGGAAGACCTCTTACAAGATCTAGCTTAGATAATTTTCAAATTATTTTCATACTTACATGACCAGCTCATTTGTGATAAATTCATTTATCCTTTTTGATATACATAAAACAAGATTATGCTAGTATTTCATCTAGGTATAAAATATAAATATTTTTCTTTCTGGATCTAGTAACAAAATATTTTTCTAGAGGAAATTAGTTTTACTTCACACTTTTCAATTTTAAAGGTAACTTCAAATCCACTATCACATAATTGACTTATGGTAAGTAGATTGTGTTTTAACCCTTCAACATAATGACATCTTCAACTTTAGCAGTATTACATTTACTTATGATACTTTATTTTTTATTTGTAATTTACCATTGTTTCCAAAAGTGACAGATCATCCATCTTCTTTTTGGAATGAGAGAAAACATTTATTATCTCTAGTCATATGCCTTATATAGCCACTGTCTAAGTACCATGACTTTTTCTTTACATCTTGAGAGTATACCTGCATTAGGAGTTAGTGACTTATTAGGTACCCATTGTGGTTTGGGTCCTTGAGAGTTAGTGTTTTACTTTTCGCGGATTTTTTTTCTTTTAGATAGCATGAGCTCTCTGATGTCCAGGTTTTTTGCAATATGAACATATCAACCTTTCTTTCTCACCTTTTGTCTTATAAGAACATTCTGGTCTGGTATGGTAAGAAAGTTCTTATCGGGTGTAGTGAGAAGTTTCTAAAAAAATATTATAAAATTACTGACTTTTTAGAATTTTTTTCTTGTACAAGCAAGTAGGTTCAAGATGTCTATACTTATTATAGTAGGAACATTTTGTCCTCATCTTTATCTCTTTTTTTTCAAGAACAAAAATTTTTTCATAGAGTTTTTACTTTTGAGATATATTAAAACATAATCTAACTTTTTCAATTATTCTAACTTGAGATCCCATAATTTTTTGGAATGTTTCAGTGTACTTTCCAAAAGCTATTAGATCGTTTTTTTTTAATTCCTTGATTACTGTTTTTTTTTTAAATTGTTTTCCCTTAGAACATCAGAATGTTCTAGGAGATAGTTTTGCCTAGTATTCAAGTTATTTGGTTTTTCAAACATCTTGTAACGAGAGTCTTGCATGCTTAGAATGAGGTTTTGTGAAGTTATTCTTTTAAGGAACAACATTTTTTAGATAAAAAGTTTGAGTCATATAAAAGACTGTCAAATTCTTTTTTCAATTTTTTACATAATGAGCAGAAATTAGATATAGTTACCACATCATCTTTTGAATTTTCCTTTAAGCACGTATTAGCTTCATCGTCTTTAGCTATGACTGAATCTTCAAAATCTCCCTAGTTTCCATCATAAGATTTTTCTATTTCTTCTTTTAAGGAAGATGAACTTTCTCTTTTTTTCTAGAAGTGCATGCGAAGTTTTTAGTGGTATCATCTTTCTTTTCTTGTTTGACTTATCTTCATCAAGTATTGACTCATGCACTCTTAGAGATCCAATCAAATCTTCCATCGTTAGTATTTTTAGGTCTCTTGCTTCAGTTATGGTTCTAACGATAGGTCTCCAAATTTTTAAAATACACCTAAGAATTTTTCTTACTCATTTAGTATGATAGTGAATCTTACGTACATGTTGTCAATAGTTTCTCCTTCATTCATTTCAAACTTTCTTACTCCAATGTCTATTCTTGTTTCTTTGACATGATTGTTTCCTTCATGATGATGTTGTAAGGCATCCTAAATTTCTTTAGTAGTCTCACATTATTCTATTCTATCATATTATTCCCTAATTAAAGCACATGACAGAAACAATTGAACTTTAAAATTTAGAAGTACCTTAGCTTTTTAATCATTTGTCCACAAGTTTTTTTGCTTTTTTTTTTTTAAGGCAGTATGATTCTAATTTGTTCTTGCAATAAAGTTACCATTTTCAACCATTGGCCATATGTCATTATCTTGAGATTTCAAGAACAATTTCATCTTTTCTTTTCAAAAGTAATTTCTTGTACAATCAAAGTACGGTGGTCTATTAGTTAAGCCTTCTTCTAGTATGAATTTTGTTATAGACATCACTTCTTCCTAAATCTTTTCCTCTAGCACTTGTTAAGTACTCAAACTCTTAGAGGTTGAGCTCTAATGCCAATTGAAGTGGAAATTATAGTCACATGAAAGGGGATTTTGAATTATGACCCTTTTTAAAATTTAATTTGCACTTAAGATAAATGATTCTCAAGTGGAAAACTTGGAGCAGGTTAAGTTCATAATGTTTTGAAGTGTTAGTACAGAAGAAAAATTAATGCAGTATATATGTGTGATATAAATTTAAAGCATATGAGGTAAAAAGTTTAAAGGAAGAAAATCGTACACAAGAAGTATTCTAGTTCACCCAACTTGGGCTACGTCCAGTGCTCACACTTTGTGATATTTTTCACTAAAATGCTTGAGAGAATATCTCAACTTCTACGCCTTACACTTCTGCCACTTGGGACTTTTTACAAACTGTTCTCTCCTTACCTCAACATGATTTCTCTATGTTCTAAGTCACAACTGACTATACAACAATTACAATCATTGAAAATCTACTTTTACACTAGTAGGTTGAGATGTGAATATTTATAAATTTAGGAAGGTTTTTTGGGATATAGTTTCAAACCTTTAGATGAATGAGATTGGTTTGAATAAAAACACACTTAGAAAGATCAATCCTTTAATGTAATAATGAGCTATGAGTGTTTGTTGTTTGAAGAGTTCTTTAATTGATGAGCACTTGATTATGTGGAGTATGATTCAATACAAAACTCTTTGTCTTGTAGGTTATGATGTCTCCTATATATGTATAGGCAAGAATGCTTCAGAATTATTGATATCAAAGGCAATATGACCGTTGGGTACTTTGTTCCATGTAAGACAATTGTTGTTATTCCTTAACAATGAGTTTTAATTAAAACTCGCGACATCATAACATTCTGATTTGACTGCTCAATGTTTAGTATAGTTGAGGAAAATGTATAATTGTTGTGCACGTTTCTTGAAACTGATTTGGTGGCTGGAAGTGTCTTTTTGCTTTTGCAGTCACTTTTCTTGGTACTTTGTAAATGTGCTTGTCAAATTTATCTTGTAGTGCGAACATTATGATCTTTTTAGATCATTCTAAACTTGATGAATATGATTGTTTGATCTTTTAACCGATCTTCATATCTTAAATAGTAAGAAATGATCGAGACACGTTTTTCTTGATAACTTAGACTGATCCTTTCATGGGACTTTATTCCTTTTGTATTTATATAATTGTTCTTGATCATTGATTGAGAAAATATTTGTTGACACTTTAAATGCAAGACATCAATAGTTGTGAATATGTTGATGATGATTTTGATCTCAGAGAGAGAGATATTGGTTTTGATCCTTGATTAGCACTTGTTTTACTAATTATAATCTAGCTTATGAATCACTGGAAAACAAAAATTAGATGATGATGAATAATAATAACATCAACAACAACAACAACAACAACAACAACAACAATAACAATAATAATAATAATAATAATAATAATAATAATAATAATAATAATAATATGAATCAAAATATTTTTATCGTTAATCATAAAAAATTTACTATCATTAAAACATTACTTATGAACTTTGTCTCAACACTAACAACTAGTCTTAAAATCTCCTTTATTTTCATATGGTTTTAATTTATTTATATGTCTTTGAGAGCTTTCTAGCTACACTTGTCATGGTCTAGGATGTACTTCCTTCGTCCTACAACAACCGACTCATTTGTAAAAAAAAATATTTCAATAAATTTTTATAAAAATATTATTATATCTATTTTATTTATATTATTTTCACTAAAGATGTACAAATAACGGGTTAGATAGGGTTTATTGCATCCCTTACCAAGTCTTAAAATTAGGTCTGGACAATTTTTATACATGAACTCGACTCTTAATCTGATCAAACTTGGTGAGATACATGTCTAACAGGAACGGGACGGGATGACAGAAAGATAAGACCAAGTTGATCTCAAGACAAGTCTCCTAATAGAAAACATTCGTATTTAAAAAAAAATTAATTAATAAATAATTCATAGCTAATATAATATGGAATTACACATTTCATACGAAAAAAAAAAAAGATGAAGCTTAAAAAGTTTAATTAAGCAAAGATGGATACAACCACCACGTCTTCACATTTATTTGTTAAATGCTGCAAAAAAGATATTCAAATATATCACTAACCGCACAATTAGTTATTCACTTCACCCGTTTTAATAAGAAAGTTAGTGGTAAAATAATATTGTGCAATAGAACTCCTTCATATTCGACTATCAATTGAAATTGTGAAGTGAGGTCAAATTTGGTTGTTTTTTAGATATAATAATAATAATAATAATAATAATAATAATAATAATAATAATAATAATAATAATAATAATAATAATAATAATAATAATAAGGGAGCACGAAAGCAACACAGATCCAAATTCTTCATATCACAAAATATTTTGACACTATATCTCTATCCAAAATCTTAAAACATTAGGTATATAAATCACTTCTCTTATATATCCAATCGTCGATAAAATAATTTGGGACGAGACGGTAACCCAAACTCAGTTCTTCCTTCTAGTATTTTTCTATCTTGTCCTTTTTTTTAACTGAATTAGACCTAATCCAAAACTTACGAGCTAGGACGGATTTATGGACTAACACCCCTAATTTTCACAAAATAAATTGGGGTTACCAATTTGCAGAGAGGCAGTAGTCAATTTGCTCCATATAATTACTAACAAATGAGAGAGTTTGATAAATGTGTTTAATTCAGAGTCGGTCCAACACGTTATAAGGCCTAAAGCGAAACTATTAGACGAGGCTTTTTCAAACGTTAATAAATAAATTATTAATATTTTATTTAATAACTATAGAAAATTTCTTTAGCATAATTAATAGTATTTTCAAATTTATTTTCTCTATATTTTCCAATAATGAAATAAGATATTTCAACTATTTTACAACAACATCAAGAACTCATGTAAATATTTCCATCTTTTAGTTGAAGAAGAGAATAGTGTGTAAACGTTGTACCACTTCAATAACTCATGTTAGCAATATGTTCACTACTTGTCTCATAATTTCTCAATTTATAACTAATATTTCTCATATGAGCAATGTGCTCACTTTTTGTGTCACTATTTCTCAATTTATAACTAATATTTCTCTCATCTCTACTATATTCGTTAGCCAATTTACTTGTACTAAGAATAGTATTAAATAATTTGCAACAAAAACAAAATGTTTTATTTAATTTATATAAGATTTTACAAATTTTAATTTTAAGAATATTAGAATATGAGTAAAAAAATTTGTTTTTTAAAGGTCTAAAGCGCTTGATTTAGTAACCTTCCCTTTGGACGGTATTGGTTTAATGGTATTGGTTTAATTAATTACGATACAAACAAGAGTAAAAAATGAAGGTGGTTGTACTTGAAATATTTAACAAATATTAAAATTTTGGTCATGTTCTCTTTAAATATTGATATGCAAAGTTTCACACAATTTAATCAAATAAATATTTAAAATATTTTAATAATTTATCACTATTATTTTAATAATCTATTATTAATAAATAAATAAAAATAAAAAATACCGTTACGGATGGTATAAAAATGGTGCTCCACAGTTTTGGGATAACTTGTGAATTAAAATTATATATTATAAATAAATAGCGTTAAAATTATCTTCCTTTTAAAAAAAATCATCTTCCACCGGCCTTTTTTTCTTTATATTAAAATTGAAATTTGCATGTTAAAAAATTTATGAAACATTTAATGACAACAAGCAAAGATGAAAGAGTAATTAATTTAAAGTAACGTAAATACCATGTAAAAAGTCAGCAAAAACAATTTTTTTTGTTTGTTTATTGTTATGATAATTTTTTTTTTTTCAATTACATGTAAAGATAAAGGAAATATATATATATATTGTCGATGAAGTTGTCCAAGCAAGCATAGAGAAAGTCAACTAAATATTTGTTTCTTCTTCTATAATTTTATATAAAAAATAAAAAA
>JBBPBQ010020323.1:16892552-16916411 GCA_037974755.1 Cicer yamashitae
AAAGAGGTTATTAACTACTGAAATTTAAATTAATAGAAGAATATTGTATTCATAATATTATTAAATAAAGTAAAATTAATTGAGATTTATTTATGAGTTTAATTTTTATATATTGATAATTGTAAAATATTTAACACGGCCAGCATATCATTATATAAATTAAAATTTTACGTTTATATTTTATCATGTTATAAATATAAACAAAAGTTAAGATCAATTTAACTGAAAATTTAAACTAAATACATTTTAATTTTTATTTATATTTGTGATCAAATAGAGTATTTTTTTCACCATTAAATCTATATTCTTATCTCATACTCCCTCTTTTTTATAATAAGTATTTCATTTGTCATTTTTCTATCTATTAAATTATTTGTTATTTTACAACATCAATACAAAAAACTTCATTATTTTTTCTATTAATATACTCTTATTTATTATCTATCAAGTTATCAAATTTCTTCATTAATTATAATTAATAAAGTGATTTAAATAAATAAAATTCATTTTATCGTCGAAATCATATTTTAAAAATTATGTACAACTCAAATCAGACTGAACGAGTAATTTACACAATTTAATTCATATTCTTTTCTGGTATTCAAAATAGGAGGTAGTATGACAACTACAAACAAGCAATACGTTACCAACATGTGGAAACATTAAAAGCCAGCTTGCTTATACACATATACATTCGCATCACATGTTAAAATTACAATAAATTGGAACTTGCATTAATATATAGTCCCTATCTAACTAACTCTCACATTCATTATAAGTTAAGGAGAAGAACAAAGAAGAGTCCCATTAAAAAAAACTAAAAGGCAAAGGTCAAAAAAGATGCCCTGTCTTTACATCTCCACCAACGTTAACTTAGATGGAGTTAACATCGATCCCATCTTTTCTGAAGCCACCACTGCTGTTTCCACAATTATCGGCAAACCAGAGAAGGTATGTCATATTTCTCTGTCTCTCACTCTTTTTTTGTTTTTTACAAATGAAATTTGGTCTCATGATATGTGAAAAAAATCCATTTGGAGTTGACACAATATAAATTTTGGGTTTTGTTGATCATATGCTTTTTTAACATAATTGATTCATAATATTTTATGGGTCTCTTGTTAAATTTGGATTTGTCCTACTAGATTTGTTTTAATAAGTGAATTTTATGACAAAGATTAAGGTTTTTTGGTTTTTTGAGGAAACAAAGATTAAGGATGTTGAAAGTAAAAGTGGACTCAACTATGTTTGGTAGATTTTTTTTACTATGAATTAATGTTGAGAAGTGTACACTTCTCTTATTTTTCTGTGGCTGAGCTTAATTTATTGTACAATTTTCCTCTCTGCCTTTTCTGTAAATTTTTTTTCATATAGACATAGAATATAGAGAATATTTATCACCAAAAAAAAAAGAATATAGAGAATGTTGATGGATACTAACATGCAATTTGAAATTTTGTTATTGATTTGTTTGTATTAGCTTTTTTTTTAAAAAAAAAAAAGAAAACTTCAGTCAGCAGCTTTCTTCAAAAATATTTTTTTACAATATTAATTATTGTGGATATATATTTATAAACTAATCCAAATGGGAAATTATAAAAGTTGTTCAAATCAAATAAGATCATAGGAGACAAGTTGGAGGCTTTGTTTTTCTTTCTGACTGTAGGACAGTTTGGAATATTTTATTGCTCTTTGATATTAATTTGTATTCATTATTATACGGTGAAATGTCTTAATCGGTCCCTTAAGAAAATACATAGACCTATATGGTCCTGAAAAATAATAAATAAAAATATCATTTTGATTTTTAAAATTTGTAAATATCATTAAAAAAAAATATCAATAATTGGTCCTACTTTAAACTGGAACATCGTACCTCAACTTAAATTTTTTATATAAAAAAAATTGCAAATATTATTAAAAAAATATTCTGTAAGATGTTTTACAGTACATTTTTAAAAATAATTTAATGTAATATTGATACTTTTTATTTTTCAGATATCAAAGAACCTCATGTTTATAATAAATTAGTGAACCTTGCATCAAAATACAATAAGTTTAGAGATTACAAAAAAGGGAGTATTTCTCTTTTGAAAAACTTATCTTGTTAAAATTGTTGTTAAACTGATTTTTTTTAAAACAAGGAAGATGGCTCAATTCCGTGTTTAATAATTAATCTTTAAATGGAAGATAATATATACACCATGGATCCATCTAGAATAATCAGATTCTATCTTCCTTGTGTGAAAGGAAAATAATGATAATGGAAGAAGTGCATCTAGTGGTAGCACTTCAGGAATCATTATCTATAATTAATTAATTTTTATACTCCATAATAATTGACGCATTTAAAAATTATTCTAAGAGAATTGATATTTTTAATTTTTAAAATATTTATTTTTAATTATACTATTCAATTAATAATATTTACATATTTTAAATGTAATATCTTTTACTTTACATTTATGACATTAATAATATATTAATATATAATAACGATAATTTGATTAACGTAATATTATCTCTCTTTTAATTATATAATTTTTTTTAAATAATAGACGAATGAAATAGCTAAACCACATTCTCCAAAGCATATTTTATATTAACACAACCATAAATTAAAAATATCTAGACACATACCCAAATAAATAAAAATTAAGATATAATTTAATTATATCATTTAATTTAAAGTTGTGTTTAAATATCTATTTCTCGTTTAGTAGACATTATAGTAAATCAACTACAATGTGTGTAAGCATCATCAGATGATTCACACCATATTAAAATATAGATAAAGTTTGATCTCGTTTTATGACATGACAATTGACGTTGAATTTAGTTTACTTTTTGTCTATTTTAAGTGCTGATGGATTTCCGTCTCAATCATCCTGATTTTCATGTGGAAAATCACTTTAATTTAATTGGGTGTAAATGCATGCATACGCATATTTTCTCTAAAATTTTAAGTTGGAGACAGGAATAGTGTTGAAATTGTCCCCAAATTAACGAAATTAATGCAAATAGCCTTGAAAATATCGAATTCCTGTTTTGAAAATGACAATTTTTGACATAGCACAGACATTATTTAATCCGTAATTAATTTTACCAGGTGAAAAATGTTTTAGTTGTTACTCTTGTTCTAAGTAAAATTCATAGGCAATCAATCAACCTCGTAGTAACCGGCACATAGAAGTTAAGTACATTATGGTCGAAAAATTACCAATTGTACCATTTAGACCGAGATAAAAAATTATTATTATTATTATTATTATTATTATTATTATTATTATTATTATGCCACATCATTGAATTACAAAGCGAGGTAAAAATTATTATTATTGTTATATTATTCTACCTTATTATTATTATATTACGTTAGATTAGATATTAGACATGATAACGGGTGGGTGCGAGGTGGATTTTACCGCTTTATCTTTGTAATTAATTAATCGAGAAAAATTTGCATCGGTTTCTTTTTTAGAGGGTCTGATATTTTGACTTTTATTCTCGTTCGCAACGGAATTCAGATTTTTCCGTCCACACCTGCATTCATTCTTATAAATAAAATTATATATTTAAAAATTATATATTATAATTAGTATAATAAAATAATTATTATTAGACAATAATAAAATTAAAAAATATTTTCTATAAAAATGATATTATAATTTTTAATATTTAAAAAAAGATTAAATATATTCAATATATACATGTATATAAAATTTTAATATTATTAGTGGGACACGTTTGAATGCGGGTGCAAGATGGATATCAACACCCTAAAACTCGTCCCCATCTTCAAATTTTAATTTCGAAAAAATCCGCATTCGCATCTAATTAAAACGAATTTTTTCTGTCTAAATCAAAATGGATTCGAGTGAATATCTGCAGGTGCGAGTTATGTTGTCATCCCTATGTCACATAATTGAAAACTAAATTTTCTACAAAAAATTATGAGCTAAAAATTATTTATCATGTTTGAATTACAAAGTGATAGTCCTAAAGTTAGCTTAAAATGCATGAATTTAACGAAGCAAATAAATTTGTGGTGATGTGATATTTATGAAAGATGTATTTGTTAATTTGAAAATATTAGTTAAAAAATATATTTGTTAATTTGTAAAATATTTTAATTTTTTAATTCATTCCCACTATTTTAAAGTATGTTTACTTTATAAAAATATTTTTTATTTTTAAAAATTTATGTTGCTTTTATTTATTAATAAAAAGATAAGAGATCTTAAAATTAACCGGTCTATATTTTTAAAAATAAAAATAAAAATAAAATATCAAAGAACTATTTTTATTATTTCTGTAAATGCACCCATCATCTATAGCTATAGTTAGTATTTCATCGTCTATTCACTACAATAATTCACTTCAAATTTTTTTAATCTTTTTATTAATAAATTAAAATGAACATATATTTTAAAAATCAAAATAGAAAATATTTTAACAAATAAAACAAATATTTACATACTCAATTTTGTGTTGTGTTCTGATTTTGAGCATGGGTTGTGAATATAAATTTTTGCAGTTTGTGATGGTTCTATTGAAGGGATCAGTGCCAATAAAGTTTGAATGTACCAACGAACCAGCTGCATATGGTGAACTAATTTCAATGGGTGGCATAAATTCAGAAGTGAAGAAGAATTTAATTAGTACCATTGGCACAATATTGGAGTCCAACCTATCTATACCAAGGACACGTTTTTTTCTCAAAGTCTTTGATACAACAGTACTTCGTAACAATAACTCCAAAATGTAGGGATGGTACTTTGGATTTAATCTTTATAATCCACAATATCGTTCTCTAATAATTGATAAGTTACTTTTATGTTGTATTGCTACTAATAATAAACAAGTGTAGGAACCTATGTCTTAACACTGGTATACACTTATTTTAAAATATTTCAATAAGATTGTTAGCTTATGCTAGAATTATGACATGTAATTTATATAAAAATCTCATCATAGTATTTTTTTATCGTTATTTAGTACTATATAATTATAAAGTTATTTTATTTGTCCCTTTTTATAAGGGTCATTTTGTAAGCGTAAAAGAGTATTTATGAAAATAGGAATACTTTTTCGGATATTGTTGACTCTTCTACCAAGTCTAACTATGACTCTGATATCAATTGTTGGAGAGTTCGATGAAGCGTGGGGGCAACAACATATCAAATGCTCTAAGATCACAATAATCTTTGACACTACATCTTCACCCAAAACTTTAAGACAATGGGTATATGGGTCACTTCTCTTATATATTCAACTTCATAGTCGATGTGAGACTTAACTACTGAAACTTAAACTCAACAATCTTTCCCTCAAATGTGAGTCTCTGTCCTCCTATACTTGTACCGCCTTTATTACCAACAGACCCGCCTCTGAATACACATCCAATAAGATTTTCGATACAAGGATCTTATACTTGTGTTATTTAAATTTATCTGTTTGTTTATTTTCCCAACATCTAACATCAGAGCTTTTGGTTCGGTCTAAGGAAATGAGTTCTTAGTATGCTTTGTGGTTGCAGCTTTGTCTAATCATCCACATCTTAAAAGAAGGGTTATAATGTAGAAATGTTGTTTAGGCAAGGTTCTGGCTAAGAAAAGACTTGATTATTAAGTGGTCATTTGTGGCTCACCTCTCTTTCTCGGGAACCTACCTGGAGCACGATTACAGTATCTCAAGTTCAGCTCAGAAGTTTGGGATAGAGAAGTTTGATAGAAGAAATAATTTTGACTTATGTAAAATTCAAATCATTGATGTGTTGATATGATCATGATTACACAAGGTGTTGCTTGGCACATGTGCATTGATTATCGTTGATGCAAGGTATGCTGTAAAATTATGTCGGTTGCTGAAGAACTTCTTGAGAAAGCCAACATGGAGGTTGCACAATATTTTTCAACATGATTTTCGGCATAGAGAATAAATTCTTGAAGTGGTTTAGCTTCAAGTGAAAATTCTTGGAGTGATTTAACTTTAAGTGGATTGTACTTTTTTATGGTGGATTATGATACTTCTTTTGAACTATGAATGTTGACGTAGACAATAAAAGTTGAAGATGCATCAATTTCAATAAAGGAGGAGATTATTAGGTTTGGTTGAAATTGAGAATTTAAAAAAGTCTCACATTGTTTGGAATTGTAAAGGAAGATGAAGCTCAAAGCTATATATATAACTCTAGTTTTTCATTACAATTCACATAAGTCATAAACACTTTAAGTTTATATCTGACTCTTTATTTCTCTCTTATTTTAGAGTTTTGTAAGGTAGTTAGATGTTCTCTTTGGATAATATTTTTCTATTAGGGGTGTGTGGTATTTGAGAGAAACATATGTGTTATAACAATTTTCACATAGTGTTATTCTTATGTTTTGATTGTTATTTAAATTTCTAGATATGTTTGTTTATTTTCTCAACACAAATCACCGTAAAAACATTATATTATGTCAATGGACCATTACAAGACATTTAATAATTTATAAACGTTGACAATATATATTAATATATATTTTGGAATCTTCAAAATTTTGAACCCTATGTAGTAATCTAACCTACACGAATTATTAACCGAACATAATTTAAATTACAATGACACCAAAGCGTGCCAACGTTTTTATGAGAAAAGATTTTGGACATGCATGTTCTATAAATTATTCGAATTTTATAAAGAGAGTCTATACACTTCCTAGTACCTAAAGCACCATAAATATAAGTTAAGAAATAAATAAAATTTTCAATATTGTGGGTCTCCAACATATGATTGATTCCTATACCATGAATGATGAATTTGTAGCCAACTATTCTCTACAAAGTCAACACCGAAGAAGAATCTTATTAACCTGAATTTGATCATCAACACTTTGATTCTATTGTCTCCTTTGCGGGCTTGAAATTGAGTATGACAATAGTACCATCTTCAACTACATTCGACAATAACCAATGTCTTCACCTTCGAAAGTATTCTCAAAGAAAACTCTCACTACAATCTTTTTTCTCTAAGTCAATTTCTTTTTTCCCTCGTAGAGTATCATAGGACAGCTATTTCAAATTTTGTTGGTGTAGGGTATAAAAAATTTAATTTTAATGCTATGACTAAAAATCACTCTCGTATGATGCATAAATAATGGATTTTTATTGATTCCCTAGAATAATGATTATAAGTCGTTATCGTATAGTTTTTTTTTATAAAAAAAAAAAAAAATTCAAGTATTCTCATATGTTTATAAAAAAATTAATTTCACTCTCTTCTTTTACTTATTTATATAGAAACTTCAACCAAATAGAATATATATTTCTTTAATTAAATTTAAATCATCTCCTTCGATTTAATTTCTCTTTATCACTTTGTTTTTCGCTCTTTCTTTTAATTTTACTTTATTTCTTCATCTATAACTATATCTAAATGTCATATCAATTTTGATACGGCCCATTTCACTTTTAAATTTACCCTCGTTGTAATCTATTTTCTTCCAAAAATACCCTTGCAGACTTTCAACCTTAAATTCTTGTCTAACAAAATTGATTGCTGTTTTCTTTTTTTCTTTTTACTAGTACTAAATTCTCATTCTCACTTCTCACAAATAGTAAAGGTAACCAGCATGGAACAAATTCCTCATATCCTTTCTCACCGTAATAACAAACTTTGACGGTAAGAGATAGAAAAAGAGAAAAGGGAGAGGATTGAAGATGAATAAGGAACATAGTGTCACATATGCAAAACTAAAAGTTAACAACACACTCCCACCCACTCTCTATTTATAAGAGACAACCGTAACAAGGTAAAAAAATATATATTAACATTCGATTTTTATGTCTATATTTCCATTACTTTTATATTGAGTTTATGATATTTAAAAAAATTATATTTAATTAATTTCAAATTAAAATTTTTTAAATTTTTGCGTAGAAACTTTTTATAATGTAATTAACATGCTTGTAAAAAATTATTAAAAAATTTAAATATTAAATGACAATTAAACATATTTCATTCTAACAGATACTGAATTTATTTGCACGATAATTTTGTAAGAATTTTAAAAATATAATTTTTTTAAATAAACTAAAAATGAAATTTTAAAATTTTATAGAAACTAAAAACTTATTTAACCCCTTTATTTTATTATAATGCTTCACATTATTATGTTTTAGTTATTAACTTGCAGCATAGTATTTTTAATTGAACGTAGATAACAATACATTGTTAAAACATTTAAAAAAAATTGTTTTTATTCTTAATTTTCTAATTTTTAAATGATTTATACTTTATTTTACTAAAAAAATTATATACATTCATTTAAATTGCTAGAATACATCGATACAACTGAAATTCAAAGTCGTTAAAATTAAAAAGAATGAATTTGCGAACAAATTCACAATATTTAAGTTAATAACACAAAACGGCAACATCTTTAAAAATATGACAAAGTTCAAGTGTCCAGAATACCCCATGAGGATAGGTAATGTTGAAAATATCATATCAAAGTCATTGATCGAAATTTGTAATGTATCAAAGCTACTATGTCAGTCTGAACCAAACGAATACCGCCGCACTAAGACGACAAACAAAACAATGTCACATTCAAATTATGAAATCACATAAAAAATACGAGGAAGAAAAACATAATTTCTGTGGAAACCACATATTTAGATAAAATGAGAAGATGAAAAACTAGAGTAATTTCAGTTAAAAAAATTATCATAAACCACTCATCTCTAATGGATAAAAAAGAAGAGATAATCTAGATATTTTTAGAGGAGGATGCAGCTATAGAGCTCGCTTCATCTACCATTATAAGTATTTGTGTATAAGTAGACGTGATTCTATTCTATAATAACTAAGTTATCTATATTTGGTTTGTTAGACTGAAATTTGTGTAATGTGCATCAATAAGTTAGATCTTGTAGTTGTGCAATATGGAAGATGGTTATCTATATTTTCTTAGTTACATATTAATACATTTATCGTTTACCATCAAATTTCGAGGACTAAGATATAACAAGGACTAATTCTTGTTGCATTTCAAACTATTTAGCGTGCACATGAAAATTTAGGAATCAAAAGGCTTTAGTGATTAGAACTTAAAATACGCTATAATTAAAGGGGAGACTCATCGTAGGAGGAAATTTTGTATTGATCAAAACAAAGAGACAATCATAATATTATTATACGGAGAATATGAAATATTGAAGTGTGCACATGAAAGAGTGAGGTAGGTAGAACAGAGTTATCGAATTTTCAATTCCTAAAAGAGTGGACATGAAAAATCTCCACCTTTAATGCTCTCTAGAAAGTTAAACAGTAGCGTGTAAAAAATAGAAGTATAAATATATAATGCATAGGTTGGCAATGTTTTTTAATAATATTTTAAAAAATACTACTACTTTTATTTTATTTATACGAGAAATTTTATTTGTCACAATAATTTTTAAGAAATACTATCACTCTTACTTTATTTATAAGACACATTTGAGTTATAATTTTGTTAATAATATCTATTTGATATATTGTATTGACCAAATTAAGATTGTATTTTAATGTTGGGTGATCCAAAATTTTATATTACTTTTTGTACCCAAATTCTAAAATTACTATTCTAATTCCATTGGACATTCCTCAAGTCAAATGTAGAATTGTTACGTATAATTTAGAGGAAACTTCTACAGGTGAGAGGAAACTTCTACAGATGAATTTCATTGAATGTATGAAAGTAGTTAAATTTTATATAAAAAAATATTTATATTAAAAAAAATGAAAAATGAAAAATTATTAATTGTGACAAAGTTGTGAAAACTAAATTATATAAGTCTATAGGATAATTGTGATCTAATATATGCTAATCAATGATGAATATATGATAATTGTGACATGACATATGTTAATAAATATGCTAATTAATATAGATATTGTGGTGTATGTTGTTGTAATTTTGGGATCTATAATCGGTGTATTTTATGAGTTGAATTGTTTTTATGAGTTGAATTGTGGTCGTTGGGTTATCGTTATTGTGTATATTTGAGTTATGTGAAGATGACACGCTATATATGCATCTTTTCTTGTTACACGAATTAACCTAATCAAATGACATGCATCATATAGATTGTATCATATGATTGGTATGTGTAGATCTTTGATATGTGTATATGGACTAAAATTTATTTTACCAATTTTTTTAATTATTAAAATTGTACTTTTTTTTTATTAGTCTCAATTCTTAAGATTAGAACAGGGTCTCCAAAATCTTTAAGATTGACCAAATACACAAATTTTTGTAAATCAAATTATAATTCAGATGTCTATTATAAAAAAATCGGAGGGAATAATTTATAAAAAATTACAAAAACAACTACTATTATTATAAAATAAAATAAATTTTCCAACCTAAATTCCAACTAAATTTTAATTATTAAAAATATAAACCAACATTTGATCTACTATTTCTCTCCAATATATTTTTGTAAATTTACAACTTAAAATTCTTATATGCAATACAATATTATATTTTTTATTTATAAATTAAAATTTTGTATACCTTGTACATGTAGGTGCTCTTAGGGGTGTTAAAAATAAAAAACTGAATCAAATTGCATAATGGAATTGAACTGAATTGTTTTTAAACTGAACTGATTTATAAAATTTGAGAACTAAACTGTTTTTTTTTAAAACACTTTATTAATTGAACTGATTTTTAAAAACTAGAATTGAACCGATTTTTATTTCGAAAAAACTGAATCGAACCGGTTTTTAGTTCAGAAAAACTGATTTTCAGTTCGGTTTTTTAAACTGAAAATCAATTCGGTTTAGTTTTTTCAAACCGAAAATTGATTAGTCCACCCCAAGGTGCTCCTACTTATACTATAGAACTGGTGATAAAGAAAAAAAACATAATGACACATAAAGGATTATCCTAACATAATTACAAATCAATTATATTAATGAGAGAATCATAATATATTGTAACATCCCTTTCAAACTCAAGTGGATGGAGCTATAACAAACTTGAGTTTGGATACTAAGTGCGAAAGAGGTCATGTCAGGTATTCTTAAAAAATACCAGTATGGCCAAGAGTGCTAATGGAGATAAGTTTGAAGTTTGCTATGGAGAAAATATTGACGAATGATACTTGATCCATTCACGGAAAACATTGTTGTGGGAATATTTGAATAGCAATGCGATTGACACAATATAAATTAGTGGATAAAAGCAAATGAGTCTCTAAATCAACAAAAAGTCAACAAAGGCCCAATGTCTTAGAAGTAGTGTCAGTAAGAGCACAATATTCAACTTTAGTGCTATAGCGGTTTATCAAAAAAAAATCTTGCTACACCAAAAATAAGAGAATCTCTTAGAAAAATACAACAAAAAAAACTAGTGGTGGAGAGACGATCACAAGAGTCGACGGCCCAATCAACATTAGAGTATGTTCTAAGAATCAATGGGGTGCAATAAGTAATGAAGATCATAGAATAGCATACCCTTAATATATCGGAAAAATCCAGAGGACAACAACATAATGGATGGTACATGGGAAGCCATGAATTGACTAAATTGATGAACATAGGAGATATTTGGCTAAGTAACATGAGGTAAATCATACTACCTACAAGTTGTTAATAAAGAGTGACATTGTCAAGAAAAGCACCATCTTGAGTAGTAAATCGAATGTTGAGTTCAAGAGGGCCTGCTCGAGAGACAAGATCAGAAGCATACTTAGCCTACATATGAGAGAAACAAACTATTACTAAGAGATAAGACTTCTAGCCTTAGAAAGTAACTTAATGGTCCAAGATCCTTTCATCTCAAATGTTGACACAAGAATTGCTTGAGCTCTTCAATTCTAATACAATGGTTGTCAGTGATAGTCATGTGTTGCATCGACTGAGAATGAGCAAAATATTAAATATATAAGAGTGGTGATCCATATATCCATTGTCTTAAGATTTTGGGTTGAGATATGGTGTCAAAGTCTCTTATGGTCCTAGAACATTTAACTCGTTGTTGTTCTCGGACTACCCAAGAAGTGTTGTCAGAGCCCAAGTTCGGTGTGGTGGGAGAGCGAGAGTGAGAGATCCTAGTATGGATCAAGTCTTGTGTTGTGGGTGACTCTCACTTGAGGAGGAGATTGTTAGAATTCAAGTGTGAGTGGTTAGTACTACATCGACTAAGAATAGAAGATTTGTTGAATATATAAGAGAGGTAACCCATATACTCATTCCTTAAAATATTTGCCCAGTCGTTGCTCCGCACCCATTGTACTTAGATTGGTTTGCGATTACAATTGTTTGGAGGGAGATATTTATTTTTGTGGATATAATAATATAATAGAAGATAATTTTTTATTGAAAAATATAATAACAAAACATTATAATTTATATTATTTATTATGAAATAAAGATCAAAATTAAATAAATTTTGACAATATATATCAAATAATTATAAAAACAAAAATAACCTATTGATAATTTATATTTTATACTCATAAATTATTCATAAAATATTTTAGTATAGCTTATGATATTTTTAAATTCTTTATAATTTAATTTTTGGAAAAATATTTAAATCACCTTATTTAATATATATTTAGGAACTTTTTATAACAAATTGGAATTGCATGTCATTGTAAAAAAGTTTACCATATATCACTATTTTGATATTTGTTGAGATATTTCAATAATTAATATAATAAAGTATCATAAATTATTAATAGTGAGATATGATGAAATTTTGTGTAAAATTGTTTACGTTTACAACATATACCAAATTTTTTTTGACAAAGTAGACAACACATATCAATTTAATCTTAAAGCTTTTATTATTTAGAAACATAGTTTTTTTATTAAAAAAATATATATTTTTATGTTTATATATTTAATATATTGTATATTTTTTTAAATAAAATTGAATCTTTTATAGAAATAGTTAATAAAAAAACTTTTAGGTTTTTGTCAAAGAACAAGTTTTAGATGAAAAATAGCTTTAAACATAAAAAAAATAACAATTACCAAACAACTTTGACTTTGTTTTTAAAGATCTTATTTTTAACTTTAATCTTAAAATAACTTTAAAGAACAAAAAAAGTCAGGGCAAACTTAAGTGTTTAAGATAAACTAAGGGGTGGACAATACATGGTAAGAGGAGAATTCCTTGTGAGCAAAACAAAAAGAGACAATAAGAATATATTAAACCTTAAATAAGTTTTTAACTTTTATAAAATTTTTAATTTTTATTTTTAATTTTTGTAAAAGAAATTACATTTTTTAGTTCTTATAAAATTATTTTTGACTATAAAAAGTTTCTCAAGAAAAAATGAGTTTAAAATTTGATTTTTAAGTTCATATTGTAAAAACTTTTATCTTGAAATATGACATTTAAAAAAATTATATTTAACTCATCTTAAGTTAAAAAATTCTAAATTTGAGTGGATGAACTTTTAATAATATTTTAAATATATTTACAAAATATCATTTAAAAACTTAAAAGTTGAAGGATGTTTCGTTCCATCAAAGATTAAAATAATTTGTTGACTAAAGTTGTAGGAACTAAAAAATGAGGTTTCTTTTACACAAATTGAAATTCGAAATTTTAAAATTTTATAAAAATTAAAAACTTATTTAACTCATATATTAATAATAAATAGAGAGGAAGAATTATTGAAGTGCACACATGGAAGAAATAGGCTTCCTAAAAAAAGATCCAAAATAGTTGAGCATTGGAAATTCACAACAAAATTAAAACAATTAATTCTCACAAATAAAATAATAAATAATAAAATATATTAAAAGTGAATTTGAAAGGGAAAGAAATTTATAAGTAATCCTTGTGTATGTATTGTTTTATATTTTAGAGACATCGTGGATGTATTGTGAAAAGTGTAAGTTGTATTAAGTGAATATTGGAACAAAGATAGCTAGCGTGTGAATTAAAAAAAAAAAAGTTAAAATTTTACATGAGATAAATTACACATAACTCTAGTGTATATAAAGTGGATGTTGAATCATTGGATGTGTTCTAAGAGATACATAATTTTGTGATGGGACGTACATCACTTGACCACCATATACGTGTGTCGGCTCGGCTCGATATAGGCTTGGACTCGAGCTTGAGGCTCATACACGCTTGACTGTGTTTTCCACGCTCCAGCATTTACCTCCCACGAGCTTGATTTGAGCCTTCCATTTTCTAATTGTTTTTCTTTTTAGCATTATAAATAGAATGCTCTACCATTTGAAAAAAGCAAATCAAAATTGGATGCAATTTAGCTTTCGCTCTTCTTCCTCTTCTGTTCGAAGCATTTCAGAATCACTTTTCCCTTTTGATTTTAAGGGTCCCTTAGGTTTAAGAGTGGTTCTAATACCATTGTCCCTTCGGTTTAAGAGTGATTCTAATACCACTATCCATTTGGTTTCAAAGTGGTATTAGTTCCATAGTCCATTCAGTTTGCAAGTGGTCTTAGTGCCATATAATGGTGCAATTCTTGAACGGCTTGTACAGTGTAGTGGGAGTCTGATACATACATTTGATCATGTTGTATCATTGCACGTCATGGTTGATAGTCTCATTGTACAATTTTGACAATACCACAAAACGTTTTAAAGAGAGCAATCTACTATTGACACATCTCAGTAATCTCTTCGATGGAATTGACCATTTTTCAAAACTATTTTAAATAAAAAATAACAGTGAATAAGGGGGAAAAATGTCACCCCTTTGTCCAACAAAAAAGTGTCACATTTACAAAAGAAAATTATCCCAAAAAGACTATCACTTTTAGTTTTCAATGCAAAATTAATTGTTTTTTCAACTGTACACTCTAGATAATATTATATGCATCAATCTCAAGTTATTATTTTCTACTTTGCATTTATGATAAATAGAATACACCAATAATTAATAAAGATAATTTAGTAAAATCATCATTCTCTTTATCTTTTTTATCATCTTTTCTTAATTTTTTTGAAATAGTCAAATATGAGTGTTATTTCAAACTGAGGGAATATTGATTACATTAAAAAGACATGCCAACAACACACTTTAGTTTTTTTTTTTTTACAGTAAATAATTAAACTTCACTCAACTAGTAGAATAATAATAAATACAAACATAATGAACATGCCCATCCACATTTCAAAAGCAACACAAGTAACTTGGTGGGTGGGGTGGGGAAATTAGAGAATTAAGTGATACGGAGGTTTCGGGTTTGATCATCACCCTCAACGAAATACTAACAATTAACGTTACTAATTATTAACTTTGATCGTTTCAAAAAAAAAAAGTAATGGAAGTACAAGGCAAAAATGCACATAAAAAACAAGATCCAAAAGAACAACACCAAACCAAAAACTTATTCCTAACAACCAAATTGATCTCTTCCACACATGTGCATTGGTCAAAGAGAAAAGTAGCTCAACAATATTTAATTTTATCCAATTAAGAATAATGTAACTTGTAGGGACGAAAGGATGTTGAGGTATGTGGTGGCCACCATTGACACATTCCTCAAAAATACAATTCTAAAAAGGCCAAATACTTTAGAGGTTTTTCAGTACACATGGAGCAGAGACTTAAAACAACCTAAAGAATCCCACAAAACAGATCAACAAAATAGAGCTTTAGAAATAGAAAATCAACAACAAATGGAATAGATCTCAAACCATTCAAAAATAAAGAACCCAATCGCAAAACTCTCACGGTGGCTCTGTGTAAGACCCTTAGTTTTAATTTGTAATTTATGTATTTTAGTATGTTTTTGTGTTGAATTGTTGTGACGTTTAACTCAATTTTACTTTATTTTGGGAATTAAGTACCAAAAATATATTTTGTTAGAGTTTGTAATATGTTTAATATATGCGTATTTTTATAAATATCTTTTTGAGATCGTTTAAAATTATTTATCGAAAAATAATTTATTTATGTACGAAGAATTTATTACCGGACAGTTTTGTTAAAAATATATTTGGTTGCTGAAAATTTTACCTATCAATTGAGCTGCAACGAGAGTAGATATTTTTATCAAAATAATTTGAGATGTGTGTGAGAGTTTTAGATATTTGTTGGTTTGGTTTAATATATATATATATATATATATATATATATATATATATTATTAAGTTAATATATATATATATATATATGTTAAGTTAAGGCAAGGAGATTTAGCAACAGAGAAAGCGAAACATGTTTCCCTCTCTGCTCGCGAATCCTTTCTCCTTCTTGTTTCTTTCTTCTGTTTTCAAAAATAAAAACAAAACCGCAAAACGCAAATCCTCATTTATTTACTAGATCTAAGCTCCGTCTCGAGAAATGACAGAAGGGAAAGTTGCTCCTTGTCACGCTACGGTGCTAGTGAACAAACTTTGGAAGTGACATTGCGAACGAAGTTTTTACTGGAATTAATCGTGGTGCCGTAATCGAATGTTAGAACTACCATTGAGGTAAGGGCTCCTTCCAAATTTTTTAGTTTGCATATAGGGACTATATATGTGTGATTAATGTGGTTGA
Organism: Cicer yamashitae; assembly: GCA_037974755.1. Taxonomy (NCBI): domain Eukaryota; kingdom Viridiplantae; phylum Streptophyta; class Magnoliopsida; order Fabales; family Fabaceae; genus Cicer; species Cicer yamashitae. Next base: position 16,909,064 of record JBBPBQ010020323.1, read on the forward strand.
TTTTGTTAGTAATGGTTAAAAAAAAATTCATTTTGACGTGTTTGAGTTACGAAATGAGTTATTTTCAAATAAATGAGTTTGAACTGAAGTTGAAATTTTAAAAAGAAAAAATTTAGAGTATTATATTAACTCAAAAGTTCGGTGCTTTAATAGTCGAGTGTGCGTATGTGTGATTTGGACAATATTTGTTTTATTTAATATTAACTAAATAATGTAGATTATTTGGTTGTAAAAGTTTGGTGTGTGAAAAAGATATAATTTTGGGAATTTTGTCGTGGTTGGATAAATTTTACTTGTGAACAAATTGTTATAAATATTTATGTTTATGTAGTTAACTCCTTGAGTCTCGAAAAGGAATCGAGACCGTTGACATCGAGTTAGCGGTGGGGAGAACTTTGATATATTAATGTTGTTGTGGTGATTCATGTTTGGAGTGATTGATGTGTTCATAATTAATATTATAAATTTTTGAGATGTATTTTATGTGTAGATTGGTGGAAAATGAATTTAATGTGTTTATGGGTGAAATTGCGGAAGTTGAATTTGATGTGTTTGAGGTGTGGGTTGTGGTGATTCATGTTTGGTGTGATTGATGTGTTCATAATTAATATTATGAATTTTGAGATGTGTTTTATGTGTGGATTTTGTAGAAAAATGAATTGATATGATTTGGTGTGAATTGTGGGACTATGAGTTAAATATGTTTGAGTATGCTCTGTGTTGAATTTGAAAAATCATTAGTGTTAAATGAGTATTAAAAATGGGGAATCTTTTAATAGCTGCATTTACTTAATGGTTGTGGTGAAAAAGTCAAAGTATGCTTATGCATTTCATAGTACATGGTGACCGCGATGGGCCATGGTGATAGTGGTGACCGGATGGGCCACGAGATGATGTCATGCGAATTGTTGGTTCATCTTATCCTTACGGGGATTATCGCGTCGTGTTGATCTGTGAGAGATTGCACTCTAGTTGTGCTGATTTGTGAGCGACTGCCCTCTAGAAAACAGTGTAAAGCCTGTGAGAGGTGACACTTTAGTAAATCATGCTGGTCTGTGAGCGATTGCACCTCGGTAATTAGTACTTCGGTCTGTGATAGGCGGTACAATTATGATTTACGCCCCTTCGAGGAGGGCTTTGGTTTGGAATTCCGAAATCATATGCATTGGCATATACGCATTGCATTAGGGTGCTTGGCACGCGAGTCATGTTTGATATATTGTGATGGTTGTATATACATACTCGGTTGTTGTTTGTAATTGTGTCGTAATTGATGAGTGTGATTGATTGATTTTGTGTGGTAAATGTTGAATGATTGCGAAACGTTTTCGAAACTGAAATCTGCAAATTTTAGCAGTTGTATTCGGCTACAAGCAGTGTATAGTCGAATACAGATAATCAATTTTGCTACTGACTTGTAAAATAACAATGTATTTGAATACAAGGATGTTGTATTCGAATACGACAGTGCAGTTTTGTTAAAAACTTCATTTTTCAACTTTGATTATGCATGTTTGGCATATGAAAACCCTTCCTAGATGTATGCTAAGTTGAAATGTTATTTTGTGTATTTAAAATTTAAATGCTATGTGATATTTGTTAATATCGGTTGGTGACCTTTACAATTATTGTGGAAACCTGAGTTTTGCCATGAGGATCATGACCGTCGTACTGGTTAGTACCCTGAAGTTGGGAACACAGTTAGTCTTATCTGACTTTGGCTGTGTCAGAAGGATTTTTGCGGAGCGGGTGGGAATCACTCGGATTGTTAGTTTTTGTAGCATGATCAAATTAGATGGTTGTATAGGGGCTAGACATCTTTCTTTTGTGGTTGTATTTATTTCATTCTGGAAGACTGTATCTATACCATATATTGTCAGCTTGACTTTTATTTTGATGGGTCCTTGTACCATTTTTTGATGTGACTTGGGGAAGTTAAAATTCTTAGGGCAGTGCTTTTGTACGGGTGTCTGCCGAGAATACCCCAGGGGTATGCATTTCAAAACCGTTTCCGTTGTTTGTAAATATTGTTGACTTTGTCGTTGAGTTACGATTTAAATATTTTATTCAAAAATATTTATTTATTTATGAATTCGATTTTAGTTTATTTTGAAGAAAAAAAATAAGGGATGTTACACTTTTGAGGGAACGTTATAGACTCGTGTCGCATGAGGAAGATCGGCCATATAGACACATGTTTGAGGCAATGGATTTGGTGGAGGCGTTCCATCAGTAATGGTAGGTGTCTAAGGGCGCTCAAATGTTTGCTAGTTTGAGAAGTAACAGAGAACGAATATGAAGGAATGGGTAGGAGAGAAACCCCAAAGAAAGGGGGAAAAGGAAATCCTCCACAAGAGATGAGGCAAATCAAGACGGTGTTGGGAAAAGAGCTCTAATGAGGAGGCGAAAATAAACCCAAGTGATGTTGGGTAAGAAACCTTACCGAGAAGGACGAAATCATCATGTTCTAGAGAAAAGTCTAACCATCTTTTCTCATCAAAAAATTAATTATCACTGTAACTATGCACTTTAGTTAATAAGCGGAAAACAATTGAAAATTTATCAAAATGCCTTTCATTATTTGCGACCGAAAAAATTAATTGGAGAATTCACTCGTTTTATAGTTATTATTTGCAACGCCTAAATTTAAAATACGACATTTCTATAGATTTTAATAACAAATGAAAATCAATCAAAAAGACATTTCAAAATATCATGAAATTTGAAAAAATATACAATTAAATTAAGGAAATGGACTCTAACAACTTAAATTCATTAAATACAAAAATCCTAAAACTATGATGCTTGACGTGATCCAGATTCAATATTTGTAAAATCATGAAATATCACTTGAAACATAATATATTATAAAACCCAGCTATACAAAATATAATAAAATATTTAAAGATTTTTGCATTATGTTTGGGGTACTAAGCATAAAAAATTCCTCTTAATGATTAACCATCAAACATTAATCATATTCTTCTCTCTAAAAAAAAACATCAACCATATTCTAAATATTTTAATTTCAAGGTAGGCATAAGCATTTATAATATTTTTGGATCAACCAAATCTAGTATATGTATATATTTCCACTAATCATTCAAGGAATTCAACGCACAATAAAATATCATCTAACATTTTTTTATATAGTAATATATATAGTAACATCTCAATATCTATATTGGTAAGATACTTGTTATCATAGTCTTGTGGCCTAATCGACAAACACTATTTATTACAGTCTGGTGCTTATTAGTCATATACTATTTATTATTATAATTTGATACCTAATCGACACACACTATTTATAACAGTCTGGTATTTATTGGCTAGACACTGTTCATCACAACTTAATATCTATTGATCAATCACTATTTATCACAGTCTAATATTATTGGACAAACAATGTTCGTTACAGCCTACCACAACGTCAATATTAGCATTCTTCATAGTAAAGACTTATACCGAAGCGATGCACTATTGTTTTCATAACATAACAGTCATAATATGTAGCTTTTGAAGATCATAAAGTAGTTTTAAAACATCATTCTTGATAAATCCTAATACAAGATTGATAATACATGAATATGTTAAGAAGAAATATTTTAAAACATCTAAAAAGGGGTTCCAGTTAGTGCTAGACACTAGCCAACTTATTTCAGCAAAACATAATATTTGATCAATTGTGTATCAACTTTGACGATTTTATTGAAATATCAAATGATGTCGGATTTGAATAAACGATCACTCTTTGGAAAGCTTAGGATGTATAGTTTATAAATATAATTTTAATTTTGGAAGATAGGCATCCAATTCATTTAGTTTAATGAAAGAAGAAGTACCAAAAACAGAACTACTACTTTTCTCAAACTTGTAACAAATATTAAATCATCGATGCTTAGCCAAATCCAACTGAATATATGTTCATACTGAAGAAAATTAAGTCTAGTTTCCAACAAATCAACAATCATTCAAAAAGGAGGTCTAAGAAAAAGTTATGACCAAAATACTACATAAAGGTCCCTACGAATTTAGAGATGGCATAAACCAAATCACCTTATAATACCATCAAAGACAAGAACAACATCTAAAATATATCATCATCAACAATAGCAAGAACACACTTAAAACACCTCAACAACAACAATGACAAGAATCAGATTTAGTGTACATGCAGTTCAATAAGTACACAACAACATAGAATTCACTTTAACACAATCACCACAAAATCAACTAGAACAAATAAGGGCACAATCACAATAACATCCATACTTCAAAAAGCCCAATTTAAAGAGACACATACAACTCCAAATTCACCTCAAATTCTTACTTTTCATAAACATACTCAAATTTTAGAAATTACTCACATACAAGAAGGAGAAAATTTGATACCCACTTCTCTCAAATGTCGGAGTTATGGGAACGTCTAAACACACCTTAAAGAGATTTTGAAAAATGGATTTAGACTATGTTATACCTTTGTCAAATTAGAAGGAGCCATAAATCTTGAGCTAATCCATATAACAATGGTAAATTACTGGTTTGGTCATTGGCAAAAGGAGCGATAGGCATACAAATGTCATCGCCTCCACCACTTTTTTAGATTTTTCTATATACCTATATGGAGTTTGCTACAATAGACCAACTTTTTTTTTTTTTTTTATGAATGACCATTTTAGCAACTAACACCTTTTTAGTTTGACATATTTTTTTTTTTTAGTTTTTGAAAAAGTCATAACTTAGAGATAAAGTTGTAATTTAGATTTAAAGGTTAATGCATTTTATTTTTTAAAAAAATATTAATATTTTGAGTGTTTCTTTGTTCATTATTTTTATAATTGCTCTCTCACTCTCTCTTTAACATTTATGAGCTGCCTAATTGCTTCTTCTCTTGTTCCGATCTCTTCAAACCATATGCTGAAATTTTGTTACCGAAAGGTATTAGATTATCATTTTTTTTTAAATTGCAGCACTCTTATTGTTATAGTTTAAATTTCAAGTTGATGGGATTCCTTGAGTTTTTGTTAAATCATTCCATTAAAGAACCACTAAAGGTCATGTTCATGACTACTACACCTTTGGACGACCTTGGAAGATTTAATCTAAAGAAAAAAAAAATCAAACTTTTTAGAGGAAAACAAAAAGGAATATTTTGCAAGTAAAGAGAGAGAGAGAAATTTGAGAATTTTTTAACCACCAACAACTCTTGCATAAGATTAGAGAACAAGAAACTTACTATAAAAAAGCAAAAACATAAAAAAACGCACCAAAATGGATTATGTAAACATTAATTACAACTTTATTCTTAAGGTTTGACTTTTTCAAAAAACAAAAATTGGATATTTTTTCCAACCGAAAAGGTGTTAGTTGCTAATATGGTTCTTCATAAAAAGGTGTGGCTCTATTGTAACAAACCCCTATATATATATATATATATATATATATATATATATATATATATATATTATATTAATGACCTCCTTCATATTTAACCTTAAGACTAAGCCCACTTTCAAAATTCAAATCTCAATATAAATAACTTTGACTTTTGCTTCCAGTATTTAAATAATAGACAACTTTTATAATTAAAAAACCCTTATGAAAGAACAAATAGTGGAACGGTGTCGGCAATTCGATGTGTCAATACAACTTGTGTGTGACAAATATCTTACAATGCTTGTATTAGATTTGAATCCTCTCATGTCATGTTAATCATCTCACCATTAAAATGTAATGAACCTATTAAAACAACAACCTGATAGTAAGAAATAAACAGTGAAATCGCAAATAGGAAATCAAGACGTTTGATAACGAAGTTTGGCAGATGATGCCTATGTCTCTAACTACAAAGCAGTTGTAGTTCCTTTTTATTATATGAATGAATTAGGATTTATAGAGAACAAGTTGTGCCCCCTCGTTATGAATAATGTTCAGATTACAACAATATCTCTGAATCATACAACAAGGAGCTATTGCCCCTACACCCCCCAAGTTGTCCCCACAACAATCAGTTGGGATAAACCGCCCACTTGACACTACCTATGAGCCATAATCAACAATCTCCACCTTGGCGAATATCAAATCCCTGTGAAAATTTACAACATGACGCTCACATCCTAGCAATTGGGGATACAACTCCTACTGAACACTTAGAAAAATGTAACTAGTCCAAGCAGTGCTTGAACTTGTCACTGGTGACTAGTTTAGTCAATATGTTAGCTGCATTCTCTGAAATGTGAACATTTTCAAGTAATATTTGTTCAGATCTAAGTAACTCTCTGATTTTGTGAAACCTCATATCAATATGCTTAGTCCTGGTGTGATACACCTGATTCTTTGCCTAATAAATGGCACTCTGACTATCGCAATGCAACCGAACTCCACCTTGCTCAACATCCAACTCCTTTTCTAATCTTGTAAGCCATAAAGCCTTTTTGGTAGCCTAAACTACTACAATATACTCTGCTTTAGCTGTAGACATAACTACTATGGATTGAACCGATGACTTCTAACAAATAGGTCCTCCTGCAAGGGTAAAGACATATCATGTTGTAGACTTTCTATCATCCATATCACTTGCATTATCAGAATCAACATATCCTACAACTGAACGATCACCCTATCCGCTGCTATACATGATACCATGACCTATTGTACCCTTAAGTACTTGAAAATCCACTTGACTTCTTCATAAATATGCTTACATGATTTAAACATAAACTTGCAAACTTGACTTACATCTTGTGCCAAATCTGGTCTAGTGCAAACTATGGCATACATTGAACAACGAACAACATTGGCGTACGGAACCTTTGACATATACTCAACTTTTGAACTTGTCTTTGGGCATTGATCTAACAACATCTTAAAATGATTCACCAATTGAGTACTCACAACCTTCAAATTGCTCATATCAAATATGTCAAACACATTTTCAACATAGTTTTTTTGAGAGAACCATACTTTTCTAGCACTTATATTCCTGGTAATTTCTATACCAAGAATCTTCTTAGCAGTACCCAAGTCTTTCATGTCAAACTATTTTCCCAACATGATTTTAAGTTCATTTACATCATGTAAATGCTTAGCAACAATCAATATATCATCAACATATAAATTTTTTATTCTCTAAAAAAAGTGAATGTTTCAACTATGTACTTGAACTAATTAAATATTTTTTTTGAATATTATATACTATATTATGTTTTTAATTATATATCAAAATTGTTTTATATAATTTCTTATTTTTATTTAACCTCTTTCTTTTACGTTACCTATCTCCCTCTCTTTCTTCTAATTCTTTTTTTTTTTTCTTCCTCCTTTTGTTTTAACTTTCTTTTAATTT
>JBBPBQ010020323.1:16916465-16926649 GCA_037974755.1 Cicer yamashitae
TAATTTTAATTAAAACAAACAGTCACTAAAACAGAACCCCGCCTCTAATTTTAATTCTCACTTCACCTAAAATTAGCTTTTTATATAGTTATTATTTTTGCTTTAACTCTTCTTAATTCTTGAATAGAAATTTAATTAATTAATTAGTACTAATTTATTTAATTTTAAATGATATTTAATTACTTCAGTCTAGTTTTTGCGATGTTACATTGTTAATATTAATAATAAGAATCAAGACAATATTAAGACCAAATTAGATATTTTAGAATCTTTAGCTAGTAAAAATAATATGAAAATACTTTTTTTTTTTAAACTCAAATATGGGAATAGTTGGATGAAGAACATTTTGAAAAGTGAGAAGATACTTATTTGAAAAAACTATCAATTTATTTTCTAAAGTATCACTGTTTCTAATTTACTTTTGAAGGTATATATAAAAAAGGGTTAAATTGTCCTTAAAGTATGTGAAATTCATCACTTTAGTGTCTCTTATTTTTCTTAAGGGGGTCTCTTTCACTATTTGGTCATGACCAACTTTCATAGGATTAAAACAATGAATTATATTTAAGAGCTAAATTGGACTTTAAAAAAAATTAAATTTGAGAGATATTGACAATTTAAAGATTAAATTGATGAGTCTTTTTACTAAAATAAAAATGATATTTATTCGTTCAAATTAATAGAATATATTGATCGAGAATAATGCAGATTTAAAGTCTATAACATAAAAGAATGAATTTACGAATAAATTCACAACATTTAGAATAATCGCATAAAAACGACAACATGACTACAAATATGATAAAATTAAAATGCCTAAAATATCCATGTCATCATATATGTAATCTTAATGACGTCAAATTGAATTTGCAATGAATCTGAGTTAACCCGTCAATTTAAATCAAAAAAACATTGCAACAAAACGAAAAATCAAACAATATTGTACCAAAACGAAGAACAAAACAAAGTCATACTTGAACAACAAGATCACAAATAAAACACGAAATAATTGCTAAATATATAGTAACAACTTATTTAAATAAATACTCTCTTTGGTAAAATTAACTGATAGCCGATAGTTGATAGTTAATAGTTAATATTTGTTAAGTAATTAAAGTGTTTGGTAAAATTAGTGGTTCAATTAACTTAAAAATATAAAATGACATTAAAGAATATTCTTAATTAAAAATAAATTTTATCAATTAATGATTAAAATATTTTAAAAGTAGTAATTGAAATTTATCTTTTTATTAATTTAAAGTTTATTAATCTGATATAATATTTTTTATTTATTTATCTATTTTTTATTTTAAATTGTAAATAAATAAATATATAAATTATTTACTTTAAATTTTAATTATTTATAAATAATTTAAAATTACAATAAATTAATTATTTAATAATCTGATATATTTTTTATTTATTTGGCTAGTTTATTAATTTTAAATTATTAACTTTAAAATATAATTGATTAAAATTATCTAAATTATATAAAAAAATTATACATAAATTATTTTTAATTTTAAAAATTATTTATTAAATAATTTATAAAAGGTAAAAAGGATTTTAGTAAAAATATTAAAGGTAGAAATGGAAGAAAAAATGACAATCTCTCCAAAATGAAATTTTGACAAAAATAGCATTAAAAAGGTTGATATATCTTATTTAAAATTTAATATAAATACATCAATTTTTCGACAGCTAAAATTATAAACTCATAAGCAAATTGAATTAATGTATTTTATAGCTTTTAAGTCGTAAACTATAAGGTATTTCCTTTATCTTGCGAAATAAAACTAAAATAAAAGAGAAAATAATATAGAAGGTTATTCTAAAAAGGAAAAGAAAAGCCTTAAAGCATTTGCTAAAAAGTAAAAAACAGCCTAGAAAACGATGCCGTGTTGTGAATCATGATTCGCATTTGCATAAGAGGGTTTGGATTTTCAACCAGTGGTGAGTAAGAAGAGTGTAGCTTGTGACTTTGTATTGCAGAGAGAGACCAATTCCGAGATAGCAAAACGATGCCGTGCCTCAATCTCTCCACCAACGTCAACCTCGACGGCGTCGACACCTCTTCCATCCTCTCTGAAGCTACCTCCACCGTCGCTACCCTCATGGGAAAACCAGAATCCGTACGCTCTCTCTCTATCTATATCTCTAAATGCAATTTTTATTTTGTGCGAATGATTTTCTCTCTAGTTTGATTAGAACGGAAAAATATGACTGCAACATGTTTGAAATTTGCTATGGTTTGTATTGATTTGTGAGTTTGTAAATAGTGATAAGATGATGAGCTTTTAGTTTATTTGAAGGGGTTTTTAGCTATGCTTTGTAACCTAATTAATTAGAATTTGAGAGAAAAAAAAACTGTGTTATTTGAAATCATTGAATCATTTGAGTTTATTAAAATGTATGATTGGAATGTCACCTAGTTGGTGTTTCTACAATTCAAGCAAACCTAGTGCATGTTTGGATTGCTGGTAAATTTGGTAAAATTTACATTTTGAAGCTTCGACAAACTCGTAGTGTTATCCTGATTTCGTTAAACTCACCCCCTTTACAAACATGCTCCTAGTTTAAGGTGTACCTCATTGTTTAAAAAGTATACTAGTGATCCCTTCCCTTTTATTTATAGTTGATTTTATTATTTATAAATGAAAGAATGATGAAGATTTATATCGCTAATTTATAATCATAATTGTCTTGAATTTTTTAATTAAAATTTGTTGGTTTTCCATGAGGGGAATACCAGTGTACTGTTTTTCTAGGGAACCGGCCAGTTGAAACGTATTCAAGATTGAAGGGAAGTCTTGACGTTGCGGTTGGAATTGTTACCCTTTGATTAATTCAAAGGTTTTAAGTTGTGGGGTTGCAGTTAAGTTTTGATCTTTGATATTCTGGAAAACTTTACACGATTGCAGCTAATGTGAAGTGGCCTAAAAAATCTTGACATTGCAACCGCAGATACTGTTGCTGTGTCGTAGATTTTCATATAAAACCTTGATTATTAGATCATAATAAGTTGAAGATGGAGATTCAGTCTTTTGCAATTCCAGTTTACCTGCTGTAGAAAAATAATGGGTCCAACTCTTATCTGGGTTCTGCTAATAGTGGGTTTTGGAACTTGGACATGATTCCCCTCAAGATACTCTTTAGTCTTCCTTTATGACCTGTCTGCAAAGTGCAAATACATGGTGTTTTGGTCTAAGTCATTCTACATTTCCCTGGGTATCTAACTGTTTTAAAGTTCTAAATCTGCATTTGCTGGTGTTGTTAATAGCGGATCACGGAAAATAGCGGAACACCAAAAATCTGCTATGAGAAATAGCGGAAGCCGCATAACAATAATTATTTATAAAATAAAGCATGTTGCATACAAATAAAAGCTGCATATATAGAAATTTAAAACTCAAAATCAAAATTCAAAATCTCAGTAATTGAATTCAAAACACCTAATAGTGCATATTGCCTACTGCATACCTGCAGCCTAAATAGAAATTGATAAAGTGACACAACTCAAAATTCAATTCAAAACAACTAATAATTTATGAAGTCCTAACTAGTAGATATTGACAAAGTGACATAAACCTCGAAATCTCAATTCAAAACAACTAAAAATTAATAATTCCTAATTCTAAGTCCTAACTAGTGATAACTAAAAGATCTATTCATTCTCCTCTTCTTCTCCAACATAATCATTATCCTCATTTTCAGATAGTGAGACATATCCTTCAACTTCTTCTATTGAACTTCAAATTCTTCTTTTGAGTCTTCCAAGATTGGATCAAGTTCTTCAACTTCAACAACTTGTTGCTTTCCCTTTTTGGATTTAGAACCACCAACTTTACTCTTCTTTGTTTTAGATGCAGCGCCAGCAACATTAGGACTAGAGGCTTCTTTTCTCTTTTTAGTTGTTTTCCTAGTATATCTTGTAGGCTCACCAACTCTTGAAGCATTGTAAACAACTTCCCAATTAAGGGCATCCTCATCATTCTCATCCTCAAAGACTTTTTCATTCCCCGCACCAACTTCATCCCTATCCATCATCCCAACCTTCCACTCGGTACACGAGTCATCTATGTCACCAAGTAAAATTGGGTCAATTTCATCCCTAAAGTTGTATCTTTAGATAATGCTTGATTATATTTGACATAAACCAAGTTGTGTAGTCTCTTATGGTCTAGCCTATTCCTTTTCTTAGAATGAATCTGCAACATTAAAATTTAATAAGTAACTATACTTGTTGTAGAAACTAAAAATTAGTAAAGTATTAATAACTATTAATAGAATTGCATTATTTACTTGCTCAAAAGTGCTCCAGTTGCGTTCACACCCTGAGGCACTACATGTCAAACTCAAGATCTTTATAGCCAATTGTTGCAGATTGGGAGTTGACTGTCCATACATTCGCCACCATTGCGCTAGAATACAAATCCAGATATGTTATGCAATGACATGTGTAGCAAATTTTAAAATTTAGAGGAGTTGAAAAATACATTACTTCTCACCTGGTGAAATTGTATTCCTTTGTGAAATAGCAAAGTTATTTCCAAACATATCACCAGCTTTTATAAATTGACAGCTCTGAAAGAATCTGTTTTCTTGCTTCTGCAGTAGGCACCAACTTTTCAATGCATGCATACATCCCATTAGTCACCTCAAAATCATATTCAATAGAAGGGTTGGTGTAAAAGAGTTCTGGGTTTAGAAAGTGGCCAGCTACATGCAATGAGCGATGAAGTTGGCAAGTCCATCTGTCATCAATAATTTCAAACACCTCATTATATTTGCTTTCATTCATAATAAAATATTTCATAATAGCCTTTTTAGCCTTCTCTCAATTGCCTCATAAATATAACAAACACCTCATTATATTTGCTTTCATTCATATTAAAATATTTCATAATAGCCTTTTTAGCCTTCTCTCAATTGCCTCGTAAATATAACCCGTGGCTGGTTTTCTCTCACTATCAACAAGGTGAAGCACTCGAATAAGAGGAGCCATCACCTTGAGTGTACACACTATATTATTCCAAAAAGATGGCATCATTACAAGTTTTGTTGCTTCTTTCCCTTTGGCTTCCTTGGACAGTTTGTTATTTGTCCAATCATCAGATACAAACATCTTTCTCAAATTTGATTTCTCCTTGTGAAGCCTTTCCAATGTGAGGAAGGATGTGGCAAACCAAGTTACTGCATGCCTTACTAATTTCCTTTTGTTGGTAAAGTACCTCAATAAGCTCAATGAATCCAACAAGAAAGATTGCCTTTTGAACCGTCTTTTTTATAAGCGGGAGCTTTCCAATGTCCTCTAACATTAGATCGATGCAGTAAGCTACACAAGGAGTCCAATATAAGTGTGGCCTTTTTTCTTCTAGTAACTTTCCAGCAAGCACATAGTTGCAGCCATTGTCTATTATAAGTTGAACAACCTTTTCTTGCCCAATCTCATCCACAACTGAGTCAAGCAACTCAAATATTTTCTCTCCAGTCTTCACAATGTTCGACACATCAATAGATTTCATGAACATTGTCCCTGCTGGATAATTCACCAAGATGTTGATTATGGATCTACCTTTTCTGTTCGTCCATCCATCAGACATAATGGAGCATCCAAATCGTCCCCATTGCTTCTGTTGGCTTTTTAACAAATCTTCAGTATGTGCCAACTCCTTGATAAGAAGAGGAACTCTCATATCATGGTAAGATGGAGGCTTCAAGTGTGGTCGAAAACTTCCAACAGCAGTAAGCATATCACGAAAGCTTTCCAACTTAACCATATTGAAAGACAAGCTAGCTTGGTACCAAAATCGAGCTATGTATTGATGAAGTTGAGCAGTAGCCTCCTTGTCACATGCATCCCTTATGCTTGATTGCCTTAATTTCTCTTTTTTCTTTCTTTGAATTGCAGTCCCAGGTTTCTGAAAAAATAGATCAATAGGGCCCTTTAGCTTTAAAGCAGGTTCTCTAAACCCTTCATCAAGAGCAGCTTCTTCATCAATATCACCGTAGTCATCAAGCAGATCTAGCTTCACCCTTTGATATGCTTCACTATCTTGCTTCTTTTTATTCTTCACGTACTGAATCAATTCATCTCTGACCTCTTTTGGGCATTTAGTACAACGCTTGCAATTACTCTTCATTCCCATCAAATGTTGTTTCATTCTAGTGATTCCACCCCGAAGTGTCTTGTTACAAAAATTGCAGAGGCAGACATTGGTACTATTTTCATGTAATGTTTGACAGTATTTCCAACCAAGGTCAGCCCTAGCAGCAACGACTGAAGGATTTGATGGTCCTCCACTTGCCATACTCTAACAAAAATTGCAAAAAGTATAAATAACAGTATATGTATGGATGAACAACAAAGGAGAAGAGAACATGAACAACGAAGAGGATTGGAAGAAAACGGAAAAAACAAGGTTGAAAAAGTAAACAAAAAACAGAGTTGTTAAAAGAACAAAGAGTTGAAAAAAAACCCCGAAAAAACAGAGTACATAAGAAAAGAAAGAATCAATAAAGAGAAAGAAAAGAGAGAACAGAGGAAGACAAAAAGAGAACAAAAAACAGAGGAAGAGAAGAAGAGAGAAATAAAACAGAGGAAGAGAAGAAGAGAAAGAAAAAAAACAGAGGAAGAGAAGAAGAGAAAGGAATGAAAAACAGAGGAAGAGAAGAAGAGAAAGGAATAAAAAAACAGAGGAAGAGAAGAACAGAAAGGAAAACAAATCAGAGGAAGAGAAGACGAGAAAGAAAAACAAATCAGAGGAAGAGAAGACGATGGATGGAGGCAGACCTTTGTGGTAGGTTTAGGTCGTGTGAGAAGTGTAGGTTGTGTGAGGGGTTATATAAAACTCCATGATCACCGACTCATTCAATTTAATTTTTTTATGTATTTTAATAGTGGGTTTTAGTGTTATTAATAAGAAATAAAACATGAAAAGCAAGTATTCCGCTATTAGTGGTATCACCGCTACACCGTTTTCCAGGAAACTCGCCGCTATTCATCTTGTAGCAATTACTCTATTGCGTATCAGATTAAATATATCGGATATTTAACAACACTGCTGGTCTAAGTTGTTCTACATTTCCCTATGTATCTAACTGTTTCATGTTTCCAATATGCATTTGTCGAACTGCTTGTTTGAACAAGTGTAGTCAAAGGCTTCTGAGGTTTCTCATAAGGCACTACTTTTGTGTACTCTATTTGCCCCTTTCTAGTTCAGACAAGGCACTTTGTCGAAATATTTAAAACACTTGACAAGTCAAGGTGTCTAACTTGCTAATAGTGATGGTTTAGCAAGCTAACAATAATCAGATTATTTAAAACCATGCCAACCCTGATCTTTGGGGCTGGTTTAATAATGACTGTTATCTTTGATTATTTATTTTATTTGGAAAATTGAAGTCAAATGTTTTATACTGTTTGTTATTTTACTAGTGTTTGTGGCTCAGTGCCTTTCCTGACTGCTACTTGGTGCCTCTCGTTTAGGTAATAAACCGATTCGCTTAGCATCTAATGGGTGCCTTTCAAGTTTCATCTTTGACTTTGATTTGAACAAAACAATCTTCTTGAGTGAATTTTAAGGATGCTTTAGATTGATGTTCAATCCATGGTGTTATGCATAAATTTAATTGCTTTTTGTGATTGGCAGTTCATTTTCCCTTTTTATTATATTCTGTGATTTGTCATAATACTTTTTACTTTTGACTTATTTAGTGTGTTTAATTTAAAGCATTTATGTTTTGGCTTTTGTTGGACTGCAGTATGTGATGATTGTACTGAAAGGATCAGTACCCATATCTTTTGGTGGGACAGAGCAGCCAGCAGCTTATGGAGAATTGGTGTCCATTGGCGGACTTGGCCCTGATGTGAACAAGAAACTTAGCGCGGCAATCGCCGCAATTCTTGAAACCAAGTTGTCTGTGTCCAAGTCACGATTCTTCTTGAAATTCTATGATACCAAGGCAAGTTTATAAATTTCTAAATGGTCCTGAAAAGAAGGGTTGTTACCCTCGGCACATTTCTTATTGCATTCTTCGTTTTTGTTTAGGCCCATCAGAGTCAAGAATATGCACAGTGTTTGCATGCTTTACATCAGCAATAGATCATGTAAATTAATCCTTACTGTTCAAAACTGTTAGTTAGCCCCCTTTTAAGATGCAATTAGCAATTCTATCCATTTCTTCTTGACATCAACGCATTTTTTCAATGTCTACTTTTATGCTTAGTAAATAGTTGCTTCTGCTACTTTTGCTGACACTTCTGCTTTGATTGTTTTGCAGGGTTCCAACTTTGGATGGAATGGGTCTACATTCTGAATTCCATGGTAGTTTGGTTATGGTGCCTTGAATGTTGGATGGAAGCTTCATTATGTTTCACTTCTGTTTTTATGTCTATATTTGATGTTAGTACTTGGGTTTCTGGTAGTCTATGTGAGCCATGCAAATCAATTTGATAAATTGTATGGACAAATGGGGATTATGTGTGTTTATGGTTCTTTTCGACAAACATTAGCAAGCACCATTTAATATGGACATTTGTGTTGATGATGCATTATGTGTTAAACATGATACCTAGATGAAAATCCTTGTCTTGTTGCTTATTATTAATATGATGCCACAGTAGTATGATATATTAATGTCTGGTTTTCGTCATAGTTGTGAATAGTGCACAATAGCGTTTTTAAGCTATACGAAAATTACAAATTAGTTATTTTTTTTTTTTTTTAACAAATTAATCTTTTAACCTTTTTTTTAATGTCAAATCCGTCTTTTATGTTTGTAAATATTTGCACTCATGATCATAATTTTAAATCAGCAAAATTAATATTCCAAACCTCTCAATTTTTTCAATAAATTTGTGTAATTTTTAAGGGATTTTGATTGCAGTAATCTTAAGAAAAAATAAATTATCATCATCGTAGTGTTTACGAATGAATATATATATATATATATATATATGAATACTTTATTATAAAAAATAAATTAAAGAATCAATTTGATATTTTCGTGTAATTTAAAAAATAATATAATGTATTTTATCTTTAGTTAGACATTGAACAAAAAATTGTTCTAACACTTATTGTATTGCAAAAAATGGATCCCTCATTCCTTATTTTGTGTTGGCCTTCATTTTAGTTTTTAAATCAAATGTTTAACAACTATTTTTGTGCTATTTAGTTCTTAGTTTTTCAACTAATCAATCACACCCTTAAAAAACAAGGGAAGAGAAATTTCTTGTTGTATTAGACAAATTTTTTTCTATTATATCCCTTTGAAAATTCATTTAACAAATGGTTTAGAGTTTGTATATCTTTATTAGTTAATTACTTTTAACTTTAATTACACTTACCAGCGTGAGAACTCATTTAACAAATGGATTAGAGTTTGAGTCATGTTAAGAAGTGGTATAACTTATAAGGGTAAAGGAATTACATAGAAAAATAATAATTTTAAAGTTCTAAAAAGTTGAATTTGCAATTTTTCAATATAATCTTTATACATTTATTTTCTTAACCAATGTCCTAAAACCATTCATTAGCATTTTTCTTAAATTTAATATTCTAAATTAAATTGATTGCTATTTTATGATTGATTAGGAGGATTGATAATGAATTAGACCACTTTATAAGATCTACAGTATAGTTTACGACTGACTCAAGTTCAAATCAGATTTTTTTTTAAATAGATAAGACTTACACTTTTTTAAAAGTCTCTTTAGCTAAAAATGTAAGTTATATAAGTTTATCAGACCAACCTATTTAAATAAATATAAATAATATTTTTTAATTAATATTACTATGATATATTTGATTTTGAATTTTATGTTAAATTATAAATTTTTTAACCTCTTAGTAATTTAATCATATTATATCTACATTAGTTTTTGTCATATTTAAATATATTATAATAAAATATAATGGAAATATGATGTCATTTAAAATTAAATTATTTAAAATATCATTTTAAATCTAAAAAAATACTTAATTTTGTGTACTTATTAACTAATTAATCTATTTAAAAATATGTCTGAGTACTAATTTAAAATTGTTAATATAAAATAGACTAACAGATCGTATCAATATTTCATAAAAGTTAAATTTCAATCTAAAAAACCTATGATAGACTACATATTAGATTTAATCTTTAAATTTTTTCATAGATCGAATAGTAAAGCGTAAAGA
>JBBPBQ010020323.1:16927037-16968544 GCA_037974755.1 Cicer yamashitae
TTTAATATTGTTTTATTCAAACCAACCAACTATTTGATGATATAAATTAAGATGAATTGCCTAAAAACAAAAATTAGCTTAAGATATATTTTTACTGATAATTCTTTTCCTATTTTCTTTACCATGATAAATTTTTTCTTTACATAATTGGTAAATTTTGTTGGTCATTGACTTATTATTTAAATAATACTAGTAAATATTAACTTTATTTTGTTTTATCAAAGAACTTTATATTAGTAAAATTTTTCTCGTGATAATTTGTAATTTTTTGTTATAATAATATTATAATATAAAATTATTATTTTATTATAAAAATTTAGTTTATATAGTATAAAAAAAATTTATAATCCTATATTAAATATTTATTAATGTTCGACTTTTTTTGATAAATACTCGTGATTAACCGTACTTTATTGTATAAAATTTTAAATTTATATAAAAAATTACTATTTTACAGGTACTTTGGGGAAGACTATAGTCATTTTATTTTGGTTGATAGTAGTAATATTTTATTTTATTAACTAACTTCCACGATACTTCCGCATTTACATCACACACGTTGCCGTAATATAAACGACGTGTGACGAAAAGGAGCCAATTGCATTCGTACCTCACATACCTGTAAACGCCACTGCGTTTTTTCGTCGGTGGTGGATTCGACACCTTAACCATTAAGCAATAAATACCACTCTCTTTCCATTTACCTTCTTTTCTCTTTCTTTCCCATCCTCACAAACTTAAACCCCATTTCCTTCCAATTTACAACACAAATTTTTTCACATAATCACAACAACCCTTACCTCTCAATTTCTCTCTCTAAACTCTCAAACAAATCACTTTCTCTCTCTAAACGGTTACAACAAACAAACACAACAATGTCCTCCTCCGCACCACCCGTTCTCCCCGTCGCTAACGTTCCTCCTCCACCAACCACCACTGGATCCACCGTCTCCGGTTCCGGATCCGGATCCGATGCTCCCGCAAACTCCCCCGCCGTCCGTGTCCTAATCAACAACCTCTCTGAATCTCTCCGTCACGGCCTCGCTCAGCGCCGTCCTTGGGCGGAGCTTGCTGATCGTTCCGCCTTCACAAAGCCGGAATCGTTCTCTGAAGCGACGCTTCGCGTCCGTAAGAATTTCTCATACTTTCGTATTAATTACTACGCCATCGTTGCGGTGATTCTGGCGGTTTCTCTCCTCACCAATCCGTTCTCTCTCATTCTCCTCATCGGACTCTTCGCTTCGTGGACGTTTCTCTACCTCTTCCGTCCTTCAGATCGTCCTCTCGTTATCCTCGGTCGCACATTCTCCGATTTCGAAACCCTAGCTCTTCTATCTGGAACTACTGTCTTCGTTGTTTTCCTCACCAGCGTCGGTTCTGTTCTCGTCTCGGCTTTAATGCTCGGCGTCGCAGTCGTTTGCCTCCACGGTGCATTCCGTGCTCCTGAGGATCTCTTCCTTGATGAACAGGATAACTCTCAGGCCACCGGATTCCTCTCCTTCCTTCGCGCTCCTGCTGCTAGTGTCTCCTCCGTTCCTTCCGTCACCGGACGCGTTTGAGCGTCTTGAAGATATGTTCGATCTGGTAATGGTAACGGTTTCTTTTGTCTGATCCGTTGAATTTTGGTACTGAAGGGAAACAATGGTGAAAAAAAATAATTCCTCTTTTTTTTGTTTTTGTCTTATAATTTCTTGATCTGTATTAACAAATTGAATTTATATACATAGGTGAACATGAATCTTGTTATTTTGATTTTCTTTTATACAGGATTTGGTTATGTTGTTGATGGATCTTTCATTTTCTCTGTAATCGATTTATTCATTATGTAATTTTAGTAGCTCTATTATGGTTTATTATGAATCAATATCAAGATCACTTGGATTTTTATATTTTTTTGCCGGTTGAAATTCATAGTTGTTCCACGTTGTTTATAACCATTATTATGTGCATTTCATGTTTGATTAGATTAGATCTCATTACTTCTGGTGTGAATAAAGAATAGAATCAGGGTTTAATCTTTTCTCCCTTTTATTGTGAAGTTGCACAAACAATGTTGGATATGTAACTAGATACTAGACTACTGTACATTGGATTTCCTGCTATCACACATTTGTGAATCTCGACTCTTCGATGAAGATCAGACGCGTATTCTGACTTTTATTTTCAAGCCAATCTGATGGAATGTGGATTCCCCGGTTCAATTTGATGGAGTCAGCATAGGAACGTCTGATCTTTAATCATCGGGGATGATCCCTTGATGGTGTGACGTCAATGTTGTGTCTGGTGTTGGTATATGTGCTTTATAGCTGCATACTTCCCTGACTTCAGGGAATCCAAGTGATCCTGATGGTTGCATGAAATGGTTTTAACTTGATAGGGAAAAGATTACCTGCAGTGTGAATTTCACTGGAGGGGGAGCAGTGCAAATCTCCACCCTTAAATCACTATACCCCTTTATTTTTTATTTTTTTGTCTTTTATATATGGGGCTAAGATTTCGTGGGAGAGATTTTCCATGGGAGTGAATCCATTCCCAACTTAAGACATCTTGTAGAAAGTGACTGGAAAGTTTGGCATTTGTCAAATTATAGAGAAAGACAATTAACTTTGATCCAGGAAAAATTTAGTCTCAAATTTTCTTTGTAGCTGGTTTTCTCAATTAGATTTGTGTATGATTAACATTCTGACTTGATATTTTCTATTCATGACCGTATCAATAATTGATAATGGTCTAAAACGAGAAAGATAGGAATAACGGGGACAAATCTTATGAGTTTAATTGGGAAAATCTGCTGTACCTTTTCAGGTAACTACTGTAAAATCCCATATCTGTGAGTGCTAATTAGAATTAGAAATCCCATTTCTGTCAAGTGTTCAAATGATCACTCTTTAATAAGAAATTAGTTGCTTCCTTTGTGTTGCGTATTCCTAATATTTTGATGTCTAGAACCATTTACAGTAATAATTAAGTCTTCTTGCCACTTTGTTGTTTAACTGATGAAGATGTAATGGATGTTCAAATATGTTTAGTTTTGTATTTTCAAGCTGTTATTTTGAGAATGATCTCAGCAAGATGGTGTATTTGAGATTGTTTTGGTTATACTATCTGTTGGCTCTACTTCCTGAATCTTTTGATCATGGAATTTGATTGTTGCATAATGTATGCATCTCACTTTGTAACTTTTGGCGACAGAGACGACAACTTGGCTTGTCCTTTCCTTAAATCCTTGTGTGTCTGTATCTGTTAATTTGGAGGTTACTTTCCCCACCCAACACCATGTATATGAAAAAAAACTATCAAATATTGCACGTCCAAATGCCTACTTTCAAATAAAATTAGTGTGATCTGCATTTGTACTTTTGATAACACGGGCTTTTTAGTAGCGAAAGGCAGGGTAGAAAGTAGCACCAGTTAATTTTATAGTTGATATCAATCACTGCACCTTATACCATAAAAAAAGATAATATTAATGTTAACTGAACTACTTCTACATGTTAGTCATCAGTGCATATATATAATATTGCATTCCTGGCTGGGTATTATGTAGTAATAGATGTGACAACGAAGTGAAGGAAAATAACTATCCAACAACAGTTGAATTGATATGCAAGCGTTGACATGCTTTCTCTACTTACAGCCTCTAATTCATGTAGGGGTGGGAGATAACTATCAACACCAAGTGTAAATTCAGCTGGAAGGCCAAATAATGTAGACTTATTAGCACAACTATTATCTTCTCTATATATATGGGAAACAATAAAATGTATCTCTTGATAGACATAAATATTGCTTTGCCTATTTTGGAGCATCCAAGGAAGAAGCTATAATTTTTTGAAAGCATTAACAACCAATAAAGACACTCCAAAAAAAATCCATTAACATGCAGTTAACTCAACAACAAAAGTATTAGTTAATACCCATAAAATCTGTAAAACAACAAGCAATCAAACCTCTATGGTCTTTAAAAATATCACCACAAGAAGACAGGCCAAAAACGCCTTGAGAGGACTATCTATGTTACATTTGAGTCAACCACAAGTAGGAGGGAGAGGGACTTTTTAAGGATTGAAAAGTCATTCACTGAGTTAAACATATGAACATAAGGGAACTTTTTTAAGGATGAATTCACTAAGTTAAACATTCAAATCAACCACAAGTAGGAGGGAGAGAGACCTTTTCAAGGATGAACTCTCCCAAGCAAGATGATTAGCAGGAGAGAACTTTAGAATAAGATTTTTCTTAATTTCTTCATACAATGAAGGACACCAATCTTAAATATTGGTAGGAATTCTCCAAATGGAGTCAACAATATTATCACTCATTTTGGAAGTCAACAACCTTTGAATTTGCCCAGAATAATTAAAAACAGAAAAAGAGGCTTGGAAAGCCATTTTATCGGTCCAAAAATTAATAGGTGATTCATCTCCGATATTTCATATAGATTTAGACAGGACAATATGTAGGTTGTGTTTAACGGAATACCAAATTTAGGAAGATGTATAATAGACTATAGGAATGACTATCTTTATAAATTTATCACTTAAAAAATTTATTTTTATAAACTTATAAGGAACGCCCATTGGTCTTGAGATACAAATAAATCAAAGGCGAGTTTTTAACAGGATAGATTCATTGACAACTTTAAGAAATAACATTCCAAACCACCTTCCACAAAAGATGAGCATATTAAACCAAATAATATTAACCAATTTCCTAGTGTAACTTATATACATATTAATAAACTTTCTTTTGACAACACTTACAAAAAATTTGGAAAAGAGTCAATTTTCTTTTCTAAATTTTTTATTTGACAACTTTTAACAAATACTATCATAAATATAAGCTAAAACTTGAAATTAGATAGACTACCCTATTAATTTTAGGTTTAAATAGATATTTGGTCCCTTAATTTATTTTGAAAGTTCAGTTTAGTCTTATAATTTTAAAAACGATTAAGTGAGTCCTTTAATTTATATTTGTTAATGCAATTTGATCGCTTCCTTCTACTCTATTAATCAAAGTCAAATTAATAGTTTATAAAATTTTGACGTGACGCCTACTCTGTTTTAGATTAGGGACTAAATTGAACTTTATACATTAATTAAGGGGTTAGACTAAAACATTCAACATAAATTAAGGGACCAAACTGAACTTTTTTTAAATACATTTTTATTCATCAAACTCTAACGTTATATCAACGTATAATACAACAATATAATTTTTTTTTCTTAAATCAACACATAAAAGAACAATGTCACGACAGTTTTATTATCTAAACACCATTACATATCAAAATATAAATTACATTGATATATACATCAATACAATTAAAAACACCAAAATTTCTTCCATTTTATGAACCAAAAACCCATTTTTTTAAACAAGTTTCTAGATTCATAAAGTTGTGAGGAAGAAGATGAACTAGATTTGTTCACTTGTTTTGTAGAAACAAGAAATTTTAGGAAAAATTGACTTTTGGTGATCCTAAATTAATTTGAGGAAGGAGAAGTGAAGTAGGAAAAATTTTCAAGGACTATATACAACTCATTCATTGAGACAAAATTCTAGATTCACAAGGTTATGAGGAAAAAGACTAACTGAATTTATTCATCGTGTTCACATATTTTGCATATACAACAAGAAGTATTGAAGAATATTGAGTTTTGGTAAATCCTAAGTTGATTTGAGTGAGTGGTTAAAGTTCCACATCGGTTATGAATGAGTTAAATATTTGATATATATTAATGGTGACTCATATTTAATGCCTTAAGGTTTTGAGTGGAGATATGGTGTCAAAATCTGTTAAGTATCCTCGATGTTTAGCCTATTGTTGCTTCCGACGCTCTCCGTGGTCTTAGGCATGTCTCGTTGATAATAACGGTAGTGCAAGTATAGAATTTGGGAGAAGATTTAACATCGTTGACCACTAATAAAAAGGACCAAATTGCCTCATCTTATGTAAGTTAAAGGACTAATTTGATCAATTTTAAAATTAAGGGATCAAACTAAACTTTTAAAATAAGTTAAAAAACTAAAAAATATTTGAGCTTTTTTTTTGTTTTTGTAAAAATAAATAGTGTCTCCCAGATTATTTTTCTTCCTTAGAAAGGATAGTAACAAACTTTATTGCAATTTTTATGCCTCATTCTTTTTAAAAATCTAATATAAGGTTTATGGATTTGGACCATCTACCTTTTGAACGTGAAAGGTAAAGTAAATTTAAGCAAAAATTAAATAAAACAGATGAGAACACATAAACAATATCATTTTTTTTTCTTAAATCAACACATAAAATAACAATGTCACGACAGTTTAATTACCTAAACACCATTACATTTCAAAATACAAATTACACTAATATATACATCAATACAATTAAAAACACTAAAATTTCTTCCATTTTATGAACCAAAAACCCATTTTTTAAACAAATTTCTAGATTCATAAAGTTATGAGGAAGAAGATGAACTAGATTTATTCACCTCTTTGTTTGTTTTGTAGAAACAAGAAATTTTAGGAAAATTTGACTTTTGGTGATCCTAAATTAATTTGAGGAAGAAGAAGTGAAGTAGGAAATTTTTTTACAAAATTCTAGATTTACAAGGTTACGAGGAAAAAGACTAACTGAATTTGTTCACTTTATTTACATATTTTACATACACAACCAGAAGTATTGAAAAATATTGAGTTTTGGTAAATCCTAAGTTGATTTGGGAAAGAAGTGTTGAATTTAGTGTGAATGGTTAAAATTCTATATCGACTATGAATGAACTAAATATTTGATACCTAATAGTGGTAACTCACAACCAAATTAATTTGTAAGTTAAAGGACTAATTTGACTAATTTTAAAATTAAGGGATCATACTAAAATTTTAAAATAAGTTAAAGAAACTAAAAAGTATTTAAGCCTTTTTTTGTTTTTGTAAAAATAAATAGTGTCTCCCAGATTATTTTTCTTCCTTAGAAATGATAGTAACAAACTTTATTGCAATTATTATGCCTCATTCTTTTTTAAAATCTAATATAAGGTTTATGGATTTGGACTATCTATCTTTTGAACATGAAAGAGGTAGAGTAAATTTAAGCAAAAATTAAATAAAACAGAAGAGAACATAATGTTCAAAATAGATGAAAAAATAGTAAGAGAAAATAAATCAAGAGAGAGAGTAAAAAGCAGATAAATAAAAGTTAGAAGATTCTTATCTAAGGTTTATCATACTTTTTTTATAAAAATATATATTTAATGTTAGGTTTAAAGTTTATCATAAATAAACTTCAATAGTTTAGGTTAGTGGTAAAAAGACAGACATTAAATTTATATATTTCAGATTCAAGTTTTATTAATGTAATTGGAAAAATATAAATGTAAATTTTTGTAGTTGTAAGTATTAATAAATTTGAAGTCATTCCTCAGATTTGATTGTGATGCTATTCCTTTATCCTATTTTTTTTTTTTTTAATATTTTTTTATCATAACACTTACTGTTGTTTTCTGCTTTTTGTTGAAGAAGTTTGAATATAAATGCCTTCAATCATAATCTACCAATTTTCAATTTCTTTGTGTTCACTTCATCAAACTGGTCCAAAATATGACCCAAAAATATGACAACAGAACATTTCCACCCCATAAGTAAACAACAATTCATAACCTTTCTCATGTGTTGTCTTTGTTTTATTACTCACTTCACTCCAATAATGTATTTAACAGAATCATGAATTATGAAAGCTTCAGGTGGGTAATCCGTGTCACGTTAATACACACATCATCACTAAAAATATGCTTTTGACAAAACCCTTTTCCATGACATAAAAAAAAGATGAAAACTCAAAAGAACAAACCGTCATCACATATTGCCATTTAAATTTTGGCATGTACTATACTACTATTAGTATAAGTTTGTATTATCAAAATATTGACAATTCCTTAAAATATATATATATATATATATATATTTCTGGTGAGTTTTTACCATTTTCACAAGATTATAATGTTTGTATATGTTATTTCAAGTAACCTATAAATTATTACTTATAAAGTTTCATATTTTATTTCTCTTTTTATTTATTATCTTAATTACAAAATTTAAGTGCATTTTATTAAGTATTTTTTATGTTGTTCTTAACTTAAGATATGTATAATCACCCATGATTTTTTCATAAAGTTTATTATAATAAATAAAAAATAATGTTAATATTAAGAAAAATACTTAATATGCCAAAATGTTATTCTGAAAATTTACCGGTGTTATTGAATATAAAACGTAAAAAGAGACTTAAATTAAAATTAAAAAAGATAAAATTGAGATAAAAAATGATATTATAAATTATAAGATAAAATACTACATAAAATAACATCTGAAAAAATATAATAAACTTATGAATGAACACCCTAAACTCAAAAAGACGATAATAATTACTAAATTTTATTTTGGTAATAGGAGTTTACACGTTATAACCCAATATTTTTGGCATTGCCAAAATACACACCTAGCAAAAACAAGGAAAGTGAATGATTATTTAATCTTATCATTTTATTTCCTAACTATAATTTCAATCTACTAAAAGCAACTATGAGAAAGAAATAAAAAACGTGGCAGTGGGGCCCATGAAAAATCTAAAAGCAAATCTAATGAAATGTAGCCGTTGGAGGAGGAAATTTAACCATATCCCATTATTCTGATCGGTGCTCACTTAATGTATCTTATCTCCCAAACCAACCCGTTATATGCATCAGATCACACATGAATAATAATAATTGAATACCAATATCATCATATATCATAAGAATAATAAAATAATGCAAACTATATAGAAATAAAACTAGCCGTTAGTATTATTATTAAGAAAACTGCAACCTTTGACTCATTCTCACACTCACTCTCCCTAAAACCATAAACCCCACTTAACACTTTCCTCATTCATTCACAATTCACATACCCTTTTCATTTTCACTCTCAAAGTTTTCATCTTTCTTCATTCTACTATACTATTACTATATACTATAAGCTTAATTTAAGCATTTGAAGTGAAAAATTGTCTATTTTCATGGAAAACGAAGATTTTAGCACAAACCCATTTCACCTTTTGATCTCTTTTCCATCTACAAACATTGAAACAAGGAAGAAATGGAAGAAAAATCAAAAGGGTAGTTTCAAAATCTTAGCTTTTTTACTTTTTGTAGCTTCAACTATTCAACCTGTTTTTGGACATTTATGGGATGGTGTTGTTGTAACACAATCTGATTTTCAATCTCTAAGGGCTATTAAAAATGAACTCATTGATTCCAAAGGTTTCTTGAGAAGCTGGAATGATTCTGGTTTAGGTGCTTGTTCAGGTGGTTGGGTTGGTATCAAATGTTTGAAAGGTGAAGTTGTTGCAATTCAACTTCCTTGGAAAAGTTTAGGTGGAAGAATCTCTGAGAAAATTGGTCAACTTCAATCTCTTAGAAAACTAAGTCTTCATGATAATTTTCTTGTTGGTTCTATCCCTTTTTCTCTCGGTTTTCTTCCTAATCTAAGAGGTGTTTATCTTTTCAATAACAAACTTTCAGGTTCTATTCCTCTTTCTATTGCTAATTGTCCAATGCTTCAATCTTTTGATGTTAGTAATAATTCTCTTGTTGGTAAAATTCCATCTAGTTTAGCAAATTCAACTAGGATTTTCAGGATTAATTTGAGTTATAACTCACTTTCTGGTTCCATTCCTAGCTTATTCACTATGTCTCAAACTTTAACTGTTCTTTCTTTGAGTCATAACAAAATTGTAGGGTCTATTCCAAGTGAAATAGGTAAAATTTCAAGGCTTAGAATTCTTGATCTTTCAAACAATGCAATCAATGGTAGTTTTCCTCTTAGTTTCTCTAATCTCTCTTCTCTTGTTTCATTAAATCTTGAAAACAATCAAATTGAAAACCATGTGCCAAATACTTTAGAAAATTTACATAACCTTTCTGTGTTTAATTTGAAGAACAATAAATTTGATGGTAAAATTCCATCAACAATTGAGAATCTTTCAAGCATTAGTCAAATTGATTTCTCTCAGAACAAATTTGTTGGTGAAATTCCTGATTCTTTTACTAAACTAGCAAATCTAAGTTCATTCAATGTCTCATACAACAATCTATCTGGTCCTGTTCCATCACTACTTTCAAAAAGATTCAATGCTAGTTCATTTTTTGGTAACATTGATCTATGTGGTTACATAAGTTCAAAACCATGTCCTTCAACACCACCACCTCATAATCTTCCACCACAAGAATCTCCTTCTCCAAACCAACATCACAGGAAACTAAGCACAAAAGACATAATCCTCATTGTAGCAGGTGTTCTACTATTGATTTTGCTATTACTTTGCTGCTTTTTGCTTTGTTGTTTAATCAGGAAAAGAGCTGCTTCAAGTAGAAACAGTAGCAAAGCTGCTAAAGCTGCTGCAAATGCTAGGAATGTTGAAAAAGGTGTTACAAGTGGTGATGTTGTGTCAGGAGGTGAAGCTGGTGGGAAGCTAGTTCACTTTGATGGTCCATTTGTTTTCACTGCTGATGATCTTTTGTGTGCTACTGCTGAGATTATGGGAAAAAGTGCTTATGGAACAGCTTATAAGGCAACATTGGAAGATGGTAATCAAGTTGCTGTCAAAAGGTTGAGAGAGAAGACTACTAAAGGACATAAGGAGTTTGAAGCTGAAGTTGCTTCACTTGGGAAAATTAGACATCCAAATCTTTTAGCTCTTAGAGCTTACTATCTTGGACCTAAAGGAGAAAAGCTTCTTGTCTTTGATTACATGAGTAGAGGAAGCCTAGCATCATTTCTTCATGGTAAGCACTTTCTAATTAAGTACTTCTTAGAATGCATTTTAGTTTATGTATTCGCGCAATCACTTCCAGTGTTTTTTTTTATAGACAAATGTTAGTATTTCTTATATTGATATCTCTAAACATATACTTGCAGCTCGAGGGCCAGAAATCGTCATCGAATGGCCAACAAGAATGAAAATAGCAATTGGAATCACAAATGGTCTAAGTTGTCTCCACAACCAAGAAAACATAGTACATGGAAACCTCACCTCAAGCAACATACTATTAAATGAACAAACAATTCCTCACATAACAGATTTTGGTCTCTCAAGACTAATGACAACCTCAGCCAACACAAACATCATTGCAACAGCAGGAAGTCTTGGATACAATGCACCTGAGCTTTCAAAGACAAAGAAACCAACATCGAAAACCGATGTTTACAGCCTTGGTGTGATCCTTTTGGAGCTTTTGACAGGTAAACCGCCCGGCGAACCGACTAATGGCATGGATTTGCCTCAATGGGTTGCTTCTATTGTTA
Organism: Cicer yamashitae; assembly: GCA_037974755.1. Lineage (NCBI taxonomy): Eukaryota > Viridiplantae > Streptophyta > Magnoliopsida > Fabales > Fabaceae > Cicer > Cicer yamashitae. The sequence goes on from JBBPBQ010020323.1 coordinate 16,938,372, forward strand.
AAGAGGAATGGACTAATGAAGTGTTTGATTTGGAACTTATGAGGGATGCACCAAGTATTGGTGATGAACTTCTTAATACATTGAAATTGGCTTTACATTGTGTTGATCCTTCACCAGCTGCTAGACCTGATGTTAAACAAGTTTTGCAACAATTGGAGGAGATTAAGCCTGAATTGGTTGAAGGTGATAATGATAATGATGATGATGATGATGGAGCTAAGGTTCAAATAAATGAATAAAGGGAAGAAAGGATAATTAATATATAGATACATATATGTTTAATTCTTTATTTTATTTGTTCATGCATTTTATTATATATATGTTGTATATAGGTGTGAGGATTTTGTTTTATTACATCAAGTATTCTTTTTTAACTAGGTGAAATAGTGAATGTTTTTTATCAATTGCTATTTAAATTAAGATTCTTTTGTTTTCATTTGATTTAATGATATTATTTTACATGTTGGATTCTTCAATAGAATAATGATAATGATTATGGTGGTTGAAAGTGTAGTTGTGTTTCTTCCTCCTTACTGATAGTGATAGATGAATGAATTTACTTTTTTTTTTTTTTTTCACAAAAGAAATATACAAAATGTGGGGATAAAATAAAGATTATTCTTACATTTTTGTTCGTGTAATTTTGTACTAAAATATCAATCACATTGGTATTGTAGGTTTTAAAAACAATTTAGATAGATTTTAGATTTGATGATTCTAAATTTTCAATAGTTAAAAAGACAATTTAAGAAAGAGTTTAAATGAGGTCCAATCTAGATAAAAGTTTAAACAAAAATAAAATTTATTTAAATTTTTTAAAACAATAATTGTTCTAGTGAGTAGATTCTTTCAAAGAATTTGTTTTTAATTGGAGTTCGTTAATCACTTAATTTTAATTACTTGGTTACTGAACATACATATTAAGCATGCTTCTTTGATCAACTTTGACAATTACCTCTCTCAATTGTAACTAACACTAAAAATAAAGTGAATATTTAAATAAGCATTAAAAAAGAAAAAAAAAAAGGTTCAAATAACTTCAAAGTAAAAAGCAAATTTCGTTCTTGAATATGTGAGACAATGCTATCGAAGTATTTAATTGTATCGAATTTACAAATTCTTCTCTCCAAATATTTCTTTTGTTAATAGTTTTATATATTAAATTGATTAACGAAAAACACATTTTATAATCACTAGAAGTTTTATAAAAATGATAATTACTAAGAACACACTGTTTTACTTATTCTTTGACGCAATCTTCGATCGATGACGTGGGTTTCTTTCTTCTACTACTCCACCTTTGGAGAATACTGTCAAAATTAATGTTGATGGTAGTTCGATTAACAATCATGAAAGATCGAGATTCGGTAGAATAATGCACAATAGTAAGGGAGAACGGTTAATTGGTTATTATCGATTTTTGTGGAATCACTACTACTTATTTTTATTTGTATGCACAATAGCAAAATGACTTACTCTTAGGTGTATAATTAAGAATGCAAAATTGAATTTTTTTCGTCTATATCATCTTTTAAAAAAAAAAAATTAATATACTCCACTTTGAAACTAATAGACAAATTCTTTTGATTTTCAGCAGGTCACAAGGCGAGAATTCGACCACTTGAAATAATTTTTTTTTATCTGCTTCAGGAAGTTGTATCCTAGGGAGGATGCGACCATGTATACTGAATATATTTTCATTTGTTAGAAAAAAAAACATATGTTTCAGCGGTCACACCCCATAATGCGACCTCTTACAGGAAGCAAAAAAATTTGTTGCCTTGCGACCTCCTGGAAGTCAAAGGTGGTTGAAACATCTCATATCAACAATGTCGTGCAAGATACAATGAATAAAAAAGTAGCAGCCTTAGAAAAATTGGCACAACTAAAGTATGGATTTTAGTTAATATAACGTTATAGTTTTTTTTTAAAAAAATTGGACATTATGTAAAATGACTATTAATGTTACTTTAATTAATAATAATTTTCTCTTTCTCAAATTCACTGTTCAAACTAGCCGTTAGTCAAATTAGAAATTATTTAAACCAGGTTGTTCAAACTAGTCGTTATTCAACCTAGTCGTTAATCAAACTAGTGTTATTCAAACTAGCCGTTAGTCATACTAGCCATTAGTCAAACTAATCGTTATTCATTTAATATTATATATATATTGGAAATGTCAGTTTTGTCGAGGTGATCATGGTAAACCCATGATTATGCTTGAAGCAGTGGCATCACAAGACTTGTGGATTTAGCATACAGTTTTTGGCATTCGCGTGTTCAAACAATGATATTAATGTGTTAAATCAGTCCAATGTGTTTAATGATGTTTTGGAAGGACATGCTCCTAAAGTGCAATATAAATTAACAGAACTCCATATAATATTGGATACTATTTAGCAGATGACATCTATTCCAAGTAGGCTACATTTGTCAAGTCAACTTCAATACCACAAGGAGAGAAGAGAAAACTATTTTCCCAAAAACAAGAATAAACTAGAAAGAATGTGGAGCGAGCATTTGAAGTGCTCAAATTTAGATTTGCAATTATACGTGGTCCAACGCATGCTTGGTACATGGAAACCCTCAAACATACAATATATGCATGCATCATATTGCATAACATGATCGTTGAAGACGAACGACACACATATGGTGGTGATTTTGATTACTTTTATGATAACATTGATAATAACCTCTCAACAACTGAAACACATAATAGTCCTCATTCTAATCTTGTAACAAGATTACAAAAGAGAGGAAGTATTAGTGAAAAACGAAGTTATCAACAACTTCAAATAGATTTAGTAGAGCATATTTGAGAACGCTTTGGACATTAGAATGACGAAATTTAAATTTAGTATTTATTTTTATCATTTTTAATTATTTATGTTATGTATTTAACATTTAATTTTTATTATTGTTATAGAAATTTAAGTTAAATTTTATTTTAAATTAAAATTAAAATAATGTATAATAATATTAATTAAAATATTTAAATTAAATTTTAAGTTGTAATAAAATTAAATGCAAATAAAATATTAATATATGAATTAAAGTTGTGGGATCTAATATAATTCTTAAGAATTAAACCATTAAAGTAAATAATGAATGAATTACTTTAAAATGACGTGGCAAAATAGATCCACTTAAAAAATCCATGTTGAATTCACAATTAGAGATACTCTTAATTCATATAATAGAGATTCTTTTGGTATGAATTTTTTAATCATACAGTTTTTAGATCCTTTGACGCATAGATTTAAGCCAATAAAAAGCGAGCTTGTGAAATTAACACATCCATTTAAAACTAGGGGATATTTGAGAGCATGTGCTAAGTTGAACAACACAAATTTTTATATCGTTTATTGAAAATAAATTTTACATGTAATATCTTCCCCAATATTTTTCAAAAGCTCTTAAACTGGACCTCGATTTTCTCAGCTACATTACTGTGCGTTACGAAACGCTCGAAAAATTTGTGTGTAAACGGGATTTTGACTCTTGAACGTAAAATAAGATCGCAACAACTCTCTCTCTCTCTCTCTCTCTCTACTTTCGCCTCCGTGCGCCGCCGTCATGGACGACCCGCCGTTACAAAAAATAGCAATCTCCGGTCCAACACTAGCCTCTCTAATCCACCGTTTCTCCACTTCCCCTTCCTCAATCGACGGCCTCCTCTTCGGCCACGTCACCTCCGTAACCCCACTCAACCTCTCGGACGACTCCTCCGACGACAATTCCCCAACGCTCCTCGCCACTGTCACCGGTTTCCTCACCTCCTCTTCTTTCCACGACACCTCCGGCACAATCAACACCACCTCACTCCGTCGTCTAATCCCTAACTCCACTTCCCTCCTCGGTTGGTTCTCCGGTCGCCGCCGTACTCCCCTCCGTCCCTCACTCCGCGAATTCAATACCACTTCCTCTCTCTCTTCTCTCTCCCAATTCTCTTCCACAATCAAACCCTCTTCAAACTCTTTCAATTTCAAAAGTTTCAACCCTTGTTTGTTCCTTCTTCTCGCTTCACCTATTTCAGATCAAACCTCTCACATTCACACTCACGATTACCGAGCTTACCAGTTCATAAGTGGGACCCACTCATTCAAACCGGTTTCACTCGATATTATCAACATCGGTCCCGCTTTTCGCGGACATTATGGATCATTCAGCCCTAATTCCCCATTTCCTGTCCTTGATTGTCAACTCGGTCACTCTCCGATGATTCGTGACGACGAGGACGAGCCTTTGAGTAAGATGAAACAGGCTGCTAAAGATCAGAAAGAGTTGGATGGTTGTGCTGAAGGGTTTGAGGTTGGGAGGTTGAGTAGGTTGATGGGTTCGGAGGCTAAGAGTTATACTCAGGGTTTGGAGGATATGTACCTTAAAATGCTTGTCAAGATTGAGAATTTGACTAGCTTGGTTGAGAAGAGTTCAGCTAAGGTTCTTGAGCAGGTTAGTTAGCTTCATTGTCTGTGTATTTTTATTTATGAAGTACGGATAATACGACACTGATATGTCGACACCGATAAAAATTTGGAAAAATGAATTTATTGAATGTAATCAAGGAGTCGGTGTCGTACACACCTTTGATTAGATATCGGTGCTACAGAGATTTTTATGTGTTTTTGTTTTGTAATTCAATGTTGAAGTATTTTAACATGATTAGGGTTTTAAATAGCTGCCATGGTAAAAGTTGCTGTCGCGTCGTGATCCTGGATGTGATGGAAAATTGCAGTCAAATGTGGCCGATGCGGTGGCGGTTGCAGTATTGCAGTTTTGGAAACATCCAAAATTGTCATGTTGCAACCCTTTATTTAAAACCCTGATCATGGTGATGTTGATCGAAATGTATTGGTTTAAATGTAGGACAAGGGATAGATATTGAATAAAAGTAGATTGAATAAAAGTAGATTGAAGTGCTATTGATTTTATTTAGGAATATGGTATAGCCTGATGTGGTTGGACTAGTGGAAGTATGTTAGGTCCGCAATTGGGGAGAATGGGGATACACTTTAGTGAGAGTTTGCTGGTTCGATCCCTTGTGAAAAATGAACTTTTTGGGAGAGATTCTATCCTTGTTGCTTTGTTGGACTTGAACGTTGTTGACTCTGATAGAAGGATGCAGGATATAACATGAGTTTGTATGCCTATTAATGCCAAACAATATTATAAAAAGTCTTGAATAGTTGCTTTGGAGACTGTATCTGATAAATTAATGTTATAGTTTATATATCTTTTACAGCTTAGTTAATTAGATTAGATGGAAGCTATGAAGTTAGTAGCAGATAGTGTAGCGTAGTGGCCGACTCCCAAAACGCTATAGCGGGTAGCGGTATGGCCGCTATGTCGAAGTCTAGAAAAATATTACAAGCACTTTCAACCATACACATATGATGGCTACAAAATTAGATTGATACACAAAACTAAACACATAACTAATCACCAAAGCAGAAACAGAAAAACAGGGGAGATGAAACGAACTAAGATGATGCCATAATAGGGGCCTGTTAGCACAGAAACAGACAGAAATTGAAAAACAGAGCAGAATAATGGTTGACGAAATGGAAGGAACAGGGAGGAGACGAATGGTTGCAGAGAAGAGGGGAACTTTGGCACAGAGAAAAGGGAAACCTTGAGAAATTTCGTAGGTTTCCAAAAACAGAGCATTGCACTCGTAATGTTTGGAGAAGAAAGGTCGTGAAAATTCCAGTAAAATGTTACCTGGAGATAAAAAGACAATAATCAAGGGTATTTTAGACTTTGCGCTCTTCAAAAACTGTTGCGGCCTCCTTTTTTGTGTTTCATCCTCATCTTATCCATGATTGCCCTGCGGAGAACGCCACTACAGCCGCAACCTAAACTGTGCCACAACACCGTTTCGCATAGCTCAGAGCTGCGGCGACGCGACACATCGCTGTGATTGCGGCCGCGATGACCGCTATTGACTACAGAGGATGGAAGTACTACAATTGGAGATTGTGATTCTAGTGAACAATTCAAAACATAAATAATTTGTTTAATGAGTAACAATAATGGCATATGTCATTTGCATCATGAACTTAATGTTCTGTGCAGTAAGACACTATACAATTCCTGAGATATCTGGTACAAATCCCTAAAAAACGAGTTATTCGCTGGGATAATGCAGAAGTTTCAATCCCCTGAAGACTGGGTAATGGCATTACTGAAATAGCGGGCAGAACGTTTCCCAAAGGTTGAGTATAAACTTGACATAACAGATAATCAAAATAAAAAATCCTACAAATTTAAGTGTGATCAGCAGGAAATAATTGATATAACGTTATAGGAATTGTTAAAAGCAAGATAAAAATGTTCAATGGGGTAATGCAATGAAACACAATGCAAGGCAATTAAGTTCTTTGAAGAATTTTGGACATTGAGATAATACTCAAACACGTTCTCTAAAACCCAAAAGACAATCATGGTGTAGTGAGAAACTTAATGCTCTGTAAACCTCAAGATGACAACCATGAGGCTACTCAAGGGCGGATCTTTTTGGGGACGGCCACCATAAAATTTTCTTATTCTATAAAGATAGAAATGTTTCGCTAAGTGACATGGACTACGAAGTGGCGCAATGGTAACGTAGCTTTTGCTAGACCAAAGGTCTTCGGTTCAAGTCTTCCTGATTGCGTTTTTTTGTTAACTTTTGTATTTCTATCGTAAATTATGGTAAATTTATTTGCTAAATTTATTTCGAGTAGGGAATTGTTGTGAAAATCACTATATTGAGAATTGAGAAATAATGGTTTGGATTTTTATAGGGCTGATAGAAAATTATTGTACCTATGCAGTAACTAACTTGAGTTTAATTTTTGTTTTATCAACTATGAACAGGAAAATCATAATAGGAAATTGAGACACAAAATTTTGAGATCTTCTGCCTCAGAATAACTATCTTAATGGTGGAGATCACTTCTGTTTTTTCAGGTAAATATTTTTTTGATCTTGTGTTACAGTTTTAAAATTTTCGGATTTAGTAATCTTCAATTGATAAATAATTTTTCCCTTAAAGAAGAATAGAGCAGATCAGTTATGTTCGTTACTTGGTTTAATATTCTAGTTGGAGCAAGAGAGTGAATAGAAAGAGAGGAGACATGAGAATAATGTAATGGGATACTGTAAAATATATAGTGACCCTCATATTTATATTACTAGGTTAAGGGAGTAGTACCTAAGACGCTAAGAAAGACATGTGGGCTGAGCCCATATGTTCAAGACTAAACCCTAGTAACTTATTATTATAATAAATAACTCTTTACACTCCCCTCAAGTTGGAGCATAGGTATTAATCATGTCGAGCTTGTTATTACAAATTAAATCACTACGCACCCCATTCAATGCCTTTGTTAACAAATCTCTAGTTGGTTACTTGTCCTAACTTAGGAGTAGATATGAGATTCTGCGGAACCTTTTCTTTGATGAAGTGACAATCTACTTCAATGTATTTCTTTCTTTCATGAAAGATTGGTATTGATGTAATATGTATGGCAGCCTCAACTTTGTTATTGTACCATAGTTTCATAGGGCAAGTATTGCCAAATCTCATCTCGTCCAAGATCTGTCTTACCAATATTAATTCACAAGTAGTTTGAGTCATAGCCCTATATTCTACTTTTGCATCAGATCTTGCCACCACATTTTTTTCTTACTTTTGTAGGATATCAAATTACCTCCAAAGAATACACAATATCCCGTGATAAACTTTTGGTCCATAGGAGATCCTGCTCAATTTGAATAAAAGAAAGCCTCCACCTGCATATGCCCATGATCTTGGTACCCAATTCCCTTTCTGGAGCTTTCTTCAAATACTTAACAATGCGGATTAGTGCTTCCCTAAGAGTGTCAGGAGGAAGGACATAAACTGACTTACAAATGAGCGTATAAAACATTTTTGCTTTTCAATCACTTTCTGTAGTGTTTTGTTAAGATTACCTTATGTATATACCCTTATTAAGTACCCTCCTGATTCATAATATGACTCAGTTCCATCCTATAGACCTGAAACATATGCCTATTAGAATATTCTGTTGTAAATATAATCTTATATTTTGCAATTATTTCTACAGGTTGTATTTGGCCCCTTTATTAGATTTGCTAGGTATAAAGTAGTCTATTACTCTATGTGAATAGTTTAGTGATTGTATTCTCATTACTTTTGAAATAATATTCATGAATATTATTTCCCAATTCCACATAGTATCACGAGCTCTCAGTTTTTGAGGTCTCACTTCCGCATAAATGCCAGCCACCTTATTGTGGCTCATTTGCTGTCTTCAGTGCTAAAATTTTCTCATTTTGTGACAAAAATCACCTTTCATCACCTTCAACACTAGTGAAGGCCAAGGCTAGTCAACCAACATTAATGTATTTGGGGAGAGAAAAACCAGATCTGGTCTAGAAACAACTTCAATCATCTGAGCTGAAGTTAAGTACTAAAAGCACCAATTCTAATTCTGATATACGTGAGATTTCTGACACTTGTGACCTTGATTTAGAGGGCTTACTTATTGCTTTGTGAAAAGGGAAAAGATCGTGTGCCAAATATCCAATTTCTCAATGTCTCCTGGAAGTACCTTTCCTTGTAGCATTAGAGTTTTATTGCCGTTGTTATTGTGAGAATCCCAAAATCTGTATGAGAGGCACTTGAAGATGCAAATTGGGTCCAAGTTGTGGACGAGAAGATGAAAGCACTAGAAAGGAATGACACTTGGGAGATTGTTGAGAGACCAAGGGGCAAAAAGCTTGTTGGTTGCAAGTGGATCTATACATTCAAGTACAAATCTGAAGGAACTCTAGATCAATACCAAGCAAGACTAGTGGCAAAGGGATATACTCAAATCTATGGCATTGATTATGAAGAGACATTTGTTGTACGGGATGGAACTAAGACTGTAGAAAGGGATTGAGTAGAGTCGTAACCTTTTTTAGAGTTTTTGAGCGAAGCTATTTGAATTGGACATAACGCACATGCAATTTGCAATGACAAATTCAACAAGATTGTGATTAAAAGATTTACACAAAAAAGGAATTGATTGATTGATTGATTCAATGCTAAAACCTAAGTTCAAATTATGATCCATAAATCAATATAACCAATGAATTAATACACTCTAAATGCCACTAATGATATAAAGACTTGTATAATGAACAATCAATTTTCAACACCATTTATGATAATTTATTCAAAAACATATTTATATATATAATTTAATATCATGAATAATAGCTAAAATAGAATTTATCAAGAACAAGTTTTGTATCAAAAACAAAATACTAGTTTTACAACCCACAAACACTAAGAACAAAGTAAATCATAATTTAATCGTAGAATGAAATATAAGGGAAAAGTTAGATCTCACCAAGATTTTTATATTGATTCATCTACTGGTCCGCATTTTGTATGTACATTGAGTCCTCATTCAACATGAATGAGAGTTTCTTCCTTTAATTTGAAATATGAATGTTTCAAAGATCTATCGGCGATTGATTTACTAAGTTGTACAATATAATCCTTTCTTTCCTAAATGTTCAAGAACCAGATTTTTGAAACACCCCTTCAACAAATCTGAACGAACATCTTCAAATTGAAAACATCCCTTCAATCTTGAAACCCTATAAAATCCTAGTATCTTGAAAAGAACCCTATTTTCAATCTATCAATGTGCAACTACTTTGATGTTTCTCTCTCAAAAATTCAGCCTCACCAAGAAAAAGAATCAACAAAAGTTTTTGATCTAGACTGTGTGTCTTGAAGAGATGAATGATGAAGAATGAATAAGTGTTCACTTTGAAATGATGGGAAACGTTGGTATTTATAATACATGGTTTAGTTATGAAAAGACAAGCCAATGCAATTGAAAAATCTGTTTTTCAAATTGTGTAAGGCGATCCACAAAATCCGCGAGTCAATTCATAAGTAACTGAAAAGCCAAGATTTCAAAACTGAACTTTATGAGTCGACTTATAAGTGATTCATTCAACTTAAAGGGAGCTTCGTAAGTCGATTCACACATCAGGTGAGTCGACTCACCTGTATCAGTTTCTCGAACCAGGTTCATGACACGTGTGAGTTGATTCATGTATATCATAAGTCAAATCCTAGTTTCCAAATTGACTTGAACCAAATTTTAAATGCATTTCACGACTTTCAAAAATGATTCTTACATGCACCTAATGTTATGCATGATGAAATGATGTTTTCAAAAGGGTTTTCTAATTCAAGACCTTCAATAGATATTGAGACTTAAAAGATCAACAAAGACACACAAAATCAACTAAACCTAGTTTTGACATTCATCACAACACTAAATCTAAACTAAGGAGACTTGCACTCATAACCTTTGCTGTAGTGGCCAAAATGAACATTGTGCGCATTTTACTCTCTCTTGCTTCCCACTCTTGATGGGACCACCAATTTGATGTTAAAAATGTTTTTTTGCATGGAGACTTCGAGAATGAGGTGTATATGGAGATTCCCCCAAGATTTGGACGCACCGGCGGAACAAACCAAGTGGGTAGGCTACACGCAGAGCCAAGAAAATCATTCTTTTTTCTTCAACCATTCACAAGGAGGAAAACTAACTGTTCTTGTTTATGTTGAAAACATTGTTATAGGTGGTGATCTAGTTGAGAGGCAACTGCTCAAGAAGAAATACTTGCAAAGTTTGAGACGAAGGGCATTTTTATGGGAGTTTAGGTGGCCTATTCAAAACAAGTCATTTTTATCTCTTAGAGGAAGTATGCGCTTGATCTTTTGTAGGAAACAAACAAACTTAGATGTAAACTTACAAGTGTTCCCATCAAGCAAAATTACAAGATGAGCTCTGAAGAGGAAAGTGCTAAGGTTGACAAGGCTCAATGTCAGAGATTAGCGGGGAAGTTGATTTACTTGCCTCACACCAGACAAGATTTAGCATATGCTATCAGTGTTGTGGCACCTACAAGCTATAGAACGTGTGTTGCAATATCTCAAGGCTACTCTATGGAGAGGACTCCTATTCTAAAGAGGTGGAGGTTTGACTATAAAGGCTTATGCTGCCCCCATTATGCAAGTTTAATGAGTGAAAGTAGATCTACTTTAGGCTATTGCACATTCTTGCGTGGTAATCTTGTGACTTGGAGGAGTAGTAATAAGCAAAGTATAGTGGCTCATTCGAGTCTAAGGCAAATTTTGCGTGGTAATCTTGTGACTTGGAGGAGTAATAAGCAAAGTATAGTGGCTCATTTGAGTCTAAGGCAAAATTTGCGGATGAAAATTATGCTAGAAGATAAAGTGTGAAAACCCTATTAAGTTGTTTTGTCATAATAAATCGTCCATTAGTATTACTCATAATCTTGTTAAGGATGGCAAGACAAAGTACATTGAGATAGATCGACATTTTGTCAAAAAGAAGCAGAATAGTGGATCGATAACTACAACCTACATTCCTTCTGTATATCAACAGACATATGTGTTACATAGGATTTACCAACTGAAAGATTAAGTCAACTTACTTGCAAGATGGGAATGATTGATATCATATTTTGTTGTAAATATAATCTTATATTTTGTAATTATTTTTGCAAATTGTACTCGGCCTGTTAGGTATAGCATAGTTCATTTGAACAATTTAGTAATTGTAATCTCATTACTTTTGAAATAATATTCAAAAAATTGGGGGTCGTTTATTTTGTGAAAACATTTCCTGTTTCCATTTTCTGAACTTTGTGTTAATTTTAGTCGTTAATAAAAAGGTAAGAGACTTTTGAAGTGAACAATTGTCTATATTTCTAGAAACAATGAAAATGTCAAAAAATTATTTTCATTATCTATGAAAATGCATCTTCGTTAACTAGTAGTTTATCTTATCTCTATGACAATTGTTCACTTCAAAAGTCTCTCGTCAAGATAAAATGAACACATTTTAGGAAATGAAAACATAACATTTTCTCAAAAGTAAACAACCCCTTATTTCCCAATTCCACATTCAATATTAATTAATGTATCTATTACCCAAGACTATCTATATCAATCCAAGATTTTCACTCTAGTTCGATATGTAATGGGCTGTTATTTCAAACTAAAGAGCCAATCTCAATTCAAAACATAAAAAGAAAACGTAGCAGAAAAATATTGAATATAAACATAACATCACCCACAAGGTTCGTTACAAGTTATTGCATCATAGCTTAAAAGGTTTAGTTCAACAAGCTGAATTGAAAACCACATATATAACAAGCTGAAATGAAGTTCAACAATGCAAAAATAAATAGAGGTAAGACAAGAAATTAGCCAACAACTCTTCTTTAAAAGTTGGCACATTCTGCCATTGCATAAGCATCCTCCAACATGTAAAATGATCCAAAATGGTGCAGGAAATGGGTTGGGTGAAGGAAAAAATGAACAAGATGAAAATTGGCTGCTGATAGTCTGTTCTTATTTGTGGTTGCCATTAAACATTGACCTTTATAGTAGCTGGACATTCAAAATGTCTTTGTAATTGTCCATAGTAACCTGGAAGTGTAGATTTATATGGAGCAATCATCTAGGTTTGTTGCTTAGGTGGAGTCAGGTATGGTTTGAAATTACAGAATTCCTATTATAGTATGAAACATTCACCTCATGCTTGGTTTGGAAAGTTTAGCAAGGGTAATTTGGGATGGCTAGTTGTGAACCTAATCATTCAGTATTCTTTAGATGCTTACAATTGCAGAAACGTATTTATTGGTGTATGTAAATGATAATGTATTGTGGGGGGAATAATCAAGAAGACATTTACAGACATGAGGCAACACGTTTCTGACACTTCCATACCAAAGACTGGGACAATTAAGGTATTTCCTAGGTAATGATGTGACACAATCACTTTCAAGTATCGTGCTGTCTCAGGGAAAGTATGCACTTGATATTTTTAAGATATGATGGGTTACTAACTAGTTGATACTCCTAGAGTGTAGACCTCAATGTGAAGTTTCATCTTTACCAAGAGGAGTCGTATTTAGACTCATGCAAGTAGCAGAGTCGTATTTATACATATGTATCTTCCTCTGTTAGTGGTGTAATTTCCTCAAATTTTTGTGTGGAAGTTGTGAGGATGCTGTTGTATGAATCTTGAGGTTTATCAAAGATTTGCATGGTGAAGGGGTGGTTTATGCAGACAAGGGTCACAGTAGTAATGTTGGATATTTAGATGCAGATTTATCAAAGATACTAATGATAGGAAGTCCACTTTGGGTTATGTTTTTATTGGTAGGAATCTAATATTGTAGAAGACCAAGAAGCAATTAGTGGTATTGTCAAGTTCAAAGAATAAAACTGTGGTATGAGGCTCTTTGATTGAAGAACTAAAGTTTTGTGAGATAGTCCTATTGAAATTTATGTGATAATCAATCAGCTTTATACCTCTCTTCAAATCCAACCTTTCATGAGATTGATTGTCAATTCATTTTAGAAAAAGGTCTGCAGGCAAATCCAGACTTCTGTGTTCCAAAGATCAAGTAGTAGACATTTTCACCAAATCCTTGTAGGTTCCTAGGATAGCGCACACATGCATGAACATATAATGTTGATTGTGTTGACTTTTTTTTTCCTTGACATAGACTCTTTGTAGACATATAATTTTATTAATCCAACGGTTAAATTAGAAGTTATTAAATAGACCAAGTCTACAAATTTTCATAAAATCATAAAATTGTTTTTTACTTTATCAAGCTCAAAACTCTAACAATGATCGATGACATTCTCTAGAAGTAAAATTTCACGGTTCTCATCGTCCTTACGGTTGAGACAATGGTTTGATTGATTTTGGTTTGACAAGTTCATTTTTGACTGACACATTTGTTTTTCTTTGTTTGTATTGAACAAACATCAATAAAGTCACTGTCTTAACTGTGAGAATAAAGGCTATAACTTCTACTTCCACAAGACAACATCTGACGTCGTCAGAGTTTTTGAGCAGTTTTCAAATACGAGTCTACGGTGGATCACTTATCAAGTACCTTAGAGTTTGATCTTACTAAAAAGTAAGAGCTATCCTGGAATTGTTGAATCGTCAACCTATATGTGTTTATAATATAGTATAATCAAATAAACAGACTGGAAGTTAATCAATTTTAGCTCAAGTCTTGCCCAGGTTCTTTGTGAGAATCATGATATGAGAAGGTAATGGTAAACTACAATGCAATCAAACTTTTAGTTATTGAAATGATTTCACATTCAAAGCATGAAAGAGTTTGGCCTTGATTTCAAGCATACATAAAAATGTAAAAGCATCCTGCAAAAATATCTGTTTCACCAAACTCACTGTCATGAATCGTGATTATACAAAATAAATGTTCAACTTGTATGCATGCATTGCATCAAGACTAATGGAGCATAGCCAATCATTGATGTTAACAAGCTTTCATTTTGTGTGGCACAGAACAGAAAAGATATGCCTTTTTGGAATCACTTGAAACTTGAGTTTGCCTTTTTGGACTTCTGGGTTAGCCTGTGATATATGTAGCCCAGCTATTGTGGATGTTGTATTTTACTTTTTGGTGACTCTTCAACCTGAAGAAGGTAGTGATTGTGCAGGGTGGTTGAATGATTCAGTCCTTTCCCAATACAAGAAAGATCTCGATGTTTTTCTCTCAACACTGGCATTTGCTTCTTGTGTAATGATATGTGATCTGTATTATGTAACTCTTTCTTCTTTGAAGATAGTAATGAAATCAGTTGTGCAAGAAATTTTAGCAATATATCTTTTATTATTGTTGGAGGAAATTTGAGTTTGGTTTACAAAATCATTTGAGTACCTTAGGATGGCAACATAATTTAAAACAAATGGATATTTCTGATGTCCGAGAGTTAGTGGAGAAAGTTAGTGGGTTAAGATATTCTCATACTATTAATATTTTTGGAGAAAGTAATGAGGGTTAAGGTATTCATACTCATGCTATTAATTTTTTTTTTTATAAAAATGATTTAATTATTTTGTTAGCAATTCTATATTTCTATTATCAATTATGTTTATTTTTAGGAATAAATATAGAAAGGAAAAGGGAAAGTGACAAAGGTGGACATTTAATAATACTGCTATCACCTTATTTGGTTAGAAGTTTGTATATGTTGACAGCTAGTACTTAGAATCAGATCTCTCGATTCTGTTGATTTTTTATTTAAGCTTATTTGTATTAGATTTGATTCCTATTTTATTTTTTCTATAGTTCTGCATTCATTAGATAATCCTACAGCCTTAAATAATTTATTTTTTCGAAAATTAAAAATCTGAAACGATGTTTGGCCATTTTTGTTTCCATCCAAAAACAAATATTATCTCTTGCTACCCTTTTGAGCAAAAAAGAAGAGATTTTTTTGACAAAAATTAGATGCATTTTCTTAGGTATTTTGCATATGATTATTCATTTAACAAACCATAATTTTATGAAATTCACAATCTTTTAAAAAAATATTATAACCATAAAATATGTGTTTTATGTTAAAAATCATACGAAAAATGTTAAAAAAAATACAGGTAAGTCTTTTTGTTTTCCACCGTTGACAAGTATCTTGCATTCAACAAGAGAGTTTATGTGGCACTTGCATAATTTTATCTAGCTCGTGATGTCAAGAAAATTTCAAAAAAAATAAAAGTAAAAGTAAAAAAAAAAAAAGAACAAAAGAATCAAAGTTGTTAGAAAAAAAAAATTGAAAATAAAAAGAAGAGGGATTTGAAAAAATCTATAAATCATTGAGCCAGTACTTTAAACCCAATGAACTCAACTTTCTTCACCTCCATCTTATACTATCATAATGCGCGCGTTGTTCCCTCATTTCGTTTATTCACCACTCCAATAACTTCGTGAACTCGTTCATGCAAAATTCCTTCAACTCCTGGAGAACAATCTTCCACTGCTCATAGTCTTGCTTCAACTGCTTCCATTCGATCTGACAACTTAGGTGGCATGTACAACGTGTAGAATCACTGGTACTTCTCTGAGATCTGACAAGTCGGACCAATGATAGACTCGCATAAATTAGGAATCGATGAAATAGTAAAATGATATATGAAATAGGGATTTAGTGATTTATGGAAAAAGGAAAGATTATGTTAAAATGTATAAACTAGAGCAGAGCTCCTCCAGAGAAAATAATATTCTCTTAATACAATGATAACAATAATTGTGCATAGCCAATGCTGCATTATCCTCCTCAATTTATTCCCTTTTGTGTAACTGAAATTCTTAGAATTCAGAGAGTTCCCCTGCCATGTCATTAATAGAATGATTCTTCTCTTTTTTACCCTTGCGGACATACACTTTCCACATAACAGGTTTGGGCTTTTCACTAGTCTTAGGCCCAATAGTGTTATCACTAATCTATCAAGTTATTTTCACATTTAAGTCTGATTTGCATTATCTGGCCATTCATAACATCTTCTTTTAGTGAGTTGCTATACTATAAATGGATGAGTAGCATCAAATATTTCACATGCATCATTGATACCAGAGTCCCGTAACGGTCGCATTTGCAAGTTAGATGTTCTAGCAACAATTCCATCTGGTAATGCCTTTTATATTATTGAAAATTATAATATCTTTTACATTTGTTTTCCTCTATGATATTTATAGAAGAAGGACAAAGTACAGTAACTGATTAACTAGAATAATGAATAAAATTAACTAACTAACTAATCTAGTGTTGACTTGATCTAATTGGGTCTATTTGGAAATCTATCTCCAAATGCACTTTGGTTATTGCAAAATAGGACTGGAGTTTTCTTGTATTCTATTTGTAACTCATTGAATAAGTAAATAAGCCACTGCATTTCACAAGTAGCAGTTGTCAATGCTTGATATTCTGCTTCTTAAGAGGATTTTGCAACTGTAACTTGCTTCTTCGACTTCCAGCTTATGAGAGATTTGCCTATGAAGAAACAATATCATGTAATGGATCTTCTAGTATCCTTGCAAGTTCCCTAATTTGCATCACTAAATCCACCTAATTTCACTTCAAACTTTCTAGAAAAAAGAAGTACCTTAACACTCTTATTGTAGTCTTCAAATGAGTCTTTGTGGGATTACATATTAATTGGCTTAGTTGTTGTACTACATAGGTTATGTATGTCCTGGTAGTTGTCAAGTAAACCAATCTTTTGTACTCACTGGCATCCATATTGTCAGACTCCAAACCCTAACTTTGATAGTAGCCTTTTGCTACAAGTCTTGCCTTGTAATGATCTATAGAACAATCTTGTTTTCTTTTTATCTTGAAAATTCATTTATTGCCTATGGGATTGACTCCAGGTGACAATTCTACAAGCTTCCAAGTTCTTTTTTTTGTTGGAGAGCTTTTAATTATTGTTCCATTGCTTTGTTCTAACATTCATATTTACAAGCCTCCTCATATGTTCTTGGTTCTATTTGACTTAACAAAGATATAGAAAAAGTCCTTTGGGAAAGAGATAGATTAGTGTATGAAACATAATTTGAAATAGGATAGGGTGTACTTGTTGGAACCAAGATCATTTTATACTTAGAGTTTTTATGATAACAAAAGTATTTTATGAGAATAATATATTTGACTTCGAATAGTATGAAAGAAGATATGGTCAAGATTTCTAGAAGATTTGAAGAAGATTTGATCAAGATTTATCTACAACAAAATATGAACGGAATCAATCTGAAGAATTTACAAATGAAATCTGAACAAAATACGAACAGAATCAATATGAAGAATTTACAATCTCAATCTAAACAAAAAAGAAACATAATCAATTTGAAGAATTTACAAACACAATTTGAACAAAATACAATTCAGAATTAAACAATGACTAAATTGAAGCCCAAATTTTAATTATAAATAGATACTCAAGGTTGAAGAAGAAAATCATCGAAAAGCAGAAAAAGTAGTCTTAGATTTCAAAGAGAGAAACATTTGTTCAAATTAGAAATATTTTCTAAGTGTTCTTTTCTTTGAGTGTGAGAGTTATTATTAGTATCAGCTTTTTAGAAGCAACTATTCAAGTTTCAATCTTTTGTATTCAACCCGATAGTGGTTTAGTCCCTTCTTCAATCTGGGGTTGTTAGACTGTTAAGAGAAGACTTGGCTTGTAGGGTCAAAGTGGTTAGTTCCTCAAAAGTCTGGGGTTGTCAGGCTGTTTGGGAAGACTTTCTTGGAGGGTCAGGTGCTTTGTAATTCAAGGTATTTCAATTAGTGGATTAAAGCTTTCTAAATGAGGGGACTAGATGTAGCCAAGTTAATGGCGAACCAGGATAAATCTGCGTGTCAAATTATTTATGCTTTCATTGCTTGTTGCCTCTGAATCTGATTGCTTCAATTCCAAGTAAGTCACCAAAATCAAACTAGTTTATTTATTTATTTATAAATTATCAAAAAGTTATCAACTTTGGCAAACACAATTCAACCCCTCTTCTCGTGTCTGCACCTTCAATCTGAGCTTGTTTTGTTTTGGCCTAGTATGTTGCAGTCATAATCTATCAAGTACATAAGTTGTTTTCTCTCACGTGTTTATTTTCTCAAGGAATCATATCCATGTCCTTTTTCATCAGTTTGTTGTTCCTCTTGGTCACTAATGGAACTATTTTGGGAACCAGTATCATCTTAATGCTCCTCTTCTTGATAGTTAGCATCATTCTCAATTTTATTATCTTGTAATGTAGGATCCAATTCATTGAATACTAAATCTACATCTTCAAGTGTACATATTGATAATCATAAGCAGTAGTTTCAATACATTCCCACTACATTGGTGTTGTTGATGAAGAGTTGGAATTGAAAGGAAGGATCAATTCCTTAAAAACCACATTTCTTGACACAAGAAATTTCTTGTTCTACATATCATATAACAAGTATCCTTTTGTCTCATGCTTATATCTTAGAAATATACATTTGCTAGCACGAATATCAAATTTAGATCAATGGGATACAAGAGTAGAAGCATAGCATAACCATCCACACACTTTTAAGGTTACTAAGAACAGGAGCATGCTTATGTAAACATTCGCAAGGAGACTTATTATGTGTATAACGATAATTAAAATTAAGAATTTATAGTGAAATAAATAAATAAGGGAGCTTTTAATTGAAAATGGATTAAGTAGTTATACAGAATTATCAATTAATTGAAACAATCAATCCGTTGGTTTTAGGAATTTTTCGTCGAGACTCTGTTATTTTTGAGTTTCGAAAAACTGTTTAAAATCACAATTTATGCCCCCGAAGATATTATTGGGTTGAGTCGTGGACTAGGTCGCTCTCTTTAAGACGTTTCGCGACACTGCCCAAGTTGTGCAAGGCAGACTATCAACCACGAAGTCCCCAGGATAAAACAGCCCAAATTCACTATATCGGAGTTCCACTGCACCATAGAAAACCGTTCTAGAATTACACCCTTAATATGGCGGTTAAAGCCACTCAATATGACGATTAAAGTCATTCGCAATATGGTACTATGACCACTCATAAATCAAAAGGACTACGGCATAACAACCGCTCTAAAAACGAAGGGACTACGGCATAAAAACCGCTCTATAAACGAAGGGACTACGGCATAACAACTGCTCTAAAAACGAAGAGACTGCGGCATAACAACCGCTCTAAAAACGAAGGGACTGCGGTATAACAACCGCTCTAAAAACGAAGGGACTACGGCATAACAGCCGCTCTGAAAACCGAAGGGACTGCGGCATAATAACCACTCTAAAAACCGAAGGGACTGCGACATAATAACCGCTCTAAAAACCGAAGGGACTGCGACATAATAACCGCTCTAAAAATCAAAGGGACAGAAAGAAAGGGGAGAAGTGGCTCGAAAAATAGGCGAGCAGAATAAAAGAGAGAGAAAAGAGAAAGTTGGGAAAAGCATCCAACTTTGGTGTGCTTTTCACAATAGATTGAAACTCATTATATAGTGATGGAAGCAAACTCACAATTGATTTCTAATCAATGTGGGACTTTAGCATACTCAAAATAGGAGAGTTTTTCAATGTGGGAGTTCAAAAAAAATTTATTTCCAATGTGGGACTTGAATTTTAAAAAAACATGTTTCATTCCACTTGAATTTACAAAAACAAATTCTTTCCAATGTGGAACTTCAACAAATTTTTTTAAATTCACACAATATGTTCCAACACTCTATCATAGATTATAAATAAACATTTGTTTTATGTTTTTATTCTTGTTTGGTCATAAACCTAAACAAGCAAGCGTCATTTAATTTTACCCAAACTCTTACAGGATTAACCATCACAGCGTTCAATTAATCATGGTAGTAAACAAGTGTCACAAAAATATAATTAATGTCATAACCGAATTCAACCAAATTCATAATTAAGCGTTATAGATTCTATCAATTTCTATTTGAACTAAATCAAAACAAGTGTCCAATCTATTTCGAATAATCTCAATCATCTTAGTGCAAAAGTGGTTTCAATTGCAATCCTCATATGATGTTTGGATGACAATAAAAATAAACAAAGAAAGAACAATTATCTTGTAACTATATTTACTAAGTGTGCATATTTAAGTTAGAAGATAAAGATTTATATTAATGACTATCTATTTTAAGGTAGCATAAAGTACAAGTTAGAAATAATAACCTAATTGTTTTTAAACACAAAGAATACTATCACCTAATAAACAAGTAATCATGTTTACTAATAGAGCAAATTGTAATATAACAATAAGAAGTATTGTGATATGTAGTTTGAGCCAAAGAGTTATAAGTCCTTATTCTGGTATAAGCTAGATCCTCTAATGAACAAAGAAGAAGATGTTAAAGTTATGTTTGACTTTGGTGAATCCATTAATACAAGCAGCGATCTGAATGTTCTGCCTCTAATAAGTGTGTCAAGCAAAATGATTGTCTGCCTCTGATAAGTATGTCAAGAAAAATGATCATCTACCTCTCATAAGTGTGTCAAGCAAAATGATTGTCTGCCTCTAAGAAGTGTGTCAAACAAAGTGATCGTCTTCCAATAAGTGTGTGAAGCAAAATGATCGTCAGGCTTTAATAAGTGCGACAAACAAAGTGATCGTGTGTTTCTAATAATCACGAGAAGCACTTGATCGTCTAACTTTGTTTACCCTCTACTCAACGTCTTGAATCAGTTGGTTGCCTAAAAGTCTATGTTACATCCTCTGATAGTGGCATCCTCTGATATCTTCCTTCTTAATTGAAGATACGCAGAATCAATTATGAAGATATATATAGATACATCTTAAAGACCAACCTACCTTAATGGTGATTGAAGATATAGAAATAAGAAGTATTGTGATATGTAATTTAAGTCAAAGAGTTACAAGTCCTTATTCTGAGATAAGCTAGATCTTCTAGTGAACAAAGAAGAATATGTTAGTTAAGGACTAAAATGAGTATTCACTCTAAATTAAATATTTTTAGTATTTGTTAAGGACTAAAATGAGTATTCACTCTAAATTAAATATTTTTAGTATTTGTTAAGGACTAAAATGAGTATTCACTCTAAAAATTATTACAAATACCTTATTGCAATAACACTGTTAAAAAATAAATCAAAATTATATAATATTTGATTTTATAAAAAATACTTATTTATTTATTTATTTTATTATTATTATTATATATTTTACTTTATTACAATAACAATTACAAACTTATATTTGAGATAATAAAAATATACTTATTAGCGGAGCCCAATCCACTTTATTTTGTAGAGGCCCATCAATTCATCATCTCCATCAAATCAGAAAAACAAAACCCAACCGCTTCACCTTTGCCCTCGTATCAGAAACAACTCCGATTAGTAACTCGCCGGAATACTAAGTCGGAAGTTCCCCGGCCGCCAGCAACGGCGCCGCAGTCGTCCAGGTATTCATTTCTTTATTTTTTCGAATTTTCCTTTCCCATCTCCTTGTAGCGCGTGATGCGATTACGGAGCAATTTGCTGCCGCAATAGCCACCACGGCATAGTAGAGCTCCACTCTGCTAAAGCGCTAAATCGGCGCAATTTGCTGCAGTAATGAGATTTTATCAGCTACCTATCTTCAAGGTTTTAAACAGCGATAGCAGTTGCATTAAGGATTTCACGATTTCGGCTATTACAGATGTTGAATTAAGGATTGCGGTAATTGCAGTGTGAATGAATCACAACATTGCACATAGTTTATTCAAATTATCATTACTATTATATAATGTATTATACTAGTTGAGAGATTTGAGAAAGTCAAAATTAGAGTAGGAGTGAAGGTCGTGTTTAGATTTATTCTGAAAAAGTTTTTATTTTTATTTTTATTTTTCTGGATTGAAAAAAAATGGATTCTCATATATTTTCTTATGAGCGAGGGTTCGTTGCGCTTGTAGCAGCGTTTCGTCGTGGCTGTTTTCTGTGATTTTTCATGACTACGTTAAAATTGAGAGTAACGGTAATGGAGATTACCGATACTGTTTTGTCGTGGCCTTTTTTCTCAGTCGCATTCCTTTTTGTAAAACCTTGACTATCTTGTTGTACTCATATATTGGAATCTGAATTAGGGATTGTTGGAATTTGTTGAGCAAAGAAGATGAAGCAAGTAGTAGGAACGGTGGTTTCCAATAAAATGCAGAAATCCGTTGTGGTAGCAGTTGATAGATTATTCCACCACACAGTGTTCAACCGATATGTCAAGCGTACCTCTAAGTTTATGGCTCATGACGAGAACAATCTTTGTAACATCGGTGACCGAGTAAGTATTGTGAATTATTTACACCTCTTGTACTAGTGTTGTTAAGTAGTGCTGTAGCGGTACTATTGCGTAGTAGAATTTGAACAAATTGCTATTTTTTGCGATTCGCGATTGACAACATTGTCTTGTACAATTATGATTGGCTCTGTTCTTGGTTTTGCATGATAACTAAGCAAGCTAGGTTTCTGTGGCTGTCATTTCAGGTTCGGCTGGATTCTTCTAGGCCTTTGAGCAAGCGTAAACATTGGATGGTTGCTGAAATTCTCAAGAAAGCACGCATATATGTTCCACCCTCTGCACCGGTGTCTCAAAATGTGAGCTCCAGCTCTGTATCACCTACAACTACATCATGAATTTGCTCAAGGTATTATTGAGTTTATGTTGGCTGCAATTGGAAATGAAGTTTAGTTTAGTCAATCGATTTTCCAACTTTATGATTGTACGTGGCACGAAGTCCACTTTAGAGCATATAATTGACAGTATTGTATATGGTATTGGTACTGTGTTTTTTTGTAGTAACTTTTAATAATGAATTTGCATGTTTTTGCTTCTTGAATTTTCACTTGTTGTTGTGTTGGTGAAATAACTGTGAATTTTTATGGCAGGAGGAATTTTGATGTGGCATGTTCCATTAGCTTGTTTGTTGTTGATGCTCAGCAATTTCACATGAGGTCTAATAGATTCTATAATGTGTGATCTGCCATATGTGCAAATGAATTTAGTGTAGGATGATCACAAAAAAGGATTTGTCTGTCTGCAGATTTCTGATTTTCATATTAATTAATAAGATATTTAAATGTGTTTTCTGCATCGCATTTTCTTCGAGTTTCTTCAAAAACAAGAAAAAGCCTTAACTTTCAAATGCCGTAGGAAAGGTCCTGTAAATTATAATTGACGATCTTAGGATTAGAGATTTATAATATGGCAGGGAAGATTGAAATCTTGGAAAAAGATCATGTATATCATTCATTATTAATGAGGTGTAAGGGGGAGATATCCCAAACAATGTAGTCGATTCCAGATCGCAGAAAATAACGGTTAGTTCAAATTCCCTCTATGCTATAGCGCCGCGATTTAACAACATTGATAAGCATATTGTGGACCTGAACAATAGTCGTTTGCTCAAATTCAACTATAGCCTTTATTTGACAACATTAATCTCAACTATTGAAGACATTAATTTGAGATAACAAATTGAGATGGATAAATGAGTTTTATATATTGATGATGAGTACTAAATTTAGTGAACTGGTGATACAGATATAGATGCATAGTTCTCTGACCATCCTAAAGACACTGATGTCTTACTCTTCAGGTAAGCATGGTTATGGTAATAATAATGGGAATTGGTTTCTCTATTAATAAGATTAATAAGATAAGAATTGTTGAGATTAATCAAACACAAAAATAATGGAGATCAGGAATAGTTTTTACCTCAGATTGACTAGTGGAAGTAGCGACCTCAGTACTATAAGTTATTATAAGTAAATAGAATAGATAGATGAGACATCTACGTTAAGCTAAAAAATGCTAATGTACCTTGAATTTGAGTATGATAGAAAAATTAGGTAGTTTTGCAGTGTCACTCCTTATTGGATTCTCAAGTACATCAGCTATGTTACATAGTTTAATTCCATTTGTTTCCTGTTTTTTATTTGTGGGGTGCAATGCTTTACTTTTGTCTTTCATGATCAACTAGTCAGAATCAATGTTTTTAAAACCAAGCATGAGGCTAAATCAGTTCAACCTTCTGAACATCTGGTTAATAATCCGACTAATTGATCTGATTGGTTAAAGTCTGAGTTTTGAAACATAGGTGGAATTTTTAATTTTAGTCATGTAATAATTATTTAAGCTTTTGTAGCACTGCAACTTAAGATCGGAGGCGTGTCCCAGTTTTCGACGGATGTCAATGTCCGACACCGACACAACACTGAGACCTTGATTATATTTAATTAATCTATTTTCTCAAATTATTAGCGCATCAACGTGTCAGTGTTGTATTTGGTGTCTGTGTTAGTATTTGTGCTTCATATATTTAAGCAATACAATTGTGACACCAATCAATGATGTCCCTTGATTTCAAAGAGAAGTATTATTTTAATTTATTTTTTGGCAATACAATTTTGGCAATATTGTTGTATCTAATTATTTGCCTGAATGGATTTAATGTGTCTTCTTTTGAAACATGTGGAAGATATCGTGGACATATTGATGTTCTTTTTAGCTATAAAACATTGCCAAAATTCTTTGCACATAAACTTTTGAAAACTGTGCTGTTAATATTATGCCATATTTATTGTGGCTTTATTAGCTTGTAAGTTTGTTCCGCATGATTAAGATGTAGATGCAATTATTGTTTATAATTCCACTGGTTGAACAATTACAGTAAAGGATGGTTTCTATTTCCATTATCCAATCATATGAAGGAACAAATGGATGTAATTGCAGTAAGATGTACTCCCTCTGGCCTTAAATATAAGTAATTTTTTATCAATAAAAATTGATGTATTTAGTCTAAATTTTAAATCAAATACATCAACTTTTTTTAACAAAAAATTGTTTATAATTTAAAACCGGAGGAATTACAGTATGAAGGAGTGTTCATGATGGTATGGTATGACCCTGCTATTGTGAGTGAGAAAGTGGTGGTTGGTTGTAGAAAAGGATTGAACTAGGTCATGGCAATAATTAAGAATCCATGATAACAGAAAAGATATTATAATGTCATGAAATTTGTACTTGTCTAGTGAGGTTAAACATTACATTATATATCTATGCCTCCTACCAATAAATTTCTTTAAGCTTAGGCACTGTAGTATCTTTACCTTTGGTATACTGTGTTTATTTTTTATGTTAAAAGATCATTAATGTGACAGATACGTTCTCTTTTAATAAACTTTTGGCTTAATAGCACTTACGAAAACAGCTATCAAAATACAGACACCTCATACATTTATCTCTATTTCACTTTTCACGGTATATATAATTCCTTTGTACTTCTAGTTTTTGTTTTAAAAAAAAAAAGTATGTGCTAAAGTTTTAAGGACATACAGGCAATGTATATAAATAAACAAAAATACATATGTAATATCTAACCTATTTTCACAAGGAAATATAATGTAATTCGTAAATAATTTTAGTGAAAGTGCTACTTCATCATTTCGTGAATTGTAGTGTATTCTATGTTTTTCTCTTAAAGATTTTTTTTTTACGGTTTTTCTCTTGTTAAAGATAATGTATCTTTAATTTGATCTATTTAAGTTTAAGACTTTAATAACTATGCGCTTATGTGGCAAATAGTTAAAAATTGGAGGCAAATAGTTGTTAAATTTAATGTGTAATTCTCTCAAAATGTGTGTTTTTTTTTTTTTTTCAGAGTTCTCTCAAGCTTAACTCATGGACTTGTTTTTTTATGATAATAACAAATTAACAACTCATGAAATATAATAATGGTGTAATGTGAATCTATAAGCGTATAAACTAAGTAGACAAACACTTTTCCTCTTCATTTTTCTTACATTACACTTTCACTCTTTGTATTTCAATCTTTGTGGACCCCACCATATTAAAAACAATCTATCTCTCGTAAATAAATTCAAACAAGGTTTTTTATTTTAAAAAATAAAATAAGAGAGAAATTCTTCAATGACGTTATTTCTGTTATGCTTCTTTCCTTTTCTTTCAATTTTTCTTCAATTTCGCACTTTCTCTCTTCTCCGTTGGTCTCGCACTTCTCTCTCTAAAATCCGCCGTCGACCAATCTGGGGACGGCTTCTTCTCCGACTGGAACGGCGGCGATTCTAACCCGTGCGGTTGGTCGGGAATTTCCTGCGGTAACATCTCCGGTATTCCAGAGCCACGGGTTGTCGGAATTGCCGTCGCCGGAAAATCTCTCCCCGGCTATATTCAATCCCGGATGATGTCAGCAGCCTTGTTTCCCTCTCAGGTACATTGAACCTATCATTCAACGACCTCTCCGATCAAATTCCAAACTCACTTGGGAAATTGCTGGCCATCGTGAGCTTCGACCTCAGAAACAACAACCTCATCGGCGAGATTCCCCAAACGGGAACTTTTTCAAACCAGGGCCCAAGTACATTCCTCGGTAACAAAGACCTGTGTAGATTTCCACTTCAAACCGAGACTCGGGTTCGACAAAGACGAACCAAGTAACTGTTCTAAAGGGCTGAGCCCTGTTTGATTATTTTAATCTCAGTAGCTGATGCTGCTGGGGTTGCTCTTACTGGACTTGTGATTGTCTATGTTTATTGGAAAAAGAAAGATGATGACAATGTGGGTAGTTGCATTAGGAAGAGAACGTTTGGTGATGAGGATGAAGATGAGAAAGGGAATAGTTGTTCTTTGCTTCCTTGTATTAGTGGTTTGAATTTGAAGAATGAGGAAGATGGTGAGGTGGAGATAGATAAGGGAGGGATGTCAGAGGAAGAGATGTATTTTACGAGAAAACTTACAATTTGTTTAGTTTCAAACGTTAAGTAAAAAGATAAAATTTATAGGTACAATAATAGAACTCTAAAAATACTTTTAGAACCTTCCCAATTAATACATACTTCTAGATATTTTCTACCCAATAAAACTTAGAAATAACTTAAGGACAAAAAGTGCAACAGAAGTATATTCAAAGATAGCAAGTATCTATACAACTCCAAAGCTCCACCTCATGATTAAACATCGTTTGGAAGAATTATTGGTTGCCTTATATATTGACCAATACACATCCATACATCAATTTTGTCATTCAATAATTAAGCCAGTTCATGCAATCACCAACCGAAGACCACTACATGGCAGCAATGAGGATTATTAGGAATCTAAAAACTAGGGGTGGACATCGGGCGGGTTTGGGCGGTTTCGGGCCAAAAGTGTGAAATCGGCTCAATACGCGAGTGGTAATTATTGGTCCAATTTCGTCAGTTTTTTAATTCGGGTTTGTCGGGTTCGGGTTCGTCGAGTGTCGGTTTTAGGTGGGTGGGTAAAAACGGGTTGGACTTTATTAGGTCTATTTTTGTTTTTGTTTTTTTTATAAAAAATCTGGTCTTCTAAGTTCTGAGGTTTGGACTTCTAAGATCTAAAATCTAACATGTTTGGGGCTTTGGGCTTGTAGAGGTTTGGGCTTGTAGTGGCTACTGTCTGTGAATAAACCTTTTTTTTTTTTGGCAGATAACTTCAATGTAGTAGTAATAATAATAGTAGTAATAATAATAATAGTAATAATAATAGTAATAATAATAATTATAATTAATAATAATAATAATAATTAATAATAATCATAATAATAATAATCATAAAAATAATAATAATCATAATAATAATCATAATAATAATAATAATCATAATCATAATAATAATAATAATAATAATAATAATAATAATAATAATAATAATAATAATAATAATAATAATAATAATAATATGGGCGGGTTCGGTCGGCGATGAGTCCAAATAACCAACCCGAACTCGCCCAACGTAACCCTTGTGAATCTTTTTTTTCTTCCACACAGACCCGACTATCTGCCTCAACCAGACCGCATCACCCAAATTCAACAAGTGTAATTTTTAATTTTATAGTTATTTACTTGACATCTTGTTCCATTTGTAATCATAAATATTTAAATTATATTTTTGTTAGATTGTTATAAATTTACAAGTACATTTAATTGTAGAAAGGTCCATTGCTCTCTCTAACAAACTTTACATTGGAAGTCACAAATAGTGGGATCGGGTTTTCCTGCCGTCGATGATTGATCAGATGGTCAAAATTTAAATTCAATATTTTAAGTTTTATTCAAATCCAATTTCCAAATTGTAGCCCGAACCCGATTAAATAAAAATCCTACAAAAATACAGTCGTAAGTGGCAAAAACATTAAACTCTCGTCTCTCAGATTAAAGTTGTGTCCTCTGGTGCGGTGGACTATCGTTCTTATTGCACAGTCGTCTCCTCTGTTCCGTAAAGTTTCTGTGCGATTATCATTTTATTTTGAAATCTCTTCTTGTGTTTGCGATTTCAGTTTTTCTAGCTTGCGAATTTTAAACTAAGCCTGTGTTGTGTATCTTTCAATATAGGATTTGGTTCTCTTCATACCCTAAGTTTGACCCCAATGGGAAAAATAAAATACAAGGTTAATCACTTTTTCTCTTCCGAATGTTAAAGTTAGTTTCGTATCTGTTTTTATTTTCGTTTATGGTTGAGTTTTTTCTTATGTGCAGGTCAGGTTCATTAGATTCAAAGTCGAATCGCAAGTTCGAAAAGAAGCTACATTGTTATTCCAGTAAGTTTGTGTGATCAATTTTTTCATCTTCAATTACAACATTATAATTTATTGTCATTGACGTGTTGCCTCCAATTAGGGAGGGTCTCAAATTTTTTTATGTTAGAATATTTGAATCTTGATGTATTTTAGTAACTGAATTTGTTTAAAATGGTTCATTAACTGTCATTAGGTTTAATTTGATGATAGGGTTTTAGATTTTAAGAATTGATTCTGTAATTTACTTTGTGAACATAACCACTTGTCTGAATTGGGTCAATTACTAAAAAATGATTAAATGATAAAATGTCTCAAACACCGAATAAGAAAGAGAAGGAACACCGGAAAAATTTGAGCCAATTGTCGAAGAGTATGATACACGTTTGTATTGTATAATGCTCACCTATGTTATATTGGACATAACATACAAAATAAGTTAATACTTTTGTTTGCTTTTACAATTAAAACTGAAATCATTAAAAAAATCAAACAAGTAAAATATGTTTACCAATTGAGCTAACGTATCACTACAAGTAAATTTGTAACATAATTAATAATATCTAAAGTATTTAGTTTGGAGGTCTTTTTTCTTTGTTTTAAGGAAAGATTATTTTTGAGGCCTAAAGCCCTAACTTTAGTGGCTTGACTCTTGGGCTGGCCTTGGTTATACGAACCTGTCTAGACTCTAACTCATTCCAACCTTCGATGTTATTGCAGAGGTGAAAGATGCCGTTGCTTCCTTGACTGCGCAAAAGTCTATTGCTAAGGTGAGAATCTCATTTCTTTTTCGTGTCTACAGTTAATGGCTATCTGTATTATGCCGTATTACAAATCATTGATTGACCATTGATTTTGAAATGTTATCTTGTTCCTGGACATGATGAATACTTCTGTTACTTTATTGTTTGTCACTTGAGTTTGTTATGGTCCTCAACAGATTCAGATTGGGCAGGGAATTTTGCCATGATTAGTACGTTCCTGCCTTGATAGTTATATCTGGATGTTCATGTGATTTATGTTGCTGACAGAAATATTCTAATCTAAAGAGATTTTTCAGTTTCATTTTGACAACCATATATGTGCTTCTCATGTATAAATCTTGATGAAATATTGTGTATGTGATTGATGAAATACTAACTTGAGTTGCAAAGTAGAATACTATTTTTTTTTTTTTTTTTTTTTTTTTAA
>JBBPBQ010020323.1:16968874-17082187 GCA_037974755.1 Cicer yamashitae
TTTTTTTTTTTTTTTTTTGTCTTTAAAAGAAAACAGGTGACATAGTAAACTTGTGATTATATCTAGACTGAAGCTTTACTTTTTATGTAGTTAGAACTTACAACCAATTTTCATTAAAAATTCAACAAACGCTCATGGAAGAAAATATTAAAAGAAACTTGCAATAATTGCAGGTTTTTAAACATTAGCCTCTTATGTAAGTTGAAATTAGACCACGCATCTCAATTTTTTCTGATGCTCTCATTTAATATGTCCATAAACACTTATTAACACATAAGGAGTAATGACCTTTTTTTAAGTAAAGAACTATAACCTTTGCTTAAATTAAGAGCTAATCTAAACCAGAACATACTAATTATATTGAATTTTTGTAGACAAATCTTTATTGAGAATGTCTTGATGACAAGATTGCTGCATTTTTATACTAATTGAACTAAGGTTTTTTTAGATATGTTTGTCACTCTTATTTTATGTGCAAAATATGAGTGTTATTGATTTTCTGAACACGTGGTATTTTGTCAGAAAAATAACTAACAAAAAAGGCGGCAGAAAAAATTGAAAGCATATAACCTCTCTTCACTCTTAGAGTCCCTTCCAGAGTTGAAAGCTCCAAGGAAACCATGCAACGAGGATAACATTAAGCTTAATTGTACTTCTAGACAGAAATTAGTGTGAGTGTTTCCTATCATAATTCATTGATTGATATATTGGCAATTTTACAAAGTATATGTAACTCCTATTAGTTGTTCATCAGATTGAAGGAAGGACAACGATTGTCTGATATTTTTAAGGATCTTTCCTTCCAAATGGATCCCTTGGCTGCCATTCATCAACACTTACTGAGCACACGACCCGTAGTAGAAGTAGAGGAACAACCCAAAAAAAAAAGTGAACACAAATGGTTCGAAGAAGAGGAAGAATAAATCAAAGGCTGGGGCTGGACAGCAGTCTATGGATATGTAATGCTTCTTGTGTGGATGCTATAATGGGTCCCATTCTCATAGTCTTTCTATACAGTGTTATCAAATAGTCGCTCTAGCGCTATAAAATAGCGAAATTTGAACAAATTGCTATTGATCCGCGATGTGCTTTTTAGTAGTGTTGTGCCGCTATTGCAGTGCTATAACACTATAGCATAGCGGAATTTCAACAAACCGCTATTTTCCGTGATTTGTAATCGACAACACTGTTCCTATAAGTGTACTACTTAGAAGCATTACTCTAGTTAATTTGTGAATGAAGACATCTTAAATTTCTTAAGCAAAGTCTATAGTGATATGTCCATGGGAGTTAATCACTGATTTTTATATGTTGAATTGTGCTTTTGATGTGGAATATGAGAGTGTGTCTTAATTTATTCTCATTGTCAATGTATTATTGAAGGGAATGGAGTTGACTTATTTAACTGTCTCTTTGACTGGTATGCAAAGCAGCAAATTAAGGGTTTTGGAAAGCTTTTATGCATTGCCAAGCTTATTTTTGTTTTCTTAGTTATGTTTGTATCTCTTTACTCAATTTTATTATATTGTTGTATAACAAAATCACATCGTAGATAAACAAAACTTCTGAGAAAGATCTCGATAAATATGCCTTTATTTTGATAACAAAACTGTAAATAATGGCCTTATTGATTATAATCATCTGCATTGTTTTGATTCAAATTGGTAGATGTTTTTATTGATTTTTAAATTGTTTGTGTTAAATATTGGAGATAAATTTTACTTGGATGTGATTTTTATGGGTTTATTTGTTTTACCTTAGAAATGACTAAACACTCATATAATGAGTAATATGGATATGTATTTGCCTCTTTGCAAACCTTGAATGTGTTGAATTATTTGGACAATTTAAATTTTGTGAACTTGAACATGTCTTTTCCGATTTCAAATCAATGAAGACGGATCCTTTATTCCCACCTTTTTCTAATGGTATATGGGACGAATATATTTACTAATTAATTAAAAGATGTTGCTTTACGGGTTATTAATTAGTTATAGGTTTAAAATCACCTCTATTTTATTTAAAATTAACTTTTACTCCTCTCATTTTTAAAATTAGTTTTTTTGTCCCATAGTAATTAGTTTTTGGAATTTTTTGATCCTCCACTATTTTTTGTGATGTGGTATTTATATGATATTTGTAAGTTGGATAAAATAATTTACATGTTATTTTTGTTGTTATTAATTTATTTATATATTAAAATATTAAAAATCAATTTATTTCATTATAATTTATTTATATATTAAAATATTTAAAATTGAAATTAAAAAACTATTTAAAATTTATTTATTTTATTTATACTTTAAAATATTAATAATAAATTTATTTTATTTATAAATTAAAATATAAAATATTTAAAAGTTATTTATTTTATCCAACAATAATTTTAAATTTTAAAATAATATATAAAAAATATTAATTTTATTTATTTAATATTAAATATATAAATAAAATAAAGAACAAAATTAATTACAAAAATAATGATATATAAACTATTTTTTCCAAGCCACAATTGACACGTAAGTGTTACACGTCATTAATAAAAATGTCACATAAAAAAAAAATAGTAGATGACTAAAAAATTTCAAAAATTTATTAATAAGGACTAAAAATTTGATTTTAGAAATAAAGAGACTAAAGCTTTATTTTTAATAAAATCGAGGGACAAAAAATACATTTAAACTTTAGTCATAAAATGAACACGTATTACTCATCTAAATATGAAAAAAAATATTTGTCATTGATATATAAAATAATTTTTTTTATTTAAAACCTAAACGGAATATATATATTATAAGAGTATGGTTTATAGATTAAAGTTTAATAAGGAGATAAATATTAATTTGATTATATTTAATATCAAAATTTAAATATGAATTAAATCTTTTTCAAGATTATAATTTTTTTTTTGTTTATAGATGAGCTAATATAATTACCACTAGAAACTTACACAACTGCGAGATATCGAGTATATGATGTCCAACCTTACAATTTCGACATTTACCGGTGGAATTAAGACTTAACTTCAAGATTATAATTTTAATCGTTATTTTTTTATTGTTTTTTTTATATATTTATTTTTTCTTTATAAGTAATAACATTTTTTAACCCTCACCATCCATTTTTCTATTACCTCCTTATAAATTTAGTTTGAGTTCATAATCTATTTGTCAATTGAAAAAAACTCAACATTTACACTAGAGAGGGTTACATTAGTTACAACTTTATTCTACTCAATTAAATTGGTAATGGCTTTTTGATGCTGTCGAAAATTGGTAAAATACCATATGTATATTTTTGCTGTAGTTTGTTACTTTTCTTTCATGTTGTGAGAGTTATGTCCCTCTCAAATTTCTTTGGTATTCCAATTGGGGAAAATCCGAGAAGGTGTTCAACGTGGACACGAGTGATGGATCTTATGAAAAACGGCTAACATCCTAAAATAAGAACCATATGTCAATAGGTGGTAGGGTGATTTTGATAAATTCGGTGTTAAATAGCTTTCTAGTGTATTTTTTCTCCTTCTTCGAGGCACTAAAGAAGGTTTTACATACTCATAAAAATTCACAACAAAATTTTCTATGGATTTGTGCAACTGACACTCAAAACATTTGTTGGTCAGTAGTGATAATATCTGTTTATTGAAAGAGAAAGGTGGTTTTGGGGTAAAAAATTTAGAGATATTTAAAATAAGTATTTTAGCTAAATGGAAGTGGCATTGTCTTTCTGATACATGTGTCATTTGTTTGAATTGTTATCTTATAAATATGGCTCTTTATCACAGACTATTATTGATAGTCATACTGATCATCAGTTAGATTCTTTGTGGTGGAGAGATTTGATAAATTCAAATCATATTGTTTTTATTGATTTTGTGATTTATTCCCATCACTATATGCTTTGTTTGTAAATAAGGATATTCGAGTTGAGGATTTGTGTCGTTGGGAGGTTGATAGTAGTAGTTAGAATTGGGTATGAAACCGTTAGTTGATGAAAATTGAAGGGAATTTTTCATGTCATTTGTTTTTGTTATTATAGGAGGTGGTGCATTCAAGTGATGATAATGATAAGTGGATTTAGAAAGAAAATTCGTTGGAAACTTTTTCTGATGGATCTGCTTCTTAAATCTTGTTGGTGGTAATTGTATTGTAGCGAAGGCTTTGCAAAAAATGTGGCAGACAACAATTCCATCTTTAGTTTAGGAAATTCCTAACATTCAACTT
Source organism: Cicer yamashitae (assembly GCA_037974755.1). Taxonomy (NCBI): domain Eukaryota; kingdom Viridiplantae; phylum Streptophyta; class Magnoliopsida; order Fabales; family Fabaceae; genus Cicer; species Cicer yamashitae. Next base: position 16,973,098 of record JBBPBQ010020323.1, read on the forward strand.
TAACTTCCCTTTTTAGTTGTTCCAATGAGTTGAACTAGAAGTGATACAAAGCTATTGAAGATAGCAACTACTTTTCTATAACTGTATAGAGCCACTAGAATTTGGTTACAAAATTTTCATACTTCTTTATTTGAGTTTGTTGCAATGCTAACTAGCAAGTCAAATGACAACAATTGTATGTTGATTATAACTTTCTTGAGAATTTTATTGTAGTTTTTATTTTATTTATAAACCTTTTTGTTGATATGTTATGGCTTAGTTGTAGTAGAAGGTCTAATCCTTAGAGCTGCACAAGAAACATTGCAGGTTTGACTAGCAAAAAAAAAAAAGGTGTGGTAAACTCCAAAGGCCACATTTCTTGATAATAATCCATTAGCCTTTCCATTTGGTAATTTTTAACTTTTGTGATCTGTGTATATGCTGTGAACTTTTTGTCCTATCCTTCAATGTGAAATTTGAACATATTGAAGTGACATGATTTATTACTTTTCGGTAGTTATAGTTTGTATCACCGACACTTTTTTGTGTTTAAATGTGTGTTTGGTTTTCGACATGTGTCACATGTAGTTATATTTAATTTTTCAAATTGTTATCGACATCAATATATCAATATCGTGTCTGGTGTTCGTGTCTGTGTCGGTGTTTCATTGTTACTGATCTCCAAATCTTATTGTATTTCAATCTCCAAGTAAGTACTTATAGAAAGAGGAAAATGTTAACATAATTCTCCTTTGCACATTGTTTTCTTTACAAACTAGTATGGCACAATTCAATAAAACACTTTCATACATTAAGCATGGAAAGAATGAAGGAGCACATTGTTAACTGGGGGGGTAAGTAAGTCAGTGGAAAACAAAGGATAGTTACATTGAGGCAACTATTTTTGCCATTGTTAAGGTATATTCCGAATCTACCAAAACATGGAACTATTTTCTTTTATTATGATAACCAAAGAATTGAACTAAAATTTTTATTTGTTTTAAAATAAAATGTTTAGGATGAATGCTAATAGCACAAGAGGAAATATTTGACCATGTTATGCCACTTTCTAATTTCAAGTAAGTACAATTTACTGTATTAGTATATGTTTGGTATCACAGTGAATTTGTCAAAGTATGACCATTGTCGTGATACCAAACATGCAATTAGTTAAAGTTTTAAATCATAGTAGCGACAACGGTACAATTTTAAGTGTATGTTTAATTCTATTATTGGAGAAGTCAAAATTGATTTTAGAAGTGTAAAATATATTTCGTTATTTTCGAGTAGAATTGATTTTATCTAATATGTACCGATTGATCCGTTTAAATCTCTTTAAGTGAAATGGTTACAATCAATTTGTTTCTCTTGTCATAAATTTGAGAACTTTGATACGTCATTGATTAAGAGTCTTTATTCATATGGATTTCAAATTAATTAATGCCCAAGCAATATATCTTGAAGAAGTGGACAAAGGTAGCTAAAAGTGGAGCTTTAACTACAATTGGTGTTAGTAACATGGTCGAAGATGTTGATTTTCAAAATGTTGTGTTCGTATATATAAAAATAAGAGATAACATACAAAGATTAAGACTTCACTTATAATTTTTGTTATCAAAAAATATATTCGTAATTTTTAAAAATTAGAGGTGGTTCACATGGTCACCCTCAATCTAGTGTAGGAACACCCCTTGTGTGTGGTGATGGGAAGAAGAAAGAGATGATAGAAGAGGATTTTGAAGTTTTTTTAAAAGGAAATTAAAAGATATGCATTTTCTATATAAAGTAGTTTTATAGTGACATCTAAGGAGAGTCCGTTGTTCTGTCACGTCATCCATGTTAATTAATTGTATTTTGAAATTAATTGTATGAAGTACTAAAGTAGCGAGTTTTTATTTGAACTCGGTGTAAAATTAATTTATACCAATAATATACGACTCTTTTAAAAGTTTTCCAAACCTACTACTCCTTTTATAAAACTTTCAAAGAAGAAAAAAGATAGCCATAAGTTCTTCCTTTTAACAACTACAACATTGACATTAATTAAACTACTTAGTAAGTCTAGACAATCCACAATAACAGTTTCAATAAATGCAAAGTGGAGTTGTTCTGGAACACATTTCACCGCCACCTATGCATCCATTTCAATATTGCTTTCCAAACACATGCATTAGCTCTATTTGTTGATTCTATAATTGATTTATTTTCCTCTTCCTTCAATAGAAGATGTGCTGAGTGAAAGTGATAGAAAAAATAAAAAAGGAGAGTTTGAATTGTGTTTTTTTATTTTTGAAAATTATTTGAGTTGCTAAACCAAAAAAATATGTTCTTTGATTAATAGTGGAAATGAATGAACGCAAAATTAGCTAATTTCATATGAAATTGAAGTGTTATATACAAGATAAGTTTAATCTTATAAGAAGAATAGTAAATATTGGTTCAATTTTTTTTTGTTTTGCTCTTTTTGTTTTTCAGTTTTTAAAAATAGAAAAATAAAAAAGAATTAAATTAATAAAAAAAACTCATTTAAAAGTTTAATTTTCAAACATGAAATAAGTTTTCACTAATAAAATTTTTAAAATAAATATCATACATTAGATAAGTTGTCTTTTATGAGATTAAAGAATCATGCACGTAATCAAAACAAGTTTATAATTTTTCTAAATTTTAAATAGAGAAAATTGTTTTTAAAAATTCAATCAAACATACTCTTAGGGCTTGTTTGATTGTGTTTTAGTTTTTAGTTTTTGAAAACTATTTTATAAATAAATTTTAGAAAACTGTTTTTAAAAAGAAAATTTTAAAAAATGTATTTGGCAACTCTAATTTTTTAAAATAGTTTTTGACTAGAGAATTAAAAAAACTGAAAAAATAAAAAGTAAAACACCATTAAACTGTTTTGCTTTTTTAATTTTAAAAGTATAATATTAAAAATAGTTTTACAAAATAGTTTTTAAAAACAAGTAATCCAAACAATTTAATTTTTAAATTTTAAAATACTAAAATAGAGTTTTTGAAATGTGAATCAACATGCCCTTAATCTCTATTTTTTGTTTCTCTACGTACCACCACGATGCTAGTTAAATGATTTTGGTGGTGGGGACATGATGGTAGTGTAATCACGGAGGTGCTTGATACTAGCTCACTCATTTATGTTCTTGGAGTTTCTTTGTTTAGGTTTGGAATGTAGCCACAAATGGCACTAGTATCTCACTTATGTATTAGGAGCTTTTAGTTTTAGAAACAAGTGTATACTAGTGTTTTTATAATTATGTATCATGATAACCACATGTACAAGTGTATATTGGTGTTTGTATCATGAGTTTGTATATATTATCACATTTGTAAATTTTATGTTACTATATTTATATTTTTAATAAAAGATTTTGAGTATTCTTCTTCTTCTTTTTTTATTTTATTTTAATATTTTGCTATTATATAAATTTGTATAATGATTTTTAAATATTTTGTTTTTTTTTAATATTAACCTGTTGAGGAGGTTAAAAATCTTCACAAAATAAACATTTGCAAGAGTGTAATATGTATCGCCTAGAGAAGGTTAAAAATCCCTGAAAAAATAAACCTCTGCGATATATTGAAGATTCCGACGTTCTCTAAAAATTTCTACAAATAATCTGCGGCACATGTAATTGTGGCATTTTTAGAAAATCCTGCATTCAATTAGTAGAGGTCGAAAACCCCTGCAAATTCGTGTGTTTTTTGTAGTGTTCATTAATTCAAAGAATTAGAATACATCGATCTAGAACAATACAAATACAAATTTCTTAAAATCGAAAATGATGACTTTGGCAAACAAACTTACAACAATCAAGTTAATAGCATAAAATGAATAAATGCACACAAATTTGACTATATCAAAGTGACTGAAATACTCATATCTTCAAATCTATAACGTTGATGACGCTAAAATCATTGATTAAATGTGTTTGTATTAGATCAGAGATAATCTATCAATCTGAACTAAATAAATACCGTAACAAGACAGTAAAATTAAATGTCTCACTTAGTCGGCGAGATAACAGAAAACACAAAGCAAAAATAGATATATGTAGGAACCACATATTTAGATAAAGGAAAAGTGACGGTAGAGAAAATCACTAAAATGGTGATTTTCGATCCAAAATAATCCCAACTTGTGTGATGAAAAAGAAAGAGAACTAGAGAGCTGAAGCAATGGAGCAACAATGCTAGTTCAAAAGGCTGGCATGACAAAGTGGTTAAGCTTCTTATTAAAAAATCATGTTTACTTTATAAGTAAAATATACATTATTGTTTTGATTTATTATAATAATATTTATTTTTAACTTTGAAAAATATAAGTAGATTTCTTTTTCATTTCGTGTTATTTTTGAAGTTTGAAAAAGTTTGAAAAAACAATTTATGCCATCGAAAATATTACTGGGTTGAGTCGCGAACTAGGTCGCTCTCTTTAAGACGTTTCGAGGCACTGCCCAAAAGGTGCAAGACAGACTATCAACCACGAAGTCCCCAGGATAAAACAGCCCAGATCACTGTATCGGAGTTCTACTGCACCGTAGAAAACCGTTCGAATTACACCCTCAATATGGCAGTCTAAAGACTACCACTCGTAATATGGCACGAAGGCCACTCAAGAAAAAGAAGAAGAAGAAGAAGTAAGAACGGGGGGGAGAAGAGAGAAAAGCCTCAGAAGCGGAGTACTTTTGGTGTCATTTTTCAACTGAGGGGAGCCCTCTATTTATAGAGGAATTCTGCAACTGGATCAGAGAAATTGGTGGATCCATCAGTGCGCTCCTGTTGACCGTTCCAAACCTTGACCTCAGGAAACGTGTGCTCCAAAACCGCTGCCCACCCAAAACGTGCGCCTTTGACTACCTGAACATGCGCTAGGGTTTTGACTTTGAATTATGACCGGGCAACAGCAGTTACGTGGTACCTAGGGTCAGGGTTTTAACGCAACAATCAGAGATAAAACGGCAAACAAGCATTTAATTTTAAAAATTAATTAAATAATTTCTTATTTTTCATTTATAAAAAAAAAATAGGCCAATGCCCGAGCGGGCCGGGCCGAGCCAAACGGCGGCGGCGGCGCGCGCGTGTGTGGTGGCCAACTTTGCTTGCGTTCTCCCTCCTTCACAAAATTGGGGTACCCCTTGGGGCACACCCCAAGGTACATACCTCCACCTTATATACCCTTCTAAAGTGTGGTATCCCTCATATGTGGGACTTCTCATTTTTTCAATTCACAACCACACTAGCTCATTAATGTCACTATTATTACCAACAATTCTTCCATTAATTTTTCATCATTTCCAACATTTCGTAAGAAATAAAATGCTTGAAATAAATATCAAGTAGAATAAGCTTAAAAACTCATTCACACAAAAATTGAACAAGTGTATAATATAATAATTTTTTTTTGTTGAATTATAATAAATTATTCTAAGATTATAGTCTTTAAATATATAACATAATAATATTATAGATCCTAAAAAGTAAATATTTTATAATTTTTGTTCAAATAAACAATTAAATCTTATGCAGTAAAACACAATTTAAATGTATAGTTTAAATTAATTTATACACTAATTTTGTTCTTTTTAATATAAAATTTCTTTTAAATTGATCGATTATAATCTTTTATTTATCTATTGAACGTATTCATTAAATATTAACTATAAAAAAAAAATTATATGCATATTATTGTAAACAAAAAATTGAAAAATAATTGTGAGAGAATATTTATTAAAAAATGATAAAAAATATTTAATATAATTTTAACAATATTTTTAAAAATTCAGAGTATTTTATTACATTAATTAAGAGATATGTATGTCATCTGTCTTTCTATTAAAATAAATATAATTTATTTGATGAAGAATATATTAGTCTTTCTTTTAAAAAATGAATACATTGGTATTTTTATATAAAAAACGCTCAAGATTTTTTTTATGAAGAAATATAATTGAAAAACATGTACACAATATGTGTATTTTAATCATTTAAAATAAATTCATTTTAATAACAAAAGATAAAATTTAAACTATAATAAAAATAAAAATAATATAGGTTAAAAAATGTTTTTGATTTATGCAAAAATATACCACTTTTTGATTTTAGTCTTTGTAAGTTTTTTTGTTTGGATATATTTCCTGTAAAATCAGATCTAAGACGATCGGTTTTAGAAATTAAAAAAAGGATTTAGGGGTTTTTGAAAAATTCGTCTTTTTTTAATGTTGATTTGACGTTAAAGATCAAAGTAGATCATCTCTGATTTTACGGAGACTAAATTCAAACAAAAAAATTTACAACCCTAAAATAAAAAATGATATATTTACAGGAACTAAATATATATTTAAATCAATAATATATATCCCATGAATTTTTTGTTTCTTTAAGAATTTATAGGTGTTTCTCAATAGTTTTTAATTCTCATCCAAGTACGATTGATAGGAGGCAAAATATTATTTAAAAGGGAATACATATCAACTTCTCTTCTACCCACAACAGATGTATAAGTAACTCGTTCCATGTCTCTTTTCTCCTCTTCACTAGAAGGACGTTATTTAGAACTCAACTTAAAATGAGTATCAACATATAATAGCAGGATAATGAAATCATCGTTAGAAAATTTTCTAACAAATACACAATGGTCAGAAGTAGTCTTCATGTATCCTTGGTCACACATAACAAACTCAAACTTTTTGTACCACTGCCTTGGAGCTTGCTTCAAACCGTAGACTATTCCTTAGTCTACACACAGTCTTCCTTGTCTTCAATAAGAAAACCATCAGGTTGCTTCATGTAAATCTCTTCCTCCAAATCACCATGAAGGAAATTCGTTTTTACATCCATATGCTTTACTTCTAAGTCAAGAGTAGCTGCCAAACTCAACACGGTTCTAATCGATGACATTTTTACCACATGTGAGAAAATCTCATTAAAATCAACACCTTTCTTTGACGGAAATCTTTCACCACTAATTTGGATTTATACCTCAGAGACTATCAGTTACTCCGAGCTTCACTCTATAGATCCACTTGTTTTTCAAAGCTCTTTTGCCTTTTGGCATTTTCACCAAATCATAAGTGTGATTATCATGCAAGGATTTCATCTCATCATGCATTGCATCCAACTGCTTTTGACTTTCTTCACTCTCCACGGCCTCTCGAAAACACTCAAGTTCCCCTTCATCAGTCAAATTCACATACTTATCAGAAACATACCTTGTAGATGGTTGTCTCTGCCTCTTAGATCTCCTAAGTTAGGTTTGAGATGATTCACAAGCATCACTAAGATTATCATCGTGTGACAACTCATGATCTTAACTTGTTGGAATATTTAACTCATCTCTAAGCCGATGACCATCAACACAATCACATGGCTTATCAATCTGAATATCACCATCAATAGTATCCAAATCAGGAACAAGTGATCGAACTGGATCACCATCAACCAAGATGTTATCTCTCTCAAGTGTAATCTTCTCCACTTTATCAATGTCTTCAATAGTTTGATCTTCCATGAACACTACATCACTACTTCTAATAACATTTTTCTTTATAGGATCATACTGTTGGAACCAAGTTCATTTTATACTTACAATTTTGATGATAATAAAAGTATTTTATGCGAACAATATATTTGACTTCAAAGAGTATTTTATGCGAACAATATATTTTACTTCAAAGAGTATGAAAGAAGATTCATGTATTTGAAGATAATCTAAAATAAGATTTGATTCAAATTTATAATTGAAGAAGATCTAAAATAAGATTTAATACAAATTTATAATGGAACAAAATCAAAAATAAGATTTGTGGCACACTTACATTTGGCTCTGATTATTTTCACTCATAAAGCCTTAGATTTATTCATCAAATCTCAACTCAGCCTCATCGTGTAACTCATATTAACCATTCTAAGATTACAAAAGCCAAAGCCTTCAACATCTTTAGGTTTACAGATAGAGTCCTAGGAAATTAAATGGCATTTTTTTTGCATTTGTAGTAGAACTCCATATCAACATAGACATTAATTATATGTATGAAAATTATTTTCAATTAATATAATAAACATTAAATATCATGCCAAATGTAAATTTTTACTTATTATTTTATATATAATATTTATATTTTATTACAATTTAGACGATAAAATTTTACTTATATTTTATTACGAAGTGAGTATATATTTTAAAATTCATTAACTACAATAGTTTGTTTAGTCTAATAATAAAAAGACAAATATTGGATCCGATAAGTTATGAATTTGATATCCGTTAGTGTTATTGAAGATGGACAAATATAAATCTATTTGAAAGTGTTCAATGAGTCATAAAGTCTTCTCTACTCCACACTGATGTATCATCTTGTGACCCTAAATTTTTTCTAAAAAAACATTTGGTCTAAACTAGAAACTATATCACACAACTAAGGGGGTGGGGGGCAGACAGATTGAATTGCGCAAAACATAGCTTTAACGTTGTGCGACCCAAATCATGGGAATTTGGACTTAGGACGTCGTTACTTACACGAAGTTGGGAGTAGTCAACATCTCTTAGCTAGTCCATCATCCCATGTGATCACACTAGCTAACTTCACCTCATATTATATATCTCTTTTAATTTCTCATCTTAATTTCTTCTATGCAATATATTCCTCTTATCCTTGCCCTGTTTAAGAATGTTGAGTTATATATATCAATAGTGAAGGGCAACAAGTAATAATGCAATAATTCTACTACATTAGTCTAAAACAAATATATGTCAATGGCGTCCTTAAGTTCTATTTTAATTGACATTGACAAAATGCCGATATTTTTAAGTTTGACGTCTTATCTCAGATTCGAACTCAATATTTCTCAGTTGCATGTAAATTTATGATATTAATTTGCACAAAACAATTACATTTAATATTCTAATTTACTTACATTTTGCACTATTGTTACCATGATATTAGGATAATGTGTTGGATTAAAATAAGAAAACTAATTAATACTAATTTACTTACATTTTGTCTATTAAAAAAAAAGTGTCGATTTGCACTATTGTTACCATGAGATTAGGTGCACATCAAAGACTTACCAATTTTCTACTTAATATTTAGGTATTTCATTTCAAATTCACGTTTTTAAAAAAATCCCAAATGTTTTAAAATTGTACCTTCTAACAACATAATTTGTCAAGACGTACTGCATATCTAGATGACACAAAATTTATACTTTTTTTAAATGCATACATCCAAAATCATATTGGAGCAGAGAAAATTTCTACCTAGTAGTTTGAGCTCCAAAGTTAATGTCGAATTGAATTGCAATTTGGGTGGTCCATTATTTTCTTATGGGGTGGTCCATTAATAAAATTGAAGACATTTCAATGAATATATAAAACACACTATATGAGTTTTGGTGCATCATGAACAAAGTTCTGACTTCTGAATAATTTAATATTTCAATTTATTATTAGTAGTTGGTCCATCATATATACGACCAAAATTCATATGGACCACACAGCATACACTGCCCCATTATTAATTCAAAATTATACTTTTAGTGAAGAATGGAACCATATAAGTTGTTCTCATTCTTCTCAAGTAAACAAATAAAACCTTTTTCAATTTCAACACAAATTTTTTTGGCCAGTCTCTCAAGTTCAAAGGTTTTGATCATTCACTACTAGTAAAACAATTCAGTGACTAAATCAAGAAATATTTCGTATACTGTACTAATTTGCTTCAACTTCCATAGAACTTCCATAGAACTAATGGTTCATACAAAGAGAATTATATACTTGAACATTACAACATAGATCATGTTAAACAACATATACTCCAATTATTTGAAATACACTGTTAAAAGTGGAAACCTTTGTAATAAATAAATAAATAAAATTTGGTAATCATTGGCTTGTGATGTTCGATTTCTTCCACTTTCTTACTCTTTTGTTTTTTGTTTAACACTTTCTTCCTGTTAGTCTCGTGAAAAACACAAAATTGAAAAAAAAAAGTTGTTACTAATTAAAATTACCATAACAAATAAAATAAAAAATAAAATATAAATAGAACAACTAGAGTATATAAATAGAGTAATCAAACAAAACTGTTAAAAGTCGATATTATCGTTAGTTTGCATGTTATGTTTTAGATTCGAACTCAAAATTTCACAGTTGTGTGTGAGTTTTATGAATTAGTCGCCGCTATGTCTACATACCAACAAAAAAATAATGAAACAACAATCTTATATAGTGCATGATCATGAAAACTATACTTGTTTTTTTCCAAAAAACTAATGGCAAAATTTACAAGGTATAGTACGAACCTGCACTTCAATATATTAAATATCTCTCAACTTTATATTAGTAGATACCATGCTAATTTTAATTTGAGCTTAAATTAATCTAAATATCCAAAAATCACGAATAGGATATCTTTCATTATGATGGATGATGAAGCAAGAGATTGAAGAGAGAGTATGAAGAAGCCATGAAACTCAGGATGGATAGCGCTAGAGAAAATCAATAGCAAAAAGAAGAGAAATTGAAGATATTCTATGGCGCTATCCCTCCTGAGCTTTACAGATTCTAGCACACTAAAACAAAAGAACTATAGAAGAATAATGAATGGTATTGTGTTGAAGCTTATAACAAACTCCTTTTAAATTGAAATGCTTGCTAGCTAGCTACCATTATTATGAAACATTTAATGCTTCTGATACATGGTGGGGAGGGACGTAACAGAGGTATTTATAGAAGCAGAGAAGGGAAAGTACGTGGACAAATCCAGAAAAAATAAACCATTTAAAAATAAAAAGTAGTAGTATATTATTATAATATATATGTGTCTAATTCGAAATGTATATACTCTCCTCTTTGTAAAGAATTATAATCATTGATTAAATTATATATTAAAAAATGTTATTTTTTGTCAGTAGTGGTAAGAAAGGGCTGATAAATCTATTTCAATTGAAAAAATTATTGATAGTGTTAAGTTGAATATTATGTTTTAAATTGGATACAACAAATTCATAACATCTAAATTAATAATATAAAATAAAAAATTATCTACAAATATGACAAAATTAAAGTGTTCAAATTATTCATGTTTGTAAAAGAATAAGCAGCTTTATTAAACTCCTTCAATTTTAATAAAAATTAAATCAATTGTCTAAATTATCTTTTATAACTAATAAATTGAATCATTAAAAGAAACAAAAATTTACTTTGTTTTTTTATCCGATGGAGTTAAAATCGGTTTATCATTAATTTTACCCCTTATTCTTTAGATTATTGAAAAAAAGATTACATGAATCAATTTTAGTTATGTTTGAAATTTGAACTTAAACACCATTTTATTTAACGGAAATCTTAAATAGTATCATAATTATAATAATAAAAAAATTAAATTTATATTACCCCTACTTGTATTTTTTCTATCTTATTTCTAAACATACTACTCATACTTCTCTGGTCTTTTCTCCACAACTTTATTTATGATTTCAAGGAAATTTTTACTTTTGATTGGATGGAGGGAGGTAGATAAATTTTATAAGAAAAAAATATTTATGTTAAAAAATTAAAAAATGAATAATTATTAATTGTGACAAAGTTGTGAAAATCAAATTATACAAGTCTATATAATAAGTGTGGTTTGATATATGCTAATCGATTATGATAAATTTTGACTAGACTTGACGTATGTTAATAAATATGCTAATTAATATAAATATTGTGGTGTGTGTTGTTGTAATTTTGAGTTCTGTAATCGGTGTATTTTATGAGTAGAATTGTGGTTGTTGGGTTATCATTGTTGAAATGTATGTTTGAGTCTAATATGTAAAAGTGACATGCTATATATGCATCTTTTTTTGTTACATGAATTAATCTAACCAAATTGTATGCATCATGTATATTGGTACGTATACATCCTCACTACATCATGTAAATTGATACGTGTATATGGACTAAAAATTATTTTACCTAATTTTTAATTATTAAAAATATCAACCAAAATTTAATCTACTACATCTCTATAATAAATGTTAAGAGTTTTATCGTCAAAATATATTTGTAAATTTACAACTTAAAATTCTTATATACAATACAATATTATATTTTTTTATTTATCCATTAAAATTTTAAAAATTTAATCACCCCAATATTTTAATTCAAGCATCGTCACTGTCTCCATCAATTAAATTAAGTCAAATAGAAGACGTTAAACTCCCACAACTTGATAAGTTAAAGTTGAAATCTCTTTTACTAGAAGTACTTACATTTCATATTTGACACACTTTGAATAAAATTATTTTTAATAGAAAAAACTTTTAAAAAATAAAATTCAGCCCCACCATTTTTCGAAACAAACAAAATATTTATATAAAATCATTTTCTCTTTATTGGAGTCAAAGATATGCTAAAATATTTTAAAAATTATTTTATAATAAACTATTTATATATAAAAAAAATCAAAGACGAAACTGATGCTTTTTTATTGAGTGCCAAATGATTTTATATTTTTTTATTATCAATAACCAATTCAATATTTTAATAAAATATATAAACATATAGACTTCAGTGCCTCCGTTAAAGCCATATGTAAAAAGTTAGCTTCACTGTTTTTACTACCTTTTTTATATGTAAAAAGCTAGCTTCACTGTCTTTACTATTATTAATCAACAAGTAGTACTAATTTGACATTTTTTTATTTGACAAATTTGACAATAAAAATTCTCATGTGGTTTCTTTGCTTGCGTAAAAGGGTAGAACTTTATAGTTTTTCCAATTTGACTATGTCTAGCTTTTTGTCCTTTGAATGCCCTTGCCGACTACGATAGAGTCAATACCTTTCCTTTCTATTAAAAAATACGTACGCTTTTAAACAAAGAATTAAATTATAGTTATAGCTTGGTTTCAACTCACCATTAATCAAATTCATTATGAGGGTTTTGTATCTCTAATTTTGGGTGAACAACATAATTTCATCCACCATTTGTTCTAGGAACCACTATTCCAAATGGACTTGGATATTTCTTTTTAGATGGGTTGATATTTAGTGTTCAACTATTTAGGACAAATACTTTAAAATGAGAGAAATATCGATACTCAAAGAATATTTTTGGATACATATTTTAGAAGTATATAAATCTAAAGGAAAGAGGCTTAAACAATCATATTTTCTGATACATATTTTCGAAGTATATAAATTTAAAGGAAAGAAGCTTAAACAATCACTGGAAGTCAACGTTGTTGAAAATTAAGAAATGAGTAAGAATCATTGTAACGGAGGTCGCATAAAATCCCAATGTAGATTAAAGTCTCGCACCAAATTAAATTTTTATTATTGTGGCACAAATTGCAACAAAAAACAAAAGTGAACATTCTATAAGAGAGATCAATAAGTTGGGACTCTTCATCTTGCCTAAATTGACCCAATTAAGGAGAAGAAACATGGAACAACTACTGCAATAGTCTCAGATGATGAGAATGTATTTCTTATTGGAGAGTAAAAGTATCTAAATATTGCATTTGATTATTGCATTTGGATAATTGACACATGAGCCTCCTTCCATGTTACTCCTTATGAATAAATTTGTTCATCATACCAAAAAGGAGATTTTGTTAAGGTGAAGATGGACTTATGAAAGATCATTTTTCAAACATATACAAGCAATCCCTTGAATCTTGTGAAGACTGCCTAGCTGGAAAACAATGGAGAATGTCATTCAAAAGATTAGACAATAGAAGAAGATGAAATCACATCATGGATCTTGTTCATTCAGATGTTTGTGCAACCTCAAAAAAGTCATTTGGTAGTGCTCAATATTTTGTCACATTCGTTGATAATCACTTTAGAAAGGTATGCGTGTATCCATTAAAGACAAAAAATAAAGTTTTTCAAGCTTCCAAGGAATTTCATGCATCTATGAACGAAAATTTTTGAGTTATGTTGAAATGCTTGAAAAGTGATAATAGTGGAGAGAATAGGGTCCATTCGAGGATTATTGCAAGACCCATGCGAAGATATTGCCCAAGAGTCCTCAGATGAATGGTTTAACTAAAAGGATTAATGAAACAATTGCAGAGAAAGTCAGAAGCATGCTTTCTCATTCTAAACTCTAAGTCATTTCGGGGTAACGAAGTAAGAACTATAGTTGATTTGATCAATTTGTCTCCTTTAATACCGTTAAATGGAGAGATACCAAAAGAAGTATGGTCTGAAAAAGAAAGCCTTAATGGTCACTTAAGAGTCTTAGGTGCAAAGCATTTGCCCACAATCCAAAAGATGAACGACCAAAACATGATGCTAGGTCAAAGGAGTGCAAATACCTTTGCTCACCAAAATATGAACTTGGCTTTCGGTTATGGTATCTTACAAACAAGAAGATTATTTTGAGTAGAGATGTGATATTCTTTGAAGATCAGACAATCCAATATATCAAGAAGATATAGAAGCCAAAACTGACTCATAGTCCAAATCCCATTATGATCAAAATTCAAAGGGATAAGTTTATCAATTATCAAAGAGAACCTAATCATATGGAGCAATCTGGTCATAAGATTCAATCCCCTTAGATGGATAAACTTGATCAGACACTGCAAGATTCAGCAATGGAGAATGTTCAAACAAAACATGAACCACAAGTGGCAAAGATAATAATTGAGAAGGCACTACTCAGACGAATATGTCAACCTCATTGATGATAGGGACATTGAAGGTGGGAAAAACACACAAGAAATAGGGGTTTGAACTGTTTAAAAAAATATTTCCTTTTTAAAAGAAATTTTCTAACACTTTTTAGTAAAATAAAAGCTTTGAAACAAAATAAGGTAAAGTAAGGAGAAAAAACACAAACAATTTATCCTGATTCACCATCAACATGTTAGCTATGTCTAGTTCCTTCAAACTGAAAGATTTATCCACTAAAATCAAATTGATTTTTATCACTGCCACTAGAGCATACATTAGTCAATATGATTATGTTCTAATCTTCTCAAATACTAGCTTAGAGCAGTCAAGCTTTTGAGGAACAACCATTATTGTTCCAAAGTACACAAGATTAAGGTTTCTTTTGTGTGTATCAAGATAGTTATAATAGACAATATAATAATGTAACTTTTCAAATACAAAAACTTTCTTTTTGAAAGAATTTTGAAAATATGATCACTAAGTATTTCTGCAGCATGATCGTTCAAAAGAATTCACAATTCATTATTTGTTTTTATTTGCAATGAAGCTTAAGTGTCCTTTTATAGTACTAAATTGATGTCGTAAATTTTCTGACTGTTGTACGGAATGCTGCGCAAATCTTGTACGAATTGTACTATCAAGACGACATACGTGAATTTTGAAAAATATTCTCTTATCCTTTTTCGTGTTTTATAATTACTCTAGAAAATATCTTGTTCACTAAGTCAGGATGATCAAAGGAAAAAATCATCAGAGGCTTCATGTCAAGTTTTTGTAGATGCTTCAATCAGAAGATTGACTTGAGTCAAACTTGTTGATTAGATAATGTTTGAGTGTTGAGCTTGTCAGATGATTTCTTTTCTCAGATGATTGACTGATATTAGAGGATTTGACTTTCATCAGAGCATTGACTAGAGGATTAGTTTATTGTGTGAAACAACTTGATCAAACGAGTCAAATTTAGACGCATCAGATTAAACAAAACAGATGTGTTGATCAAAGAATTAACTCAGTTGCCCAACAGAGGAATAGTGATATTGTATCTCCAGTCAGACGAACATGCTCAAAGTATTTTATCAAATGATCTGCACACTTAGAAAATAGTTAAAGTATAAATTTTTTTCACATGTACTTTGTTATTATCAAAACAAAAATTAAGGGTCATAATCAAACATATGATCTGGTGGAGTTGTTGAAAGGAAGAAAAATAAGTGGATGTTCAAACATAAGACCTAAGAGAATAACCAAAACTCCAGGTACAAATCTCACATTGTTGTGAAGAAGGGATGTAATCAAAAGAAAGACATAAACATTTATAAAATTTTCTCACTAGTGGTGAAGATGACACCCGTTAGAGAAATTCTTGGACTAGCTCCAAAATTAGACTTAGAGATATAACAACTTGATGATAAAACAACATTCTTACATAGAGACTTGGAAGAAGAAATTTATATGGAGCAACCAAAATATTTTGAATAAGTGGGTAAATTACACCTAGTGTGCCACCTAAAGAAATTTTTTTATGCACTGAAACAATATCCAAGGAAATGATATAAGAATTTTTATCTTTTTATGACCCAACATAACTTTGAAAACAACTTCACAAACCATTGTGTATGTGTGATGAAATATGAGAATGGTGCATCATTCATACTTCTTTGGTATGTTGATGACATGTTGATTATCGGAAGAGATAAAATATCTCTAAAAAGCATTGAACAAATACTTTGCCATTAAGGATATGAATCTAGTAAAGTAGAGTCTTGGAATAAAGATCTCTAAAGATAACTCTAGAAGAAAGTTGTGGATATCACAAGGAGATTACATCAAGAAAATTCTTCAAATGATCAACATGCATAATGTCATTCATGTGTGAGTTCCATTAGCTAAATATTTTTAACTAATCAAGTCACAATGTCCAAAGAATAAGGAAGAAAAATATGAAATAGGAAAGGTACCTTATTCTTTTATTGTGGGTAGTCTTATGTACGCAATGTTTTGTACAAGACTAAACATATCTTATGTCAGAGGATTTGTAAGTAAATTCTTGTCAAAATTTAGGAAAGGAACGTTGAAATAAGGTGAAATGGATACTACATTTTCTAAAAGGAAATGTCAATATATGCACATGTTTTGGAAATGGAAATATAATGCTTCTTGGATATGTAGATGCAGATATGGTAGGAGATGTGATTCAAGAAAGTCCACATCAGGATACTTTATTACTTTTGTAGGGGATGTTGTATCTTGTCAATCAAAATTTCAAAAGTGTGTTGCATTATTAACTAGTGAAGCTGAATAAATTGCAGCATCTGAAGCTTGCAAAAAAAATATTGTGGATGAAGAACTTCTTATGTGAGCTAGGACATGTACGTCATGAATATGAAATGAACTGTGACAATCACAAGGCCATCCATGTAGCCAAGTTCCCCATGTTTCATTCACGTTTCAAACACATTTATATTTCTTGTTAGTGAATACGAGAAATGTTGGTTGGGAAAAATTCATATATATCTTAATTAGTCTAATAAGATGACTAAACTAATACCAATCTAGAAGGTTGAAGACTATTGCATAGGTGCTAGTGCAGTGTTGGACCCAAATCCCCTCGTATCAAGAGAGCCATTGTGATTAGGGATGGAAATTGGACCCATACCTTATGAATAGTTGGCCGCCTGCGAAAAATATATGCAATAGTTTGATTAAAAACGCACATTATCGCTACAGTTATGCATTTGGACAATTACTCGTAACATTAAACGAGTACATGCACAAGTACATACACTTTAGTACCCACTCCGCGCTTGCACCCTCACGTATAAATAAATATATTTATTTAAATATTTATTAAATGTATATAATATTTTTATTATTTATGTATGCAATTTTATAACTTTTTTTCATGTTTATTGTAATATATACATGTTTTTATATTGTAGATGTTTTTATTTGGATAAATACTATAATTTGTAATAATTTATGAGTTTATTTAAAAGATATTTTGATTGTATTTTAATTGAGTTGTGATATTTTTTATTTATTGTCTTTTCATAATAAAATTGCGGGTAACAGGTGTGGTTACGGACATTTAGTACTCAGATCGTATGGAGATGAACATTAAAGGCTCGTTCGGGTGCATAAGATTCTTAAGCTACATGAAATCACAAAAATTAAAGTGTTACATAATTCATATAGTAACTAAGTTGTTCCAATTTTTTTTTTCAAGAATTAGAAGTTAATTTTATTTTTCTCAGAGACCTAATTGGTTCTCACAATTTTCTAATGAACTAAAGTGAGTCTTGACTCTACTTTTTATTTACTCTAACATATATCTTGTAATTAACGTATTTTAATGGTCTAAAGAAATCTCGTAAATACAACTTAAATAGAAATCGTAAAAACATTTGATAAGTTGAGACGCATGTTACGAAATTCCCTCTTCTCTATCTTTAGTATATATATGAGTTTCACAATTAGATTTTTTATAATAGTTTAACACATTTTTTTCGGTGAACTAGTATAATGCATTCTTTTACTTCATGATGATTATTGTTGGACCACTTTTTAACATTAAATCCTCGGTTCAATGATTAAGAAGGTATTGAATTATATATTTTTTATCAAAAGTATCTAATTATATTTTTAATGTGATAAAATTTCATTATGCAGAACATTAACACGAGTTTAACGGAAAATAAATAAAGAAAATGAATTAGCACAATCTATTTTCCAATATAATTATGTGCATGCATACATTTACCAAATCACTAATTTTAATTTATTATTAATGTCTCCTTACCACATAGCAATAACTACAGCTGATTGTCACCCACTATGGCCCCGTTTGGCATATGCCTAAAGAAGATAGAAAATAATTAAATAGAGATAATGAATGATTATTTCCATAACCATGTTTGGCATTAGTGTATCAATCAATTGAGAAAAATATTGAAAAATATAGGATATTTAGGGGACCTACTGGTTTTTTCATATCCCACTTTTGGTACTATGATAGAGACCGAGAGATGATTAAAAAGTAGACGTATTTATCTTTCATGTATAGGAATACATGTTAAAAAATATATACATAAAGGTGATGTTTATATAATCTCACTCACCTCTTAATCTTTTTTACTAAAATATAAATACAAACTCGTCAAAAATTGAAAATAAATAAATAAATAAATAAATATGCGAACAAACTCACACTATCTAGGTTAATAGAATAAAACAGAAAAATATCTACAAATTTGATAAAATTAAAGTAACCAAAATACTTATGCCTCTGTATATTCAACGTTGAAGATATTGAAGTCATTGATTAAATTTGTCTGTACTGAATCAAAGTTAATCTATCAGTTTGAATAGAATAAACACTATAGCGAGACGGAAAAACTAAACGTCGCATTTAGCCGGCAAGATAACAGAAAAATATGAAAAGAAAATTGGTTTATGTGAAAATCACTTATTAAAATAAAAAAGATAAAAAAAAAGAAAATGATGCCGAGAGGTGATTTCAGACCAAAAATTGACCATAAATCACCCCTCTTCTATGAATGAAAAGAAAAGAGACCAAGAAAAAGATGTTACGACGGTGGGTTAAAAAAAGAACTTCTTCTATCATCCCTTAATCTAATATATCTTGAATAAGAGAGAAAGTGTGTTTAACAGTAAAGATAATAAATTGAATAGTTGAGATTATAAAGATAACCTCTTCATGTTTATTTTCAACATGAAAGACGTTAACGTTGTAACATGATTAATGTTTACTCCCTCTGTCCTAATTAGAAGTCATTTTTTGCACATTTATTTATCTCTAAATATAAAAACTTTTGCAAATTTATTAATACATTTATTACACTTCGGGACAGCCCTAGGGGTGGATCACCAATGCTACCACCTAGGGCCAATTTTCAGAGAAATAAACCAAGAGAAAAATAATATACTAATTGATATACTTAATTATATAAAAAGATTTGATTATTGTGCGAATGAATATATTGTTTATATAATAATGTTAATTAATGATTCGTGTAACTATTGTTTAAAATGAAAGAGGTTTTTCAAAATTAAAATTAATAAAATCTTGATTAAGTTCAATAATGTTTCAACAAAGATTAAATTGATTGACTTTAATATTTATTAAAAAAAAATGTTAAACAAAATCAATTACAATAATTTATTAAATAATTTTGCATCCCAAAAAATGAAATTTAAATAAAAATATATAAAGTTTATTAAAATATTACTATTATATTAAAAAAAAATTATTCAATAATGTCTTAGGCCTCAGCATGTAAACTTTTTTGAAATTTATCCCTTTCTAATATTTTCTTTGTATGTTTATATAAACTCAGATGACGTATTTCATGCATATTAAAAAAAATTGGTAGTATAATTAATGTGAATAATTTTTGTACAACTATTTCTTTATGCGTTATATGACTATTTCTAAAATATAATTTGTGTATAGATGCATTTAATGTTAATTTTTTATATTTCAAAACAACTTAATAATATAAATGATATATTTGAAAAATAATAATAAATGTATCTAAAAATTTACAAATGCTCTTATATTAAAGACAAACAAATGTGTCAAAGTCTTATAATTAAGAATGAATGGAGTACTATCAAATTATCTGAAAATATGAAAATTTAACATTAATTAAATGCATCTATATTCAAAGGATAATTTAATAATAGTCATACACGTTGATTTTAACTTTTCTCAATATGCATGAAAAGTGTAATGGAATCTATAAATAGAGACAAAGGGAATAAAATATAAGATATTGAGAAATTATATAAATATTATTTCGTGAATAAATAATTAACATGCCTAAAATCTAAACTAAAAATTACAATTAATATATTTATATTTTACAAAAGAGTAATGTTAACGAGTGTCACATGTTAAAATATCAAATATAAAAAGTAAAAATATAATCATAATTTTTTAGTTCAATTTTTACTTATATCTTTCAAATTTTTCTTCCAAATTTAATATATTAAATCATATGATATTTACATTGTTAGTGATTTTTTCTAAAATCATTTGATCATTACAACAATCAGAGACAGACCCAGGGAGGGCACTCATGGCCCCTGGCCCCTCCCTCTTCTCAAGTACGTACCATATATATAAGGCAATTAAGGCATATAGGGTTAATACAATTAATGGAAAAGGAAAAAGCACAGAATAAGTAAGAAATAGTATTGCATATTGGAGCAACAAATTAATGTTTGACAAATAATAATGCATATAACTGTTTATTTGTCATCTTGTTTATATACTTTCTATTGTCACATTTATAAGAAAAAAGAAAGGAAAAAAAAATCAAAATCAATATATTCATTATTTGTTTTAATTTTTTTATTATTTTTACATGTATATACATATTAACGACTGTGGTACATTAAATATATATTAATCATATTAAAAACACAAACATATTAAATAAGAGTATAAAAGTAATTTAAATAATAAATACACTTTAAAAGTCAAAACTTTTCTTATATATAGAATCAAAAAATTATCCAAAAATCATCTTTTATATAGGATTGGAGGGAGTAAAAAAATAAAAATAACAATTAGTGTTTTTTATTCAATATTTTATTGTTAATATTTTATTTTATAAGTTGGCATAATTGCTTCTGCATTCCTTAACTTAATTTCAGGTAACACTTCAATCTTTTATTTTTCTTTTTTTTCTCGATTTAGTCTTTTATTTAATTTTAAGTAACAATTTGATCCTTTATATTTTAAAATGTCAACAATGTTATCCTTTATTTATAGAAACTTAGAAAATTCATCAAAATCTTCAAACAAAACTCATAAAATTCAATACCAATTTCAAGAAAATTCATATATTCATCAAATGCATAACTCAAATATTCAAACAAACTCATATTTTCATCTCCAACAACATCAAATTCATCAAATAAAGAATGAAAATATAAGTTTATTTGAAGATTTAAGTTATGAATTCGATGAAATTTGCATTATATTGAAGATGATAGTTAATTTTATGGGTTTTGTTTGAAAAATTTGATTTAGTTTTTGAATTTTTGTAAAGAAACTGATAACATTGTTGACATTTTAAAACATAAAGGATCAAATTTTTACTTAAAATTAAATAAAAGACTAAATCAAAAAGAAAGAAAAAAAAAGATAAAGGACTGAAGTGTTACCTGAAATTAAGTTAAGGGACCGCGGGAGTAATTATGCCTTATAAGTTTGATTTGAATTTTAGGATTAAGAAGTAAAAATAATAATAACAAATTTGTCCATTATAAGTTTTAGTGTTCAGAGTATGTGGTTTAATAACTATTTAATATGAAAATAAATTATAAAAATCAACATTACAAAGGTTCAAATAGAACTGAATTTGAGCTTTGCAGATGAAAAATATATGGTTGAAAGAAGAATCCTCAATCAGATTCCTCAATACAAATTAGTCATTGACAAAATCAATGGCCAATTCACAAAAAACACGGTTATAAAAAAATTATAACAAAAATTTGGGCTCTTGTCTATTTATCAAACTTTATAGATAATATACATTTTTTATTTTTCTTACGACCATTTAGACACATGTTTTAACTTTAAAAATTTGACAATAAAGGTCTATCCACATAATCAATATCATTAATTTCATCTACTTACAAATTAGTTTGGAGAATCAATTCCCTGCATATTTCAATTATATCTTAACATTTTACAACAATAATTTGAAAAAATTGTCAAACTTAAGGAATCTTATGCGTAACTTAATATAAATTAAAGTCAAATAGTGCAAATTGAATGTAACTTAAAAGACGAGATCAAAAAGAGAAAAAAAAAATTTAAAGAACCTAACCAAGAACTAGGAAAACTTATAGAAATAAAGGTGTCATTTTGCCAATATAGAAACATTATATTTGAAGTTATGAGTTTAATTGTTTCAAAGTTTGAAAATCTTTTCGTCTCACAATAAGTGTCACTTTATCAAAAAAAAAATTGTCTTAAAATGAATGTTATTTTCAATGTCTAATATAAGATTAATTATTTATTTCTTAATTGTATCATCTAACTAATTAATACTATATGTATACTATTACCTCCGTCCTTAAACATAGTACCCTCTTGAAATTTTTCTTTGTCCTTTTTTATAAGGCCTCTTTGAATTTTTCAATTGCATTAATTATTTCTTTACCAATTTAACCCTAATTATGTTAGATCATTTTTTGCAATATGTAATAAATATTACAATAAAATCATAAATTAATTATTTCTCTACAAGGATAAATTGGTAAACCACTTCAAATTACCAATAAATTTAATAGTACAACAAATTTTTTAAATTTATGTGATTTAGTAAACAAAATCTTATATATAGGAACAATGTAGTATTTCTAAAGCATTGTAAGAAATCCATTGATTGTTAATAAAAATAATTTTATCAATTTACTATTATCCTTCTTTAATTTGTTGTTATTTCTTAATATGTAGATAATGAGCAATAATGAAACTTATTATAAAACACGTGGAGTAATTATCTTGGGTAATTATCTCATGTGATTGATAATAAAATGTTCAATACAATAAACAATAAAGTATTTCATCCCAAAAATGGAAACGAGATTGAGATGTTGCCGCCTTCGCAAAAGTGTGAACAACTTCATTCGCTTGTCTCCTATAGAACTCAACATTAGAGTCTACGTGAAAATAATTAAACATAGATTTAAATTGTTTGATAATGTCTCCAAAATTAGCGTTGCTAGGATTTTAAGAATGGAAGGTATCTACAAACAATTTGGAGTCCAGTTCAACATTTATAGAACCTATATGTAAATCATGCACCCATTCAATAGAGGAAATTAAACCAAGAGCCTCGTGTATGTGAACTTCACATTGAGGTGTGAATCAGTCGGTTTTACCCAACACAAACTCTCTATGTCTATTCTTGATACACATTCCAACTCCAACCTTATTAACATGAGTTGAGAAGGAGGCATCAACATTGCATTTCATCCTACCTGGCCCCAGTTTCTTCCAAATGTATGTAGGTTTCTCTCTTTGTGTGACACCATAAACCCCCAAAATAATATATAATAATTTATACCATATTTTTATTTTCAATTTGCAGCAGATAAATAAAAACTCTTTCAAATGAAAAAGAAACTTTTACGAGTTATTTAGGATATCACATTTCCCAAAATACAAATGGAACACTTTAAACTTCTTTTTTCTCCTACAAAACAGTGCAATCTCCATAAACTCGATTTAACTATAATTTCCAAATTTAATTCCAAAAACTTATTATTATTTATAAAGTTTTCATACAAAAAATTGTTTCTAATTAAATAAGTAAAATACAACGTATGACTCTCATTCCCAGTATCACCTATCAGAGCATGGCTTCTCCCAAACTTGAACTTCAAAACTCATTAACCTGTAATAACTGTGATTGCGTAAACGCAGTACCAAGCCAGTCAAACACAAACAACGAAGGAGGTGAGTTTCGAAATCATGTTGATAGTATGATATAACTAAGAACACGCAATTAATCATAATAAAACCGTATCATAACACAAACATTCATCAAAGAAAAATGTCACATTATAAAGTCAAAATCACTCAAGGAAAATCAATACATTTCACTATAACATCAAATCATCTAAGAAAAATTATTATTACATACAATACATATTAATCACAACAAAACAATCACAAGAAAATGCAATGCTATGCATGAGCTTAGACTCTACTTCACAATTTGGTGTCATTCTAACTCTAAAGGGTTTGGTTATGAGGCTTAATACTATGCCACCACCTAAGTGGACGGACAATTCAAATAGGCCATGTCTTCATAGATCCCCTTAACTCAACCCGATATATATATACACGACAGTCAAGGTAAACGCGTGTTGCATGGTAGCTCCCGATATTTGGAGAGCTAACTCCAAGTCACCTAGGAATTCTCCACCCAAATACCTCCAAGGTCTAACAATCTTGCCTTAAGGCTCAACAGTAGATCTCCACGATCAGGTTAATTCAGTTGTACTTCCCAAAATCACTAGGCTTGTCAGATCCTATCTATATGATGACAAAATAATATTCACTTCAAAAATTCTCATCAACTTCAAAAATTCCCAGCATTTATTTTCTCCCGTCGTTGGCCTATACTACTCCATTAAGAGCATCATCTTTAGCACAAGTTGGAATTATCACTATTTCATCAATTATGAAGTTACTTCAATATTCTCATCACAAATTTATAACATCACTATCATTAATCATATATCAACATCATCACATAAACTCATCACAAATTTATAACATCAGTATCATCAATCATATATCATCATCATCACATAAATTTATCACAATGCATCCATATTTTATTATCACACCACATAAACTTATGTCATACAATGCATCCATCTTTTATTATCACATCACATAAACTCGTCTAATCAAACATATGCACAAAATTGATTCGACATCCAATATCACACACTTAACGAAATTAAATCAATCAACACCTTATAAATGATTCTATTCCACATTTTAACCTCACAAATTCTATATCTACACACTAACTAATTTATCCCTCAAAGGGATACTGCCAAACGTAGCAAGCCCCGAATGAATCGTTGGAAAATACGGTTTTCATGTTCATCTCACAATATATTATACTCATGAATTCAAATCCTCTCCCACCCATTATCTTATTTCGACGCTTTCGCACACGAACACGAATACAATTTATGGATAAACGTCAAAAATAAATTATGAGAATTCACTCTAAAAATGTCAATTTCGAAATTGAGTCAAGTAAACCTACCCTAAATCTGGAAATAATCAGTGGATAATAAATTTGTTGTTCACCCGGTCATTTTGGCGTTGGTTTCACTCAAATCGGACTTACGGTGAAGGAGAACGGTGCAAAATAATGAATTCCAAAAACAAAGAAGTCGAGTATTTTAGAGAGAAATTTGGATAGTTAAAAATCTAAGAAAGTATGTTTAAATGACTAACTCAATGAATTAAACAATATACTAAAATTTAGACAAAAACTGATAAAGTTTTCTAGAACAGTTATCGATCACCGATGTCAAACGATAACCTAATTGTTGTGTTTTCTCTTCCTTTCACGGCGGCTGCGGGAGTCTCCAACCCCTTCCTTATTTTGTTATTTTATTAACACAATCAGGGTTCACACACATGTGTCGAGCTCATTGGTCTCCTTATTTATTTTATATTTTACTATTTAAATTTTTAATTTTCTAAAACAAAATTAATAGTTACTTAATCTCATTTTTAATATTCCTCCAAACATCATTTAGTTTTCAAAACACTGCTAATATTTTAGAACTAATACATGATAAATTAGATTAATTAAAATAATTAACCTTTTAAATAAATATAAATTGCTAACAACTGAAACTCTCATATTCAACATAATCACTATAATTATACTTATTTTTCAAAACATTCGCATTAAAATACTACTATCATTAGAGAATAGTCAAAATAAAAAAATAAAAAAATATAACATCAATACTTTATATTAATTACTAATTCATAATAAAATTATATAAAATCACAATGCCATAACAAGTATATAAAAATAAAGGAAATCAAATACAATATTACCACTATCCGAAGATAATTATTTATAAAATAAATAAGTAAAATAGGAGATACTTAGAAATAATTAAAACATATATATCTGCACACTTAACATTAGACAAACATACAAGAAAAGATCACATTAATTACGAATGCACATATACACGTAAAATCGTCTAAACTCTTATTCTTCAAAATATTTACACTAAAACACTATTATTTTTAGAAAAGTATATAATATAATATAATATAATATAATATAATATAATATAATATAATATAATATAATATAATATAATATAATATAATATAATATAATATAATATAATATAATATAATATAATATAATATAATATAATATAATATAATATAATATAATATAATATAATATAATATAATATAATATAATATAATATAATATAATATAATATAATATAATATAATATTTGTTATTTATATCACTCATTTACTCAAATATGTACAAGATTAGCACATCATAAAAAACACACATATAAATAAATTTAATCAATATATATTCTAAAATAATTTTAACATGAAATTAATTAATTAAAATGCTATTTCATTAATAAAATAGTTTATTATAAAATTTGGGGTGTTACATTTTGTACCACTTCAGTTTGGTTTTGAACAGACTTGACAACAGTCCAATCCTTTAGGAGTTCTACAACTCGGTTGAATACTTGTGATGGGCGCTCAACTATGTTGTTCCAAATTTTGTTGTTACATTGTTTCCAAATGCTCAAGATGATAACTGCAAAGAAACATTCATCCTTACTAGATAGCTTTTGTAATATTTTGAAAATTATGTCAAATACCTCTGAGTGATGTACCATAACATCAGTAATGACCTGGAAAAAAAAAGAATTTTTCTATCAGACACGTCAATTGTTAGCACAAGAGAACAAAATATGGATATTATCCTGAACTTCATGATCGCACATCACACAATTAGTAGGATAATCAACTCCACGCTCTTGAAATATGCATCTAGTATGGAGGCACCTCTTACAGAGACGCCATACATGTTTTATACTTTTGGCGGAGCTTTGAGGTTCCATATGACATTCCATTTTTCAGTTAAGCTCTAGTGGAAGACCTCACAAAGGTCTTGAACATGTAGCCTGTAAAAGTTTCTCATAGAGTAGTCCCCATTTTTCTCCCTGCACCAAATTCTTTTATCATTAGTAATCGAATTAAATAAGGGAGTATTAAGTATTTTGGTTCTTGTGGTCTGATCAAATAGTGAATAGATTAATGGGGCATTCCATTTTTTCACATAAGGTATTTGTGGCCCCACCAGAAAGAGTTCATCTTTTCTCAATTTCGTCACAAAGAGAAGTTGGAAGAAGAAAAAGGCTCATAACATAGGTAGGCATAGCTTGTAAAAGAGATTTAATAAGCATCTATCGATCTGTATGTGAAAGACATTTGCTAATCAAAGAATTGATTTTCCGCCTCACTTTTCTTTGATAAAACTAAAAATAGCCTCTTTTTTTTCAAGGTCCAATCATGGAATGGAGGCCCAAGTACTTGTTGGTACCAAAAATAGCTCGTACCACAAGGAAGTTTAAACATGAGCCCCTTACATCTTGATGTACATTGCAACTGCAGAAAATCACAGGCTTTTGGAAGTTGATAGATTGCCTTGAAGTTGCATCATAAGTAGCTAAAATATTCTTCGTGATTGTGGCTTCATCTTCAATTTCAAAGAAAAATAAGAAACAATAATCTGCAAATAAGAGGTGAGAGATAATAGGGGTCGTTCTACATATCTTGACCCCATGTATGTCACCCCTTGCTTCCGCTTGGCGAATAAAGGCAGAAAGACCTTCAGCACAAATAATAAACAAGTATGGAGAGAGAAGGTCCCCCTGATGAAGACCTCTTCTGGTTTAATCGGACCTATTATGTCATCATTCACAATCACAGAATAATCGACTGTTTCAACACAGAACATAACCCAAGAAATCCACTAAGTCGGGAAACACATTGTTACCATAACAACATGTAGGTAAATCCAATTGATTATATCATGTTTTGCTAATATCAAGTTTCAGAGCAACGTCACCTAATTTTCCTTTAGTCTTGGTTTTCATATAATGCATAATCTCAATAGCTGTCATAACATTATCAGATATGGACCTGTCTGGTACAAAAGCTGATTGAGTATCTAAGATACACTTATCAAGGATCCCATTCAATCTATTAGCTAGTACTTCAGCTACCAACTTATACAACACATTACATAAAACAATGGGATGCCAATCCTTCATAGAGACTTGCTCATCACCTTTAGGAATGAGGGCGATATTAGTCATGTTGAGATTAGAGGGAAAAATACTTGTCGACAACCAAGGGACACATTTCTTATATACTCCAGCGTCACACATTGACCAGAACTATTTTGACATTTGTTAAAAGAGAAATGGAGTTTTGACAACAAAAAAAAAACTATACATTAACACTATATTTTCACATGATTTTTGGTTTATATAATATATTTTATCTCCCCTCGAAGTATTATGACTTCGTTAAAAGAGAAATAATGTTTTGACACAAAACTCGACATCAACACTATATTATCACACAATTTTTGGTGTTTAAAATATGTTTCATCTCTTCTCATGTTCAAAGTCAACATATATTAGTATACAATATCAAAATACTTGACTTTGGTGTGTTCAAATATAAGACAACCGTTGTTGAAAATACCCTTTAAATATACAGTAGGAAAAATAAACTTCTCACTAATTTGGAGGGTTACCTCGAAAATGTAGAGTGAAAGTGACTTTTGATCTTAGCATTAGTAGGCTTCCATGCAGGACATGTTCTGATGCCCACATTTGTCTCTCCTTAATTGAGGCATACTCTTCAATAACATATTCAATTCAAAACAACCCACCAAGCAATATTACTACTTTATGTTTAAGTCCATTATGAGATAATAAAAAGAGTGGTAATGCACATGTTAAGAATTCAAATGTCCTATGAATATATGTTAAGCAATTAAAAATAGAAGTTTTTTATTCAAAATACAATTTCTAAGACAAATTTTGAAATGATTAAGGACATAACTTTTGAAATAATGTTTCTATTTTTTATTGTTTAACATGTGTCCTTAGGACACTTGTTAGTATTTCCTTAAAAAGAAATATACCCTTCTAAAATCCATTATAAATAAAAATATAATTTTTTACAAAAACAAAATATATATTTTTTATTTAAATTAATAGAATATGTAAAAAAAACACAAAATCAAGATTGCTAAAATCTAAAAAAAGATGAATATACAAACAAATTACTCAAAGCTTTCAAATTATTAGATTAAAACAACTACAAAAGCTACAAATAAGAGATTAAAATATCTATGTTTTTAGATCTGTAACGCTAACAATCAAATCATTGATCGAATTTGTAATTTCTAAAAACTAATATGTCATTCAAAACCAAACAAACATTATCACAAAATGACAAACAAAATAATGTCACACTAAAACGAAGAAATCACGGAAAAAACACACAAAAATCATATCTATGAGGAGACTGCTTATTTAGATAAATTAGAGAAGAAGTGATGTGGAAGGGTGACTATGACTCACAAAATAGCTTCAAACCACCTCTCTTTCGTGGATAAGTGAAAAGGAAGAGAGGAGTAAAAGGAATATTGAGAGAGATGGCTAGATTTTATATAAATAAAAATAGATCAAATTATGTATATTAACAAATAAAATTGATCACATTTAATCTATGTACTCCAAAAAAAAAAGTTATATCTATTATGTTAATTATCCTCCATGACTAATAAATTGAGTCACATTAAAAAGGTTAAATTTAACAACTGATATTTTAGAGATGATATCATTAAATATGTGAAAAGTTGTTGATATTTGTTAATATTCCATTCCAAGAAATACATGTTAATTTTAATTTATTTATATTTCTTTCTGGGTGAAGTATGATTTTACACATACTAGTATTTAACAAATAAAGTTAACAAGTTGAATTGTCATATACAACATTCGCAAAAAGTTTTGAACAATTAATCTTTTTTAAATGGCTAATGTTAGTTTTTGTGAGTATTACGTTAGGAGTGGGGTTTAAACGCTTGACTTTCTTGTTGGTGCGCTATTTAAAGTCATCCTTATATCTCCTTTTTGAATAGTTAATACATATAAATAACAACAAATCATATATTTCATTTACATAGTAATGATCAAAGTTAAACATTTTTTTATGATACTATGTATTAGACCGGTGCGATGGATAGAAAAATTATATTTTAAGATTAATAACTAATGTTTTAAACAAAAATAAATTTAAAATTTTTGTTAAAACGATCAATCAAATTTAAAGTTGATAGTTAAAATAATGAAAATTTATAAGTAGTTTTGGAGGAAAAAAACCTGTTTACACCAACACAAAAATTAAATATCGTAACAAATAGACTTGATTGTTACTTTGTTGTACTTTTACCCATGAAACTCATCTACTACCATTACATGCATATTAAAAAGGAAACCATGGTGACTCTAACCAAAAATATACTTCCTTCGATCTAATATTAAAAGAAGAATTCCCCATCCCGAAAAACAAGAGAAAGAAATGGTATATTAAACAATATTACGACAAAAAAATAATGCAAACGAAGAAGATATAACTATGTTATAAAACTATGACTTTGTACCATGAAAGTTGTATGATAAAAATAGTTTAGAGAAATATAAAAAGAACATAGAAAATGGAGAGAGAAAAAATTAGCGGAGAAAATAGTAAAAAAAAAATTAAAAAAATAGATCAACTTCAACCAGTCTTCACCCAAAAATCAATTTGCACTCGTGAAAGGTTTAACGGTCTTGTAATGTAGTCGAGACGATGATCCAAACATAGGATTGAAAGGATCTCTTGGAGTGAATTTCAAATAACAAAATATGGTATAGAGTTGAAGAAGGATGATTAAACGAACATGTTGTATATAGTATCTAAATGTAAACAACGATAAGATAAAAAATTAAAATGTATATTTTCATATGTCTGTTAGAGTAGATATAATATGTGAAAGGAAATAAAAGTTATAGAAGATTGAAAAATACGAAATGTGCAGAGGAAAATAAAAAAAAAAATTATTAATGCAAAAACAGAAACTCAAAGGCAAATAAATGTCTTGAAAATATACTAAAGAAAAAATAGAAAAAAAGAGACAAAGTGATGTCTTGTTTATATGTATAAAAGTATTTAAATACTTCTATAATTAAGTATTACTTTATAGCAATGAGCGAAATTTTATTATAAATTCAATCCACACTATAATAGAATGATTAGGACGCTGATTATCATCATTAGACAATTGATTACATTGAGCTAGACTTTCTCTTATTGACTCACATATGCGGAATGAATTATGCATCCTTCACAGTTATATATATTCATAGTTACAATATAAAAAGTATTTATTTATCCTTATTAATTTATTCTAGCCGGCCTAAGTCCAAATATGTAATGCGGCTGCAGTTGAGGTAAATAAGTTAATAGAGTTATGTAATTATTTTTATGAATCGCATATTATAGAATTAAATTATTAAAGATTATGTACTTAGGCTCATGAATCAAACTATGTTAGTTTTGCTAAAACTCACTTAAACGTAGTCTCATTCTTTCAATTGTTGGTTTTTAGACAAATAGGTAACCAAGGATAAGGGGAAAGGAAAAACAACGTAAAAGGATTATGTAGAACTTAGTGGTAGTTGTATTAGACATAACATTGTCGAATTTATGTTTAATTATGTTTTATTTCATCTGAATTCATGTATTAAGTTAGATGTGGGACAAAATATGTTGTCATCGTGTAGACTTGATTATCCAGTACATTAACGTATCGTCATATATTATATTCTAGATTTCTGATATATGATGTTATAGATCTTATAATTGTCATCACAATTCGAACTAAATTTTCTATAAAATTTAAATACTTCATGAACTAATTTGTCTATAGTTAGCCAATGTGCAATTACAATTCCTCACAAAATTTGTCTCTAGGAAGATGACATTGACTTTAGATTAACATGGATAAACTACATATTAAATTACAGTGTCACGTCAAAATATATAAAGACAAAAGTTTATACATGGACTATTTTAATTGATATTTTAAAATATCATGGATGTATTTGTTAATTCACAAAATTCATAAACTAATTTAACTGATGTTACAATTTCAAAGATCAATTGCATATTCACTCACAACACTAATAATTAAAAATTATTTCAAAATATTATATTTAAATTGTAAATAAAATCTAATATAACTAAATCTAATATCAGAGGTCAAAATGCAATATTTAGAAGTTTAGGGTTTATTATAAATTAAAAAAAATTAAATCCCTTTACTATTAAGCTAGAGCCTCATAGTCGGCCTTTGATATTTATTAAGCATTTAAAGGTATAAATGTTATATTAAAAAATGTATTAAATCTCAACTTTTTAATCTTAAAAATATTTTTATTCATTTTTAATTCCTATTTTAAAAGGTTTATTTTTGTAAAAAAATTATATTATTAGTCACTTAAAAAATTCTCTATAAAATTAAAATAGAGATTAGAAGTGAATAAAATAATTTTAAAAACTAACATTAAAAGGTCGTAATTTTATAAAAATTAGAAATATACTTAATCCAAAAAAATTCACCTTTTGTTGGAGGTATGTGTTATTAAACTGTTTGTACAACCTAATAGCCAACGGTGATTATAACACTGTTGAAAATGTGAATTCAGTAGTATTTTATGTAGTTATGAGTAATCATTGAAAATTGAGATAGATGAACAATCATCTTCCTTTTTTAGCTTTTTTTTTTGAAGATCAATTTATATTAATATGTAGGTCAAAGAACTTGACCCATTTTCAGCTTTAATTATACACAAGATACAACCAAATAAAAATATAAATATGAGACTTCCAAGGATCGTACCGTGAAAAAAATCAGCAACACCAAAAAATGAAAAATTATTTGAGAAAATATTTGCAATTCATTTTCATCTCTTACATATAATAATAGAATAAAATTGAATGTTATTACATTATTATCATTAGTGAAAACTATTAGTTTTCGGTGTATTTTCTGATTAAAATTGTAAAAAGAAAAATAATAAAACTAAAAAAAGAAACATGTTTTAGCTGTTATGGTTTTTTACTTTTAAATACAACCAAATTGAAAAGAATTTTTAAAAACAATTTTTCAAAACATTATTAACAAACAAGTTTTAATGTTTTATAATTTTTAAATAAATAAATAATACTATTTTTAAAAACTGAATCGACAAAAAACAAACTGAAGCAATAATGTGTGATGAATAAGAAAAACCACTGAGTCAAAAAAAGAATAGAAGCAATGTAGCTGAATTTATGACACAACCTATGTGGTGATGTTTTGATGACTCACTTTTTAAAAGGACAGTGGATGTGATAGTGATTAGCGAGTTCCTAAGTCCTAACCGTCCGATAAAAGTGTAGAGGCTTGATCTAACGGCCCAAATGCTTCGGAAGGTTTTACCGTCATGGACTAATTGCTAAATTTGGATTTGAAAAGCTACTCACATTTATGACATTTATGACTATGAAATTTAGGTAACGGAAATGAAATCTAACGAAAGGATATGTTTTGGTGTACCTCATTTTCCACTCAATGTTTTGTCCAATGAAATTTATGCATAGTTACAATTGTCTTCTCATGAACATTTAGATTCAATATTCCCGTCAAAAATAACAACAATTAGGTTCAATATTAATATTAAACATGATTAGTTCATTGACTCGATCGTAATTTCTCTTTTTTGGTTGAAACTCATATTCATACTATTCCGTTCCTTGGTCCCACAATTATTATTCCCTACCTATTTGTACAGAAAAATTGTTCTGTAATAGATAATTATTTCAATTTTTAAACTGTAAGATAGGAATATTTGATATAATAGTGTAGATTTGTATTTGGATATTCTTTATAGTTAGAGTATGTGAGTTTTGTCGCCACTAAACTCTTAAGGATAAGAAAATATTATTTACATCGCTCTCAAAATAATTATTGTATTTAAGTGGTTAGTTCATTTTAGTTAAAAATGAATCGTTTTAGAAAAATTGAATTTAATTTTAGCAGGAATAATTATTGGTCATGTTTAACTTATCTCTCGATCAAAATTTAGATTACTCGAGTTCTATTCTATAGAACACGATAGTTAAAACAAAAACAAAAAACAATATCTTCCATTTTGTTCTGTCCATTCCTTTTTAAATGTCAGGTTTTTTTTGAAATTATTAACTTTTTTTAATTTTTCGTTTTCAAAATAATATTAATTATTTATTTTCTTAAAATTATCTCTAACTATTTATTTTAAAGAGAGAAAAAAGTAAAATGAGATGATAAATAGTTAAGGGCATTATAAAGTAAAAGACAAACAATTTAATAAAAAGTAAAAAAACTTATTAATTTTCTTAATATGTGTAAATACTTTTTTTTTTACTAAAAATATACATAAATACCTAAAAATGATAATTAAAAAGGGACATAAAAAGTATATTATTTTTTAATATGTATGAAATTGTCAAAATTGGTTACTCACTATATATAATAGATGGTGTAAATGTCAATTTAGATATTTTTCTACACCAATGAAGAAAAGTTGTAAAGAAAAGACGAGTATAAAATTTCATAAGTTTATCCTTATTAATCAGTAATTATTGTTATAAATATATAATAAAATATGATTAACTTTTTTTTTACTACAAAATATGATGAACTATAAGGATTGATACACATGTATAACTGAAATAAAATAATTGATTTCTAAAACATTGTCAGAGTAGCACACGAATTTGAATAATTAAGGAACAACCTTGAACAATGACTAATCACGAAAGAAGCTGTCACAATATCAATAACAATCATTCTAAAGGCACCTTAATAAAATTTGGCAAAAATGGTGTTACTTTTTAGAGTTCAAAAGGAGCATGCAAAGCATTTTAAAGACATGCATGAACAATGGTAAATCTTGGTGTTTACTATATGTTACAATGGAAAAAGAGTAAATTGTTTAACTTTTAGTGCTTTACCACAACTTATGAAATAGCGAGTATAAAAAGAATTCATATTAAAAATTAAAATATAAAGAAAAATATACAATAAGTTATAGAGCAATTAACTACCATTAAAAAACTCACTACCAAAATAGACACCAACAAACTAGCTAATTGAATCAATATTATTCATCTCTAACAAACTAGTTAACACAATTATTATTCTTAACATGTTCAAAAATAAAATAAAGTGAAAAAACTCATAGTATATATATTCTTCTCCATACATCATACCAAAGATCCCAATGGTGAAAATAAAGAACAATATATCTAGAAAATTAAGAAAATAAGAAAATTAAGTTTAATGAGATTTGTCTTATATATATGGATGGTGAGCCATGAAAATAAGAGAGACAAATGGATACAAATTATCTTATTTTAGGTCTATGAAGTGATAAAAGAGACTATAGATATGATACTTATATTTGGGGTGCTGAAAAGTAAGACTCCAATAATCAAGTACGAGGCACTACATTGAGGGTGGACCTAAACTAATGCAAGTTAAAATTTTGTATTCCTACGATTAGTATTGGTACATTGATAAGAAATTAGCATCTAGCTTCTCATAATATCTCACTTACTTTATTCTTGTTCCAGTTTGGAGTTTCATTTTGCATTACGATAAAAAGATCCCAATAGTATTTTGCATTATGAATGAAAGAATTATTTATCGATCTTCGTATTCTAAAAAGTTTCATATCATAAAAAAAATATTATTTTATTATTTATAAACATTATAATAATTTTGTATATTTTATCGTAAGAAATATTTAATATTAATTATTATTTGTAATAAAACTCAAACAAATTAAACTAAAAAAATACATAAATCAAAAAGATAAATTAAAAAAGAATTAAATTTTGTTTCGCTCAATAGTTTTGACAAATAATATTCAATTATTATAATTTTTAAAAAAATTAAAAATATATTTTTTTAATAAAAACTTACTTATTATTAATTTAAATATCAAGTATACTTGTACATGTGAAATAAAGGTATGTACCGTAGAATTCTCTATGACAAATACCACATCACGTAAACTCGATATCAAATGAAATATTGCTATTTTATTCTGGTATACTAATAATTATAAAAGTTTTTTTGAGGAAGTCATGAATATAAAAGTGAAATTAATCCTAAAAGGATAATTGAGTGTATTAATGGGTCGGGACCATCCTTTGGTTATACAGGCTCAATTGCGAGTTTTTGTAGGATTGAGACTCGAAACTGTTGAAAATGATGATGATATTAATAAAAGATTGTTGGAAATAATGATGACATTAATGAGAGAACTAGTGTTGTTGTGAATTGAAAAAATAAGGAAGTCCTACATAACAGGGATATCACAATTTTGTTTATAAGGTGTACCCTAAGGGGTACCCAATTTTGTAAAGGAGGAAGAATTGAGTTATTTGGGTCCTGGAGGATTGACGGGGCGAACTGCTAGTTTTCGGTTACGAGATATTCATCCTAGTCACTATGGACGCATTTGCCCAATTGACACCTCTGAAGGAATCAATGTTGGACTTATTGGATCTTTGGCAATTCACGCAAGGATTGGTCATTGGGGATCTATAGAAAGTCCACTTTATGAAATTTCTGACAGATCAAAAAGAATACAGCAAAGTTGACCACTTCACAATTTTGTAAGTGGGGTATTATTTTTAGTATATGAAAAATTAATAAATTATTTATTTATTTAATATTTAAAAGAATGCTTGCGTTCTTATCTCTTATTGTTACGTTAATTACGTAATTGCCCTCCACCGAGTCAACATTAAATATTTGATCCAGTCTTCCTTCTTGAATTTGTGCGTCTGTTTTTGTCCGGTCAAAACCCTAATCTTTGGTCTCACGTATCATTTGTTGCCTGGTCAAAACTCAGAGTCAATACCCTAAGTTTGGAGCGCACGTTTTGATAGTCAACCGAATCGAAGCGCACGTTTTGGTAGTCAACCGAATTGGAGCGCACGTTTCTGTGGTCAATTGGAGCGCACGTTTGGTGTATTAGACCTAATGGATCGCGCTTTTTTCTCTGATCCAGTGGCAAATTTTCTCTATAAATAGAGGGTTCTCCTTAGTTGGAAAATTACACAAAAAACACTATGAATCTGAGGCTTTTCTCTCTTCTCCCCATTTCTTACTCACTTCTGCTTTTTTCTTTCGAGTGGTCTTAGTGCCATATTACGAGTGGCAGTCATTCGACTGCCATATTGAGGGTGTAATTCTAGAACGGTTTTCTACGATGCAGTAGAACTCCGATACAGTGTATCTGAGCTGTTTTATCCTAGGAACTTCGTGGTTGATAGTCTGCCTTGCATATTTTGGGCAGTGCCTCGAAACGTCTTAAAGAGAGCGACCTAGTCCGCGACTCAACCTAGTAATATTTTCGGTGACATAAATTGTTTTTTCAAAGTTTTTTCGAAATTCAAAAATAACAATTTTAAGACGTTTCGAACTGCCATGTCTACCGAATTAGTAGTTAGAGAATCTGAATCTTTAAACTTAATACACTTTGATATATGTGAACTTGATGAGACGTTAACCAGAAATGGAAAGCGTTATTTCATCACTTTTATTGATGATTGCTTTTGTAACAGCCCGATTTTTTTTTTTTCAAAACAAATTCAAATTCATAATAAAGAGATAAATACCTTTGGATAAAATATTTAACTCGTATCACAACGACAAAAGTCAACAATAATTACAAACAGCGGAAACGGTTTTGAAATGAAAATCCAAAATATTTAAAACAGAAAAATACACTAGGGCTATGAGACCTATCCAACGTAGCTCATACCCTTGGGGTATTCTCGGCAGACACCTGTACAAAAGCACTGCCCCTAGAATTTTAACTTCCCCACGTCACGTCAAAAAGTGGTACAAGGACCCATCAAAATAAAAGTTAGGCTGACAATATATGGTATAGGTACAGTCTTCCAGAATGAAATAAATACAACCACAATAGATAGACATCTAGCCCCTATACAGCCATCTAATCTGATCATGCTACAAAAAAAAACTATAACCCAAGTGATCTCCACGCGCCCCGCAGAAATCCTTCTGACACAGCAGTGGTCAGGTAAGTCTAACTTCGTTCCCATCTCCAGAGTACTAACTGGTAGGACGATCCTGATTCTCATCTGAGGGCAAAGCCCAGATTTCCACAATAATTGTAAAGGTCACCAACCGAAATTAACAAACATCACATAGCATTTAAATTTTAAATGCACAAAATAACCTTTCAACTTAGCATACATCTAGAAAGGGTTTTCATATGTCACACATGCATGATCAAAGTTGAAAAATGAAGTTTTTAACAACCTGCACTGTCGTATTCGAATACAGCATCCTTGTATCCGAATACAACTGTGAAAATGACATAATTTTCAGTTTTGAAAATGTTTCGATATCATTCAACGCTTACCACATAAAGTCAATCAA
Organism: Cicer yamashitae; assembly: GCA_037974755.1. Classification (NCBI taxonomy): domain Eukaryota; kingdom Viridiplantae; phylum Streptophyta; class Magnoliopsida; order Fabales; family Fabaceae; genus Cicer; species Cicer yamashitae. Next base: position 17,011,970 of record JBBPBQ010020323.1, read on the forward strand.
TAACACTCATCAAATACGGCACAATTACAAACCATAATCGAGTATGTATATACAACCATCACAGTATATCAAACATGACTCGCGTGCCAAGCACCCTAATGAAATGCGTATATGCCAATGCACATGATTCCGGAATTCCAAACCAACACTCTCCTCGAAAGGGCGTAAATCATAATTGTACAGTCTCTCACAGACCAGTACTAATTATCAAGGTGCAATCTCTCACGGATCAGCACAATTTACTATCGTACAGCCTCTCACAGACCAATACTAATTTTCTATGCGTGCAATCGCTCACAGATCAGCACGACTTACAAGAGTGCAATCTCTCACAGATCAGCACGACGCAAAAATCCCTGCAAGGATAAGATGAACCAACTATTCACATGGCATCATCTCGTGGCCCATCACGGTTACCACTATCACTATGGCCCATCGCGGTCACCATGTACTATGAAATGCATGAGCATACTCTAACTCTTTTCACCACAACCATTAAGTAAATGCAGCTATTAAAAGATTCCCCTTTTTTAATACTCATTTAACACTAATGATTTTTCAAAACTTTTCACAGAGCATACTCAGACGTATTAATTCATAATCCAACAAATCCACATCAAATTCAATCTACAAACCACATTAAATACAACAATCCAAATTCCACAAATCCACACCAAATCACTACAAATTCAATCAATTCGAATTCCAAAATTTCACACCAAATTTAATCTCCAAAATTTTCAACCATAATCCACACATAAATCACATCTCAAAAATTCATAATATTAATTATGAACACATAAACCACACCAAATTTAATCTCCAAAACAACATTAATATCTCAGAGTTCTCCTCACCGCTAACTCGGTGCCAACAGTCTCAATTCCTTTTCGAGACTCAAGGAGCTAACTACATAAACATAAATATTTATAACAATTTGTTCACAACTAAAGTTCAAACTCATTTATTTGAAAATAACTCATTTCATAACTCAAACACGTCAAAATCAATTTCTTTTTTTTTGTCAACCATTACTAACAAAATCGACCACATTAATCACATTAATTCAATCTCAGCAAATCGCACACAATTCATATCAAACTACGTCTCAACCGCGTCAATTTTAAATTCTGCTAATTCACGCATAAACGAATTAAATTCATTTTCACCAAATTTCTTTTCCATAAAATCACATATAATATCCTAAATGCAAACTAAAAGTTTGGAAGGAGCCCTTACCTTAATGGCAGCTCTAACAACCGATTACGGCACCGCGATTAATTCCAGTGAAATATTTTGTTCGCACGTCACTTCGAAAACTAGCTCACTAGCACCGCAGCGTGGAGGTGAGCAACTTTCCCTTCTGTCACTTCTCGAATGGAAGCTTAGATCTAGAAGAAAATGGAGGTTTTGTATTTATGGGTTTTGAATTTCTTTTGGTTTTGGTTTGAAAGCTGGAAAAAAAAAAGAAATGGAAGAAAGAATGACGAGCAGGAAAAACGCGTGTAGCTAGCTTTCTCTGTTTTTAATCTGATTGCCTTACTTAACATATATATATATATATATATATATATATATATATATATTCATACTAATTCCCCAAAATTTAAATATATATATATATATATATTCATACTAACTCCCCAAAATTTATATATATATATATATATATATAATAAACCAAACCAACAAATATCTATATCTAAAACTCTCACACACATCTCAAATTATTGTGATAAAAATATCTACTCTCGTTGCAGCTCAATTGACAGGAAAATTTTCAGCAGCCAGAGATATTTTTAACAAACTTGTCCGGTAATAAATTCTTCGTACATAAATAAATTATTTCTTGCCAAATAATTTTAAAATTGTCTCATAAAAATGTCATTGGCATTTAACACACAAAATACCATTAAAATTGGCTAAAAAACCTCATAATTCAACACAAAAATATACTAAAATTGCATAAATTAGAATTTAAAACTAAGGGTCTTACAGCTTTGACTATACTTTTGTATATCTAATGAAAAATAAAAGTGAAGCACTTGACATGTTTAAGATCTTTATAACTGAAATTGAAAATCAATTTAGTAAAAAGATTAAGAGGTTTCGTAGTGATAGAGGAATAGAGTATGATTCTAGTTTATTTAATGGGTTTTATAAAACTCAAGGAATTATACATGAAATCACTGCACCATATTCACCTGAAATGAATGATAAAGCTGAAAGAAAGAATAGAACTTTTACTGAACTAGTTGTTGCTATTATGCTTAACTCTGGTGCTGTATCTCAATGGTGGGGGGAAATTATTTTGACTGTTTGCTATGTTTTGAATAGAGTTCCTAAATCTAAAAACAAAACATCTCCTTATGAAATAATGAAGAAAAGACAACCTAACTTGTCTTATCTTCGAACTTGGGGCTATCTGGCTTATGTCAGAATCCCCGATTCCAAGCGAATTAAACTCGCTAGTAGAGCCTATGAATGTGTATTTATTGGGTATGCAGTAAACAGTAAAGCATATAGGTTTTATGACCTAAATGCGAAAGTGATCATAGAGTCAAATGATGTTGACTTCTATGAAAATAAATTCCCTATCAAATCAAGAAATAGTGGGGGCAGCGAACCTAGTCAAGTTCCTGTGACAAGAAGCACTGAAAGCAACAAACAAGACGAAACAGAAACTCGAAGGAGTGAGAGAATAAGAGTTGCTAAAGATTATGGACCCGAATATATGGCCTATAATTTAGAAGAGGATCCTGTAAATCTTTAGGAAGCTCTGTCATCATTAGATGCAGATTTATGGCAAGAAGCTATAAACGATGAAATGGATTCTCTAGAGTCTAACAAGACCTGACATTTAGTAGATTTGCCTCCTGGTTGCAAATCAATAGGTTGTAAATGGATTTTGAAAAAGAAACTGAAACCCGATGGATCTGTTGATAAGTACAAGGCATGCCTTGTAGCCAAAGGTTTTAGACAAAGAGAAAATATAGATTTCTTCGACACTTTTTCACCAGTCACTAGAATAACATCCATTAGGGTGCTCATATCACTTGCGGCTATTCATAACCTGGTGATACACCAGATGCATGTTAAAACAGCTTTTTTAAATGGTGACCTGGAAGAAGAAATCTATATGGAACAACCTGAAGGTTTTGTAATACATGGACAAGAAGACAAGGTCTGTAAGTTAGATAAGTCTCTATATGGTCTTAAACAAGCTCCTAAGCAATGGCATGAAAAATTTGATAAGTTGATTTTGTCGAATGAGTTTAAAGTGAATGAAAGTGACAAATGTATTTATTACAAATTCGAAAATGGCATTTGCACTATCATATGTCTCTATGTAGATGACTTACTCATGGTTGGTTCAAACATTCATGCTGTAAATAATGTGAAATCACTGTTGAGTAACAACTTTGATATGAAAGACCTCGAAGAAGCGACTGTAATCCTTGAAATCAAGATTACTAGATCAGAAAAGGGAATTTCTTTGGTTCAATCTCAATATGTTGAAAAGATCCTAAAGAAATATAATTACTTTGACTGTAAACCTGCTTGCACACCATATGATCCAAGTGTGAAACTTTTCAAGAACACTAGCGAAGGTGTTAGACAAACTGAATATGCGAGCATCATTGGCAGCCTCAGGTATGCCACTGATTGTACTAGACCCGACATTGCCTATGTCGTGGGATTGTTGTGCAGGTTTACTAGTAGACCTAGTATGGAGCATTGGTACGCTATCGAAAGAGTCATGAGATACCTTAAAAGGACCATGAGTCTCGGATTACATTATCAAAGATTTCCTGCTGTCCTTGAAGGATACAGTGATGCTGATTGGAACACCTTATTAGATGACTCCAAAGCAACCAATGGCTATATTTTCAGTATAGCCGGTGGTGTTGTATCTTGGAAATCAAAGAAACAGACGATACTGGCTCAGTCCACTATGGAGTATGAAATGATAGCACTAGCTCCTGCTAGTGAAGAAACAAGCTGGTTGAGATGCTTGCTAGCTGAGATCCCTTTATGAGAAAAACATTTGCCAGCTGTGTTGATCCACTATGATAGTACCGCGGCTATTGCAAAGATTGAGAACCGTTATTACAACAGTAAGAGACGACAAATACGTCGTAAGCACAACACAGTTAGAGAATTACTTTCTAAAGGAGCTGTTATAGTGGATCATGTACGCACTGATGAAAATTTAGCAGATCCTTTGACGAAAGGATTAGCTAGAGAGAAAGTCCTAAATACATCCAAAAGGATGGGACTAATGCCTATAGATCAATGAGTCGCTTATGATGGTAACCCGACCTAAAAGACTGGAGGTCCCAAGAATTAGGTTCAATGGGTAATAACAAGTCATAGTAATATGAGATGAACATGCTATATTATATATGAGAGAAGCATGATTCCTGAAGCGATAAAAGGATGAGATAATAGAGACTCTTAATGAGATCTATACTCTATGTGGAGTGGAGTACCTAGCTACATGAGTACTCTTGATAGACTCACCTATGTGAATGTGGAAGTGGGGGCCGCTTCCTATGGAATTTCGAGGAAGAATTCCTAGAGCGTTCACTATACTAGGATACATGTGCATGGCCTTAAATGCACGGGCTTTTGAGAATACACCCAATGAAAAGGTTGTGTGTGGGTTTGATGTCAGAGATAGAGTTCAAGACTACGAGTCACTCTTGTTGAATCTGAACCTTACTTGCTTTGCAAAGGTTCAAGTTAAGAGACACATTTGTTTATGCACAATCTTATAGAAGCGTTTGACGCTATTTCAGAAACCTTCTTTTTTAAATTCAAGTGGGAGATTGTTGGAAATGATGATGATATTAATGGAAGATTGTTGGAAATAATGATGACATTAATGAGAAAGCTAGTGTTGTTGTGAATTGAAAAAATAAGGAAGTCTCACATATGAGGGATATCACACACTAGTAGTGTTTATAAGGTGGAGGTATGGACTTTGGGGTGTGCCCCAAGGGGTACCCCCATTTTGTAAAGGAGGAAGAACGCATGCAAACTTGACCACCACACACGCGCGCCGCCGTCTGTTCGGCCGGGCTTGGGCCTTGGCTTTGGCTAAGTGGTGTATTATTTTTAGCATATGAAAAATTAATAAATTATTTAATTATTTAATATTTAAAAGAATGCTTGTGTTTTTATCTCTTATTGTTACGTTTATTACGTAATTGTCCTCCACCGAGTCAACATTAAATATTTGATCCAATCTTTCTTCCTGAATTTGTGCGTCTGCTTTTGCCCGGTCAAAACCCTAATCTGTAGTCTCACGTATCATTTGTTGCCCGGTCAAAACCCTAAGTTTGGAGCGCACGTTTTGGTAGTCAACCGAATTGGAGCGCACTGTGGTCAATTGGAGCGCACGTTTGGTGTATTAGACCTAATGGATCGCGCATTTTTCTCTGATCCAGTTGCGGATTTCCTTTATAAATAGAGGGTTCTCCTCAGTTGGAAAATTACACCAAAAGCACTCCGAATCTGAGGCTTTTCTCTCTTTTCCCCCTTTCTTACTCACTTCTTCTTTTTTCTTTCGAGTGGTCTTAATGCCATATTACGAGTGGCAGTCATTCGACTGCCATATTGAGGGTGTAATTCTAGAACGGTTTTCTACAGTGCTGTAGAACTCCGATACAGTGTATCTGGGCTGTTTTATCCTGAGGAATTCGTGGTTGATAGTCTACCTTGCACAATTTGGGAAATACCTCGAAACGTCTTAAAGAGAGCGACCTAATCCGCGACTCAACCCAGTAATATTTTCGGTGGCATAAATTATTTTTTCAAAGTTTTTTCGAAATTCAAAAATAACAAAAACTTTTAATTCTTATCCTTTGGTCATGTGAGTAAAAAAACCATTAAGGATTTTAGACATTGGCTAAGCAAGCTCTTCAAAGAACCTAAATATGGTAGAGGAAATCTTTAAAAAAATAGACAATTTTTTTTATGATGTTATATTATTAGTCAGAAGTTAAATTGGGTATTATTGTCAAATGTAAATAGCAAATTTTTGTCTTTCCGAATTGAACTTGGGGATAAGTACCACCGTTCACTCATTCGTGACTAAAAGTGACGTATATGCATGAAAATGTACCTAAGAAGCAACTCTTACAAACAACCAATTAAAATATTACAACACATTAAATTATTAATAATAATAATGATTTAAAATAAGATAATTTCTCATTATTATTGAAGTTTTCTATCTCTCTACTCTATCCACATTTTTTAATGTTGATTTTAAATTATTGTTATTATTAATTTACTGTGTTGTTGTATTTTTTTTTTTATCTTAGAAGAGATGATAAATTTCATTTTAATTAACTCACAATTTTGAGGTATCGGATCCAACCTAACAATCATTTGTATTGTGATTAATATAGTTGAGGTATTTTTGTCAAATGTATATTTACATATAAATGATAGCAGATTAGGTATTAGAGACATATATGGCCCAAGCCATGTCGGGTATCTTAAGATTCTATGCTCAAAATTCTGTTATGTAGAAAACATAATAAACTGTATGGAGAAGGAAAATTCATGATCAAGTTGATAAAGTCCAAACAAGGATATGGAAATCAGTCATATCTTAGGAGATAGGACTATAAACAGTGTCTCACATATCTTAAAGTGATTTTTCATTGATATTGTCATGATATGAATAATACAGCCAACGTGAGAACCGGATCAAGCACCCCTGCACCAATACCAATCACAATTTTTATTTTCATTAATTCATCATATTAGTTTATTCCACCGAGTCACCATCATATTATCCATAAAATTATAGGGATTGGACATTTATCAGAAATTTGGAAATAGACAAATAATATTTTGAAATTGAAAAATGTCGGGTAATATAGTCCCTCTATTAGTTTGCTATGTTAATGAGTCGTATTTCTAAAATTTGGCAAGTTAGCCCCTATCTAATGTGGCAATAAGTTGGTTAATAGCTAGACTCGCCAAGTAAAGAGTTAATGTCCAAATCAATCTTATTAACGGAACTAATCAATAGACTATATTATCCGACGTCTTTCAATGTCAAAGTGATATTTCAATGTTTCAAAGATGTAAATACTTGAACACTATAATTTCAAGGTATAATTTGTAATTCAATCATATAATAATAGTCAAAGGAATATATCACTTGTAAAAACACAATTGTCATAACCAATGACCTCTTTTTTTTCTTCTTTTTTTTCTCAATTACAAATTTCAAATCGAATGGTAAGTAGATTAGTAAAATGCTTATAATTGCATTAATATATTGAATATTTTTGTTTAACTTTTTATACACAAAGAGTTAGAGTGAAAAAAATTGACTAGATAGAAAACTTAATTTTGTAGGATAGGTTTTGTAATCAAACATCTTTATTCTATACTTTATTCTAAAGAACATGGAATTGTTGGGCAAATGATATTATTGATGCAGCTAATTGTTATCCATTGCTCCCAGATAATTAGATTAGAGCAAACAACAAGGATATAGAAATGAATTGTTGTATTGTTTCTTGAATACTATAAGATAAGATACAATTATTTCCCAACACCCACTATTTAGATTTCCTTATCCATTATATCAAAATTTTACATGCATATTAATAATTTTTTTACAAAAATACCTCCATTTAATTTACAATTGAGAAATATAAATTTGTTTTCTCTCTAATTTATGATATCAATAATTGTAAGAGTATTATGAAAAAACAATACATATTTTAGACAAAGTTGTTACTATATCTATTTTTCTTAATACCCGTAAATTTTGTAGGTCAGTCTTATAATTAATAAGAGACAAATAAAATACTATACATATGTTTGTAAAAATATCTCTCCGGGATTTTCTTTGTTTTGTTTTTTTCTATTTGTAAATCATAGTATCTTTTATTATCTTTCAATACTATTGTGCTGCATCTATTTGTTTTTCCTTCTTGCTTTCTTGTCTAGGTTTTGTGTTGTTTGTAGATTTCCACGTTCTATTAGTGGTAACCGCAATATGTATCCATGTGTAATCATTTTGTCTTCTTATAAATGTGAAAGAATTGAAAAGAGCTATTATTTGGACAAGTTTGATAAACATTGAGCTTATTGATCCAAGAAAATAAAATAATTGTGGAAGAGGAGAAGTATATGCAAAAATTTAGCTTCTAAGATAATTACAATGTAATGTAATTTGAATGACTAATAATTTGGATTTGTTTGAGTAAATTTGTAGAATATGTGGGAATTGGTTTTTTTTTTTCTCTATAAATATGTGTGGTTGAGTGATATGCTATTGGTTCACTCTTTTTTGCGCTAGTATGCCATTTTTGAAGGAAAGGATGGAAGGGTTCTTAATTGTGGACACTTACACTTCGGTTTGGTTTAAGAAAGAAAGTGAAAAAAGCAATAGAAAATAGTATAATTAATTAGTTATTAGATATGAATGAAAAAATGAGAGGAAAGAAAGAAGTATATTTTTAAAAGAGTAAAGGTCTATTTTGGTTTCTGGGAAATTCTTAAAAATCTATTTTAGTTCTTGAGAAAAATAAAAGCACTTTTTAATCTCTAAGAAAGTCAAATTAGTCTTTAGGTAAGAAATTGAGTTTTTTTTGCTAACTTGTTTGATAACTCATCAACTTGATTCACCTACGTTTAATTTCTATAAAAAAAATGACAATTAGGTCATTCACAATAATTAAAAATAGACAATTAAGTGAAAATAATTAAATGAACAGTTTAATCCATGCAACAAAAAATTCACTAAACTATAATATAATTTAAAAAACAATGCCAATAATATTTAAAATTTTGCAAGGAACAAATTGGGTCTTTACACTTTTTAAAATAACGTAAATATCTTAAATAAAAATTGAGATATGATAAAAAAGAAAAAAATATAATAATAATAATAAAATGGGACAGTTTTGTCATTTTACATGAATTGATTATTTTTAAAGTATTTTTTTATGCAGATATTTTTATTTTTAATTTGAGGAAAAAAGAGTTTTGAGTGGATTCTACAAAATATGTTTCTTTCCTTCTATTTTCAATGTGTCTTAAAAGAGAGAAAAATTTTCTATATACGTGTTTTCTTTCTCCAATTTTTCCTTTCTTTTGCTTCAAAAAAGGCTTGATGGAGGATGTTTAGGTGTGTCGTGAAGGATGGTGCTCAAATGACAAAAGGTTATGGAAACATTTGACAAGAGCACATGGTTGAACTCCCAATACTCTTCTTCTTACACAATGTGTGATTCTCGCCATTAGATTCTTTGAAACAAAAAAATATATAAATAAAATCTAACATATTCCACCTTTATTTAACGTATAATCTTTAAAGTACCATTTAATGAAACAAACTTTCATATAAAATTTAATGAAAATAAATTGCAGTTTATGAAATATTTTCTTTGTCTTATAATGAGTGTCTTATTTATCATTTCATATGTATTAACAAGTTACTATAAATAAAAGAGAAAGAATGATAATTTTATCATATTATTTTTATTAATTATTTGTTTATTTTTCACGATCATATATGCAATGTTGAATATAATGTATTGCGAATAATGTATATATTATTAATTAGAAAGTACAATTGAAAAAACAATTAATCTTACATTAAAATCGAAAAAATGACATTTATTTTGTGACATATATTTTTGTTAAAGTAACACATTGTGAGATATACAGTCATTTTATTACACAAAAAGAAAAAAAAAATTTAAGTTAATCACTATTCTCAATTTGTGTGTAACCAATTACTTTTAGAGGTGTGTCAATTTCTTCAGTAACTTTAGAGGTGTGTCAATTTCTTCATATAGTCTGAGTCCCCGTAAATAGGGACGTGGGCATTGTGGGGATGAGGATGAGGATATAAAACTACAATTTAACTATAGTTATCAATTAGTATATGACAATTATTGAATAATACAAGTTACACATTCTTTAAGGTACGTTTTATAACACTATCTCTTTGATTGGTTAAAATATACATAGATTCTACAAAATTTATATAAGACTCGCATATTTTGGTGAAACTTATGAAAATTTTAACCAATTAACCAATCTGTCTTATTAAATTAAACATTACCAAGAGTCCCACAAAAAAAAGTGTTTGTAGATTGTTCATCGCTCCATTTTTTATTCACATAGGTGAAATACATTATTAAAAAGTAACTTTTAATAGTGTATTTCACTTAAAAATACATCACCAAAAGCTAACTTTTGATAAAATGCCGTATTTTAGAGGTTGGTTCAGCATCTCACAAGACAAAATAAGATAATTTGGATCAACCATGGTCTATCATGTAAGTTTTGACTCAAATCACGAGAAGCTTGATGTAAATTTTAGTCTATACCTATTGTTTGATGGTGATTACTCATTCGCCCCTCATGTTTATTTTCCCACCCCTAAATACACTATCAAAAACTATAATATATTAAAAAGCCGAAAAAAATGAACAAATTTAAAGGGTTGGATAAACATCACATTACTCGATTGGTGTGATACATAAGAAACTAAACAAAGTATACAATTACAAGCATGTCTCGAAAAACATTTCCAGAGTTTTCTTCCCATAAGTTCTCTAGGAAAATTGCAAAAGAAAATATATACCTAAAAAATCATAATAAGGTAATCTACAAAAGCATTCTATCCAAAACTTCAAATACCTTAAAGCTAAAGAAAAACACTTCAAAAAAATTTGCAAAAGGCGTGAAAGTGAAATAAATTACATTAAAAAAGGAAATCAAACAAATAAACTATCTTGGTTTATTTTCCTTTCCTTCTCTATATAAATTTAGATTTTAACACGACATGTGCACACATTTCCTTTACTTTTCGATAGATTCCTGATCGGGAGTACCAAGTTCGAACTCTGACCAGAGCAATCATTGGCCGAACTTCTCTCACCTCTTGGACGAACTTCAAATTACCGAAATCTCTTTCTCTTGTGAACAGAAGGGTTAAGACAAAAAAAACAACAAAGAACAAAAGCTTTTGCTAATCTCCAAATGCGGTGGTTGGTTATCATACTCATGATCATATTCAACGAACAAAAATGAATTGTGTGACGCCTTTCATAAAAAGTGGAATAGTAACTCATTCCATGCGTCAGGTACCCCCGGCAAGCACCAATGTATACAATCAGAGTAAGATGAAGGATCTGACAATTGTTCGGGACGAAGAGGCTCCCAAAACTTGCGAAAAATCGAAGGATGGCCGTCCTTTCGATACTCTGATAGTTGAGTAACATTGAGGACAGAAACTTTTGAAGTTAAACTGCTTAAGATCTTCTCCACAGTGCTCATTGTAAGCAAATCAGAACCACTTCCCCAATATCCCTCAAAATCAATAGGGTCCTTCTCCCCATAACAGTTTCCTTCACTTTCTGGATTCCATTCCCGGCTCCTAAATGAGAATAATGTTCAATTCAGTGCAAAAATATGAGTTAAATATATTTTTAATTCCTATAAAATCACAACATTTCATATTCAGTTCCTCAATATATTTTATTCACTTTAGTCCCTATTTTGCTTTTCACAAGAACTATTTTGAGGGACTAAAAGCTTCCGTTTTTTGAAAAAAGATTTCAAAAGAGTAATTAAAGGTGAATATATATAAGGGCTATTTATAAGGGGTAAAAACAAAAATTTTATAATTTTTAAGGACTAAAAATGAATAAAAAATTTATAGGGACCAAAATGAAATTTGTCAAAGAATCACATGTATATTTAACCCAAAAAAATTCTTGCTGCATCACTCAGCAGCAAGTTTTCTTGACACATGACTAGACCTATCATGTATTTTGGCATGCAGAATAGTACCATTGATATTTCCATTTCAGTATCCAATTTAATTAAATAGATGAAACAACTTGGCCAAAAGCTATAAAAGACAAAAGCTTTGCATAATTCATGGTTTGCAATATTTCAAACACAAATCAAACATGCACTATTTCAAACACAAATCAAACATGCACTATTTCAATTTAATAAAGAACTAGCATAAACTCTAGCTGAAGTTTCATGTTCAAGAATGCTTGCTAGCAAAAGTATTTCCTCCTAACAAATAATCATACGAAACCAAGATTGGATTCTCACCAAAGATGTGTCGGGGACATGGTCACGAAAAAGACACGCTTCGTGAGGGGATCAACTTCAGAAGAAACCCAATCGGCCCAAGCTTCCATGGCCAACTCCATAGCTTCTCGCCCGTCTAATTCCTCACAAGCTCCATTTTGTTCGTCAGTCCATCTGCGAAAGTACAAATCACAAAATCCAATCAGAATAAAGTAGAGAAATTTCCCTTACATATATCAATTTGTGTGTCAAAGAACCGATACGAACAATAGCTTAACTGGGCCTTGTCTCCACCACAAGTATGTGTTGAAAATAAGTATATCAGCATGCTCCCAAAGTGATGCGTGCTTTAGAACTGAATCAGGACGAATTATCCGTTCGTCTAGTCTATGATTCACCGGATCGTCGGAATTAGATTCAACAAGAAGAGGAGCCCAGAGGAATTCCACTGTTGCATTGTACTCCTGAAAAATTGGAATAAGAATAAAAGTGTGCAAATAATGAGACTCTCATGCAGTGGTACTAGTTATCAAATCGAGATTCAAAATCGTAAATCGAGACCCCATCAACCTAAAGTCTTAGAACATCAAATGTTTATGAAGAAATGACAAAAGGAGGTGCATTTTGTATTGGGGACTAAAGTTATCAAATCGAGATTCAAAATCATAAATCAGAAGACCTATTTTCCAAATTGTGAATCGAACCTTATTGTGATTTGTAAGATACATTACCAATAAAGTTATTACATTTTTAGGTAAAAACAAGTGACATAGCAAATTTAGAAGTTGATAATAACAAACCTCAAATAATTCAAGATTCATGTCATAAATCAAATGAAAAAATAAAAAGTAGTTGGATATTCAAAGTGTACAACAACAAAAAAAGTGGTTGACTACACTAAGTTTAGGTATTAGAATGAATTAGGATTCATTATAGTTAATCGAGATTCATCATAATGAAACTCGATTTATGTCCAAAATAGACACACACAAGGAATCATATGATTCAGCTCAATTTTGTTTAGGAATCGAGATCTGACTCGCATATATAGTAGGATACTAAAAACCATGTTGGGAACTACATTCAAAAACATCATACAGAAGTTTCCACCTCTGTAGCATCTAATCAAAGGTGTGTCCGATGTCCAACATGTGTCGGTGTCCGACACTGATGCCTTGACTACATTCAATTAATTCATTTTCTCAAATTATTACCAGCCAGTATCAGTGCTTCATAGGTTTCCACTATAGGATTCAATTCATACCTCAGCTCTAAAAATGGTGAGATGGGCATTTGGTGACATCGATCTCTTATCAGAAGGAATTTCTGACTGTAACAAGCATACCATAGATATCCATTGCCCTCTATTCAGTGAATCTCCAACAAACATTAGCCTTTTACCTCTTAACTTTTCCCAAATTTCTTTCACATTCCACCTGTTTTAGACAACAAATCTGTGAAGCAATGAAGAAGCCTAGCAAAAATAACATACTTTGTCACCAAAAAATATAGGGTTTGTTTGGTAATAAAACACCTTTTCTGTTTTATGTTAAATCATTCACAATTAAAAGAAAGAAAAACAAGATCATAAAACAAGGTAAGAGTTTTATAATCAAATGTGAAACAAAAAATGAAAGCAGAGAATACTTTCTTAAACCATACAAACTCTTGCCCTTTCTATAGATGATGCTTTTGGACACCAAAAAACATTAAAATTCCGATAACTCCAATTCCACAATCCACATGAACAATGCTCCATCCTTTCCTTTTTAGTTGCCGTTTTAAAGTTGTTTATGCATACTAATAAAACCAATAAATTTTGTTGCTTTTGATAGAATCATTTCTCTTTTTCCTATAATACTCTCAACTATTTATCATCTTATTTCACACATATTTTTCGCTCTGCAGTAAATAATTAAGGGTATCATTGACAAACCAATAAGTAATTTTGCATTGAACTTTGAAAATGACAATTAAATAGGAACAAATTTTTTCTAAAAAAACGCCAACTAAAAAGTAATGGAGGGAATATAACAAAAGTTATTCTACTTGGAACTCCACAAAACTCAATCTAGGTTAAACATCAACTTCACAAACTAATGATAACTTAAATAGTCTTAAAACTTTCAATTAGGTCATTCACTTCAACTCATAACCATCAAAGAAAACCATAACATAATTATGCTCAGATGAAACAAACAAAACAAAACAAAAACAAAAAAGAGCTAAAAATAGAAAGTACCTTTTCAAATTGCAATCATGTGGTTGCCATCTCCAATGTTGGTACCCCAAATCATTTCTTCCATGCTTGTGACAAGCCAATTGATCAGACATATAAGGACAATCTAACTCATTGTACAATGGATATGAAGCATTATCAAAAACCCATTTGCCTGAGAAAACATCACACCTTTCACCACTCCCTCTCCAGCGACCAGAACGCTTCAAACCACCACGCCGAGCAATTTTCCTACCACTATACCCTATAGTAGAGTTGCATCTACTATATCTATCCAAAATCTCTAAAATAAAATTCAAATCAAACCCATTTCAAACAAATCACAAAAAAAAGAAGTCACAAAGCAAATCAAAGTCAAATCACAAAGCTTAACACATAAAGTTCTCATTTATAAGTCACAATAGAAAGTTTATGAAATGAAGAACTAAAATAAAATTCCAACAAAACCCATTTCAACAAATCACATAAAAAATAAGTCACAATGCAAATCAAAGTCAAATCACAAAGCTTAACCCATAAAGTTCAAATTTTTAAGACACAAAAGCAGTTTATGAAATGAAAAACAAAAATAAAATTCCAACCAAACCCATTTCAACAAATCATATAAAAAACAAGTCACAATGCAAATCAAAGTCAATTCACAAAGATTAACCCATAAAGTTCTAATTTTTAAGTCACAAAAGCAAGTTTTTGAAATGAAAAATTATACATACCTTGAGGTTTTTTGAGGTGATTAGAGAAATTGGGTTTAACATAGGTAGTTGAAGAATCTTCTTCTTGTTGGTGAATGTGATTTGGGTTTTCATGGATTTGATGAATGGTGCTTCCACTATGGAGAGTTGAGAATGCTATGAAGAGAATTAACAAAAACACAAGTAAAGGAAAAATTGGAACTTTCTTTTTGTTCAATTTCTGCATAGTTTGCATCAAAGGGTTTTGGGTTTTGATTTTGAAATTTTATTGTACACAAATTTCAACTAAGAAATAGGATATGTTAAATTAGATTATTCATTGGAAAAGAGTATCAAATTCAATATAGGGTGTAATAACAAAAACTAGTACTTTGGTTTTTTGATGAGAAAGTTTGAAAGATGATTCATTGATAGAGTTCTATAAAATTTCTATATACCGGTTTGTTTTTGTTCACGGTCTTACACTTTTTCCACGGCTTAATCATTTTATAATGCTATTTATATGTTTATTAATTCCAGATTAGTTTGAAGTCTGTTTGTGTTCTTTTGATAGAAATTGTTTTTAAGTTGTTTTATTATCTATATATACTTATCAAAATGTTTTAATAAAATAAAAACGATTTTAATTTGGACTTTGTACTTAAAATGAAATCTAGAAAATTATTTCTCAGATCTATAACGCAATGAATACATATGACATTTTATATCAATCCATAAATTTTTTTGTGAGTACAAATTTTTTTTTTGAGTCAATCAATTCATTATATTTAATTTATATAAAATATCCATAATGAATGTGAATGTTTTTGTTAATTTGATTTTGAATTTTCAAAATACTAACTTAATAAATAGTTTTTTATCGAAATAAAGAACAGACTCCAAACAAAATAAACAAAAACATTAAAAACTTTTCAAGATAGTCACGGCAAAACGGCGGATCCCGAAAACTTCTCTATTAAGAATGTTGATGTATAATTAGTACATAATTTTTTAGTATGATTTGTTGATGTATAATTTCTTACACCAAGTGTTTTAAGAATGTGCATTTTTAAGCTTGAAACATTTGAGACTTCTAATAAAAAAATTCTATTATTTATTCAAACATTCTTAACTAAAAATGAATTTTTGCGTGGATTAACTTGTTAAATAAAATGTTTCTTTTTTTTTAAACTACTATCATCTTGAGACTTGTCCTCCTCAACTCTCTCCAACGACAATAAGAATTAGTTTTCTAAAACCTCTTAATATCTGTTGTTTTTTGTATTCTTTCTTACAAAAAAAAAAAAATTTCTCTCAACTAATTCAAATAATTTAATTCACTTATTTCCAAACAATTTTATAAAGTTAATTTTATTTTATTTTACGGAATTGTATAAAATTACTTAAATATCAAATATGTTTAATCAAAAGAGAATATCGACTGAAACTTTGTTTTAAAGCTAAACAACACATCGTCAACAATTTAATTTTGAAAAATTTATTCTAATACTTATCCAAATAATATATATTTGTAATCTAGACAATGGAAAGTTATAATTAAAGGAAAGATTTTTAGTTTGTGGGGCAATTGCCCCATCTATATACACATGGATTTGCCATTGGAGCGACATCAATTAAACACCTTATAATGATTTAGACTAGTCAAATTTGTTTGGCTAAACAATCAACAATTTGATTAATCTCATAATGAACATACTTAATAATATGCGCAGTAAAATAATTAATTGTATCTATTAGTGATAATGAAAAAACGGTGAGTAAATTAGATTCAATATTAACAAGTATAAATCAACAGTTAAACACTAGTATTAACAAACTATATGAGAATATTTTTTAAATATTAGTTTCTTTTGAATATTGAATTTATAATTTTTATTGAATTACTCATAAATATTATTCCAACTTTATTTTTATTTTGATTGAACTAATGATGATAAAATATAAACAAATAAGAATTGGGAGGGAGAATTTGAAATATTCTAGGGAGGACAAATGAAATTTTTCTTGATTAGAAAATTCTTACTTTATTTAAAAATAATAATTTTTTTGTATTATAAAATTAAATTGTTGTATATAAAATGAGAACACGGGAAAACAATAAAAAAGAATAACGAAAAAGGAGAAACACGAAGAGAAAGTGGTATATAATTTGTTTTTCAATATTAGGCACTTTAAAAAATATATTATAACTTATATTTATTTTTTGAGGAAACTTTATAACTTATATTGAAGTTTAGGGTTTAAGTATCCATTGAGAAGAAAAAAAATTGCCTCTAATTTATAATTTTCTTTTAATTTATTAGATGTATTGTTATTTTTGTAAACATACCTTTTATTAATTATAAAGAAAGATATTTGGACATCAAAAAATTGGTGTCAAGTGTTTTTTTGGATGTAAATGTGTGTAAATTATAGAATATAAAAAGTAGGAGAGAGATAGAAATAAACACAGATGATGTAAATAACATAATTATTAATTCTACTCTTTTATCTTCAAAAATAAAAAAGACAAATTAAACACATTCATAAATAAAAGATGTTATTAAAATATTAACACATAAAATATATATATTAAATTTCCTTTTTAATTTTCTTAATATAGTAGTGAAAAAAAAGAAATGGTGCTAATAAATAGATATAGTAACTTGTACTGAAGTTTGAAGGATTATTGGAGAAGGAATTAATTGCTGTGTCGTCAATTATAGATGTATGGTGGTTATTGATTGGGTATATATAGAATCTTAATTTATGGATTGTGAAGTTATAGCATAGGAACACATTTCACCATTTGACAATGTTTTATGTTGTGACAATTAATGGGTATGGCCTTTGTGGGGATTGGTAGTGGTTGAGAGAACAAGAATCTTAGATGAGATGTGTTTTTATTAAATGGAATTCAAGTTGCTATTGCACATTTGCAAGAAGGAACCATAAAGTAATTAGGATCTAGAATGATTTTGATCTATGAACGTGTAAGAAAATGTCAATATAATCTTTAAATATATTGAGATGGTAAATATATTTATAAGTATTTATTTTATTAATCATTTTATATTTTGTTTTTTGAATCTGTTATTAGAGTCAATTTAGTTTTTAAATTTATTTTTTATTGGTCAATTTAATTCATAAATTATTAACAAAAGAGATGTTGATAAATTAATAATTTTGATACTTTTAGGAACTATAGTGACAACACTTCACACAGTCAAAGACTGACAAATATTTGTTTGCTCAATCAAGATCAAATTGTATTTGACAATTTCACATTAAGTAGTAAAAAATGACAAATAAAAAAAGGAAAATATAATTTTATTAAATTATCATTATTAATTAATGGAGAATTCTAATTATCATAAATGAAAAGTAAAAAATAATAATTTGAAAAAAATGCGAATAGTATTAATTGAAAAATAATAATTCAAAAAAAATGCACGCAATATTAATTGAAAAAAACAATTGAAGCTGCATTGTGTTTGATATAATTAGATATTTATCAAACATGGTTGGAGTTTGTTAAATATAATTACAAGTTGTTAGTATTAAGTTGGTTAGTATTAGTTATAAATTAGTCTTGTAAGAAAATAGTTATATATTAATTAAACTTTATTAATTTAGTTACGATCATTATATAAAGTGCATTCCACATCAACTGCAATCAACTTTTTTTCTTTTTTCTTTTATCAATTTTAAAATTGATCTTTCTCTTAATTTATTTTACTATTTGTTGAATTCAACTATAATACTATTTTAAAGAAACGATCTTAATTCTATTTCTTTTCTGCATCTCTTCTTTCTATTTCTTTCTTTCATTTTCCAAAGAAAAATTATGTTTTCAGTTTCTATATATCTTATAATTCTATTTGTGTTTTTTTTTTTTTTTTAATTACGATTTTCATTTTTCTATCTAGTTAACAACTATAATGCCGTAAAATAGATAAGAAAGTTCATCATATCACATTAATCCAACTGGTCTCTTTGTAATGGTGACATACCATTTATGGCTCCTCTACCAAATCTTGAAATACCCATCAAACTTGTCATCGGTATCAATTCAATCAATCTTCGTATAAGGATTCAAGCTAGGGGTGGACAAGATTTTGCTACCATCCGAAACTCGTATAAACTGACGACGACGACAAACATTCGGGTGGGTAGAAGCGGGTTGTTAGTTTGTCGAAAGTGAAAAACAATTTTGTGGGGTTCAATCAGGCAGATTCGGGTGTTAAAAAATTCACCGCCAGACCGTAACCACCCGAGTAAAAGAACTTATAAAGAAGATAAAGATGTAATTAAAATTTTATTTTTTCTTTATATTTTAAATACACTTTTATCTCTAGATTATTAAAAAAAATAAAGGATTATATTTGAAAAAAAAAAAGGAGAGAAATAAATTTATATAAGTTAATATTAATTTTGCACAATTATTTATAGGTAACCGTATTTTAACGTAAGGTGTTAATATCTTCCCTACGTATTATAATCGACTCCCGAACCCAAATTTTGGCCTTTATATAAGCAGTGATACTGGAATGGTTAGTAGGCATCTAAATATAGTCATTTTTTCAAGGTGCAAATGTCTCATTGAAGTCTTCTTCTCTAGTGGTTTTGTACTTAATTATATATATCCATTTGCAGCCTAGCAATTTGTTGTAGTATTCTCTTTCAAGGTGTAAGAACTCGACCCTTACCGTTATAGGCACCATTAATCACGATCTTCTTGTCCTCTTTTCCCGTCCATAAGAAATAATGAGTTTTTGCCTTCTGTGAGAATCGAACCCATTACCTGGGGGATAAGTACTACCGTCCACTCATTCTCACTACCAATTGGGGGATAAGTACCTCTAACGTGTGGGTCTCATAGTTTATCAGATAGCCTTGCCTCCATGTTTGGCCAAACTACACGACGTGTTCCACATGTCACAACTGAGAAAGTACATGACTGATCTTTCCCATATTATCATGGCAGATGATATCCAGTTGAAGGAGAACATTTCTTTTGTAGTTCCACCACTGAGCATTGGAGATAGGACTATAAGCACCTACTAGGTAAAGAAATCGCCTTTGTCAAGGTGATTTGGGACCAAACGACTAGAGATGCAACTTAGGAATTAGATGGAAAAGATGAGAGAGCTCTACCCTAACCTTTTCATGCCTGACTAGTTTCAATGACGAAACTATTTTTAAAGGGAGAGTATTGTAACACCCTCTAAATTTATATTTAAAATAATTAGGACCTATAAATTTTTTTTTAATATTAATTATGTGTGATAATTATTTGTCTTGTTCGACTTATTATAGTTGATAAAGTTGTTAGTAACAATTATTTAATCAATGGAGGAGTTTTATATAGATATATATATATATATATATATTATATGTAGATGATTTTTTTTATCTTTAGTGCAAGAAGAATTTGGGCTAAGGGTTTGTGGCTTGGTGTGACCCAACACATATGAATGAGTAGAAACTTGGTGTTGACCCAACACTTATTATTTAATTTTTTTTTTTATATTTTCTCCCTCCTATTCTTCATTCAGGCCCAACACTATCTACCCAACAATCTCGGCTTTAAATTTTCCCTAAAGTCCACAACTTTTCCATACTTAGTAATAATAAGTAGAAAAACAAAAAAAAAAAACAAAAACCTTAACTCAGAAACCCTTTGCTTCACACCTCCTCTTTCAGTGCATCAAAAGTTTAGAGCTTTGTGCTAGGAAGAAAAACGACCAAGGTAAGGGCTTTTCCCCACACAAATTATCGTTAGACCGTTGGTTGGGTGACATGAAATTAATATTTGTGATTATTTGTCTTTTAAAAGGAATAAATGTAGATAATGGATTAAAATAATAAAACCCCAATCCTTTACGTTGAGTTCGATATGTAATATATGATTTTTAAGAAGTAAAGTATGAACTTTTATGCTATATGTGATAAAATTTTAATTTTTATGATGAATATGATATAAAGTTTTAATTTTCATGTTATATGTGATAAAATTTTAATTTTTATGATGAATATGAAGTAAAGTATGAATTTTTATGATATATGAGATAAAGTTTTAATTTTTATGATGAATATGAAATAAAGTTTGAATTTTTATGTTATATGTGATAAAGTTTTAACTTTGATGATGTACATGAGTTGGAGTTTGAATTTTCTTGTTATATATGTTAAAGTTTTAATTTTTATGGTGTATATGAAGTCAAGTTCCGATTTTTATGTGTACACGGTGAAAGTTATAATTTTTATGATTATTTCTCTATGAATATATGATTCTCATGATAAGGATGTATGGTATATAATCTTAGTGATATGTGAATAAGATGATGATTTTAAAAAGTGATTATTTGAATGCAGATGACAAGATTCTTAGTGGGTTGTATGGAAATATAGCTTTTTGATAATATATCATGTCATGACATATGCATGCTCGTGGGAGTTGCCTTAGTGACATGTTTATTTTCCCATTGGTATGAGTGATTTTTCTGTGTGGAAGTTGCCTTAGTGACATGTTTATACCCGGATCATATAGTTTTAGAAGCATGCATTACGCATAAGTGCATAAGTGTTATACGATTTACCGGTTTGCATTTTTTCTTTTAAATTGGAAGTTTTACATTTATATGTTTTGTGTCATTTTTCCCTATATTTAGCTTTTGTTTGATGTAGATGATGGAAAAAAAATGATCCTTACAACAACATTTTAGGTACTAATGACTTCGAAGAGATTCAAGAATAGATGATGAGTATTGATGTGCGGCGAACCGTGGGGAAAAAATAGGTTTTTCCAAGACAATTTTGTAATAATAGAATTGTCGTGATATTTTTAAGTTTATTTTTAATCTTTTTGACATCAAATTTTAAAATGCACTAGAAATACGAAAGTGGGTTCCCTTCCGTTAGGAATAATTGCTTTTACTTTATTTTAGCTTCCGAATAAACATTTTCTTAATAATATTAAATAAATGTGGTTGTTACTAATTATTTAAATGAATAAATGTTTAGATATTCTTATTTTTTTTAAAAATTGTCGTAAATTTTTCTAAACAATAAGTATTTTAAATAATGCTTTGGATTCAAAATTCGAGGCATTACACAAAACATATGGGAATATGTGTCCATAGAACACATATCTTGATATGGTGAATTCATGAGTATCTGTATAATACATTTGCCATTCTTTTTGTCCTTGTGAATAACCAACAAATATTCACCTTTTTGCTCTTACTCCAAACATGTCAAGTCTTTTGGATGGGTTTTTCATATAACATAAACATCCAAAAACTCTTAAGTGTTCATAATTAGGTTTTTTCTTAAAAAACATCTCATATGGTGTTACTCTTTTATTAGCTATGGTTGGATTTCTATTAATGAGATATGTCGTAGTGAGTATACATTCTCCCCAAAATTGCAACAAAATGTTATATTGGAAGCGTAGGGCACGAGCCACATTTAATATATATGTTTGTGTTTTCTCTCTACATGCCTATTTTGTTTGGATGTTGCCACACATGATGTTTCATGTAGGATTCCTTCTTGTTGAATGTAAGCTTGGAGATTGGAGTTAGTGAATTTTGTCTCATTATCACTACAAATCCTTTTAACACGAACATTAAATTGTCTTTTGATCATGTTGTAGAAAGTAGTGATGTTATGCAAGGTCTCGGTTTTGTATTTCATTAGATAAACTCATATTCCACAAGTGTAATCATCCACAATAGTGAGAAAGTAATGTGAGCCATTGTTAGAAGTTGTATGATATCTTCCCCATAAATCACATTCAATCAAATCAAAAGGTGCTTCAGTTTTATTAACACTCAAATTGAATGAACTTCTACATTTTTTTGATCTATGAAATACATCACAACATTCTACTCTACTTGAATCAAGACTTCAATTAAGGGAATTGGATATGTGTTGAAGAGTTTGTATTAAGGGATGTCTCATTCTTGTATGCCACAATATTTCCATATTTTTCTAAACTGCAACAACAAACTTACATGGCCTTGTGAACTTATAAACCCCATCATGCAAAT
The DNA here is from genome assembly GCA_037974755.1 of Cicer yamashitae. NCBI lineage: Eukaryota > Viridiplantae > Streptophyta > Magnoliopsida > Fabales > Fabaceae > Cicer > Cicer yamashitae. Next base: position 17,035,036 of record JBBPBQ010020323.1, read on the forward strand.
AATTGAATTCAATCTTCTTCTTCTATATTTGATCATGTATTACACAAGAGTTTTGATCATAAGTTATGATGCAATTTAAATCATGAGTGAGTTTGTGAATATAAATTTGCAATTGAAACTAGGAACCAATAAAACATGAGATTCATGGATAGTTCCACATCACCCATCTTTTCAACTAAGGTTGCATCTCCATTGGGTGTGACAATATAGAAAAACTTATCTATCTATCTTATTTCTTATAAGATATGAGACAATGGGGTAATATGATGAGATGCACCAGTATCGAGAATCCATGTGATGCTATTGCCAAAATTACCAACCATGCTTTCACGTGATCCTCCATGATTTCTTGCGCGAGTTCCATGTAATGCATGACATGTGGTTGGTATTTCGAGAGTTTATTTCTTCATTCCCTCTTATGCTTGAGCCAAATTCACACCTTGTTGTCCTCCTTGCTTGTTAGTTTCTATGCGTTGAGTTCTTCTTGTTTCCCAATTGATTGGATATCCCACAATTTCAAAGCATTTTCCTTTGATGTGGCCATTCTTTCTGCAATGATCACACTTCAATTTAGAATAATACTCCTTACCTCTCCTCTTATCATTCCATAAATGAAAGGTTGAGCTAGATTCAACCTTGTTTTCCCTTTATTTTTCTGTTGCGAATTGGGATTCTTCTTGTTGAATTTGATTGACCACACGTCAAGGGAATGCATTTGTCCTCCTTGTATTTGGGCCAAATGCACACCTTGTTGTCCTCCTTGTATATGGCTATTTTTGCATTAAACACAAGTTTCTCCATAATTGATGAATTTGTGGTGCATTGGTTTGAACAAAGCGTTCTTCAAGATCCATCCACGCATCTCGAGCCGTTGAAGCGTGTGAGATACTAATGTGCAGGTTCTATTCCGTCGCATTGATCAACCATGCCATGACCATAGAATCCACCTTCTCCCAGTCATGATAACCTTCAGATTGAGTTAATGATTTCTTGATGCTTCTGTCAATGAAACCCAATTTCGTCTTCGCACGTAGTGTCGTCTTGATAGATCTTGCCCATGTGTGGTAGTTTCCTCCATTCAACAACGTTGTAATAAGAAGAGTTCCAGGACTATTAGAGTTGTTGAGGTAGTAGGCTTGTGCATTCTTTGCGTTCTTCGTTGCAAGTTTGGAGGTATTTTTCATCTTCAATTTATCTTCTTGACCAGAATCGTGCTCCGATCCCATAATAGAAAGTATTTATAATAGAAAATGTTTCTGTATATTATACTTAATCAATCAAAAAAATACAATATGCACAAACCATTATATAAGTAGCGAAAGTTTAACAAACTACTCCTAAATATTTATGTTTTATTTTATATATTAAAATAATAATTATTAATGTAGTTAAAAAAATTTGCACCTTGACTCAGAGTCTTGAATCAACCATTAGTTCTATGGTTATTACTCAATTACTCGAGGTCTTTATTATTGGAGTATCAAGTAGAATTGTCACTTTTTCATTTTTTTTTTTAAAATTCGTTAAAGTAAAATAGGGTTAGAAGTATCAAGTAGAGCTGTCCATTTTAATTCTCTCTGATGGATTCATATTTTATGTTAGTTTGAGTTCGTAATTATACGTCCAAATACTACTAAGCCTATTTTTTATGGGTTTGATTATAAATGTCAATAATAAATCTCATATTTTACTAAGAAAAAAAGTTTCATATCGAGTAAAATATGAGAGTTGAACAACATATCTGCATTTGAAAAAAATATAAGTACTTGAGGTGCAATTTCTAAAATGTATTCATTTTACCTTCATAAGATGCTTTTGAAGTAAACTATTGTCATTAAGAGAAGATAAAATATTAGTTAATGAAGATGCATTTTCAAAAATAATAAAAACAATTTTTTGATATTTTCATTGTTTCTAGAAATAAAGACAATTGTTTTCTTCAATAGTCTCTTATCTCTTTATTAATAAATAAAATTAAGACAAAATTTAAAAAGTAAAAAAAGGAAATATTTTAACAAAATAAACAACCCTTTTATGCTCTTGTCACCATATCCCATGAATTCCTTAGTACCAATACTTGCGTCCGCTATCTATATTCATAGCGCAGATTTTTACCCTAATTGTAGATATATTGTGCTAGTATCCATAGGATCGTGAAAACAATGGTTTTATTTTTGTCAACTAATAATACTAATAGAAAGTTATTAAATAATAGGCAAAAGTTCGTTTGGTAAAATTTTTGATACATAACACGATAGCTAAAAATAATAGGTCTCTCAAAAGAAAGTTGAAAATAATAGGAACTCCATTACAAAAAACAGAACAAATACATAAATTTTAAAAAAAAAATTATTATTTAAATATACACAGAAAACACAAATGTTCAAAAATAATTTTTTATTTAAAATAATATTAATAATTATTTTACAACTATTTTCTCTAAAACACAAATGCTCATTGCGTGAAGAAGATGGAGATGGGTAGAGGCAGTGGAATGGAAAGAGAATGCCATTGTACATGGGAGGGGAGGTGTTAAAGTAAAAAAAGGGAGGGTGCTTTTAATATTCATCCAAAAAAGTTTATATTGGAAACAAAGTGGGTTTAGTTGGGCCAAACTTTTCCAACTGACCCACATCTTCATCTCAACTCTCTCTCTCTCTCTCTCTCTCTCGTAATAAATCGTAACCTTCAGAAAGAATTTGAGAATTTGAGATCTCTTTTTGCCAAAATCAATATCAATGGTGAGTGTTTATTATTCATGATGATGTGTTGCTTCTTATTATGAATGATTCAATTTCGTTACTCTCATTCCCTTCTGTTTCTGTTTCATTTCAGATTTCGAATTGTTTCTTTATTTTAATGATTAATTAATCAAATATTAGCTTTTCTCAGTTTGAATTACGATTAAATTAAATCTCAATCTCACTACACCATGTTGTGGTTAAGCAATTAGGTTAATTTGCCCAACTTTGACTCTGGTTTTTTAGTTTACTTTTTATTTTTCATTTGATTTTGCAGTGTTTATTTATTTTAAGGGTTATACTCTGATTATGATTTAAACTTCGTTACATTACATGTGGTCACCACCTAGCTCCAATGTTTGATTGAGATTATGTTAGATTCTAATCAACTTAAACATGTTGAAGTTTACTGAATTGTAGTTTGAATTGGGTCAAGTAAGAATCAGATGCCCAAAGCATGGATATGGTGCAGTCACTGACTGCACGCAGTCAGTGACTACGTGACCGTCCAATCTTGATTAGACGGTCTTGATCTCAAACAGTTTTTGATTTTTTAAAAAACAAAAATTACCTAATTGGAGATCTGAACCGTCCAATCTCAACCAGAGAGTCACTGGCCGCGTGAATGCGTGTGGTCAGTGACTGCAAGGAACCCAGGTCTGTCCGCAAAGGGAGTAAAGAGAAGTAGCAGTTAGTTAGTGACGAGGCTGGGAATGATCCTGAAATCAAAGGGTAGTCTGTTAGGAAGAGGGAATATATTATTGAGAGGGGTAGTGTAGAATTGGTTATGCACGTTTATTGTTAATATTGGCATAGGAGAATCTTTCTCTGGTAGGAGCTCAGCTCTGGTTTCACTATCTTTGTATTCACCGTTGTTACCATTTACAATCAATAAAACTCATTCCATTATTCCTTTTCTCGTGTGTTCCTATATAGTTCAATGTGTATCTTGCTGGATTCCTAAACTTTTTCAATGTCTTAGCATGATTCATAGCTACCTTATCTCTTAACTTTCTCCATGTTGTAACCCCACTTTCTAGTGAATGACATGGCATGGAAGCATTCTTTCATGTTTTGGGTTTCTGTCACTATCAATCATGAAGATGAAGGTTATTTTCACCGTGTATTTTGTACTTGGAATGAATACATGTATTTGTGCATGTTTGTTGTCTGATTGAAATTCTAGGCAATTTTATAATGAATGATAGGTCTGTGCCTCTCTCACCATTGTAGTTAGGATAATACCCTATTACTTGAATTTGGTTGTCGCTTGTATTTTTTAAGTATGTATATTCAATTATGTATTGTATGCGCGTTATGATTTATGTATTTCCAATTTTAACATGCATGTTTTATTCTTCTTCGTAAATGTAGATACACTTTGTGCTTCTCATTAGTCGTCAAGGGAAGGTCAGACTCACAAAATGGTATTCACCTTATACTCAGAAGGAAAGAAGTAAGGTAACTAACACCCTTTTTAACTTCATTATTATGGTAGTTTGTTATTTTCTTCCCTTTCTTTTTTATTTTGTATATATATAGTGATAGAGACGGTCATTGCATGTTGATTGTTGAGCACACCACATTCCACAATAACTGTCGGTGGTATATGTATTTACATCTAATCTTTTCTTTACAAGGTAATCCGTGAGCTCAGTGGAGTGATTCTTAGCCGTGCTCCCAAGCTCTGTAACTTTGTAGAGTGGAGAGGACATAAAGTTGTTTATAAAAGGTATTGTGACAATATATATTATGAATGCTACTCCTTTGCAAGGCACTCTTCTTTTTGGCTTGATATTTAATTGACTATGTTATAAAAATATCTGCTGCAGGTATGCTAGTCTATATTTCTGTATGTGTATTGATGATGAAGACAACGAATTGGAAGTCCTTGAAATGATTCATCATTTTGTGGAGATTCTTGATCGGTATTTTGGCAGTGTAAGTTCTATTAAAAATTGACTTTAGAAGAGTACTGCTTGATTCACTAGTGGAAACTTGAAATACTCCCCTCTTTTTTTAGGATTTAATATATATGAATTTCTTTAGTCACTCTAATTTGATAATGGTCACTTGTCAATTTGCAGGTCTGTGAACTGGACTTGATATTCAACTTCCATAAGGTCTGTCCAAGTATAATGAATATGTCCAAAATTCAAAACAAGTGTTATTGAGCATATCACCTGTCAATATTTTTGGTTTACTTCCCTTCTGATCTGTTCTATGTCTTTTAATCATGGAAGGCCTATTATATACTTGATGAACTTCTAATTGCCGGTGAGCTTCAGGAGTCGAGCAAAAAAACTGTTGCTCGATTGATAGCTGCACAGGTATCAATGGTCTTTCTCTTTCAAATATGTTTGTATTCTTCAATCAGTTTATCTAATGCAATTTTGTATGATATCGGCTATCAGGATTCATTGGTGGAAAGTGCTAAGGAGGAAGCCAGTTCCTTGAGTAATATTATCGCACAAGCCACTAAGTGAAGAGATTCGATGTTTGCAATTGTTGCCATTTTTAGGAATGGAGAAATGTTTGGCACAATTAAAGTGTGAACTTATTGTTTATGTCTATGTTCCACCTCTATTGTTGTTATGTTGAATTTGTAAAATAGAAAAGAAAGAAAAAAACTAAGTTCTGACAAGAATATTTCATCTTGATTTGCATTGCAATTCTCCTTAGTTAGAGGGATAAGGCTTTGTTGTTGATGTTGATGCTGTTTCATTGCAATTCTCATGGTTAGATATTTCATGTTTGTATACATGTGTGACCTGTTTATTTCTGTTGTTGATCTATTTTCTTGAGGATGTTGAGGAATACTTTTATTTTGTACAATGCTCTGAGATTGAATTTCAGTAGTGCTGATTAATTTTAATTAATATGATATCACTCTAAAGTGATGAGTTGTTTACATTGAAAAATCAAAATAATTTACATATTTTGTGGAAGTGGCAATTTTTAGTTTTTAGAAAGATGTTATCCTGTTTATAGAACATTTTACACTAAAATAGTACCCCCTATTGAGATGATTTGCATGCAGTTGAAAAATGGACTGTTGTGATTCTTATGATCTACAAACTTCATTTTACAGAACAAAAACAAAAGCATATTAAGAAAAAATTAGGACCATGAGATTGCTGTGCACTCACTTTTTGTACAGTAACTGTAGAGGATCTTGTCAATTCAGATATCAAAAGTCTCCAAACCAATCTGCAATTAAAAGGTGGCTTTTATAGTCATATGCATGCTTATTAAGACAGAGATGACTTGAGCAAATAAAAAGACAGAAAAACGTATGTGTTCCCTACCATCAATTAAGTGTTGCTCGATCCTGTACCTGCTAGTGCTCAGGACGAACCACGTCCTACCTATCTATCAATCACTAATACAAAAAAATATGAACGTTATTTATAAAAAATATAATTTGAGAATAAAAAATTGAGTTAAATAAGTTTTTAATCTTTATAAAATTTTGAAAATTTGATTTTAATCTCTAGAAAAAAAAATCACCTTTTAGTTCCTATAAAATTATTCTACAAGTTGTTTTAATATTTGTTGAAACGAAACATACTTCAACTTTTAAATTTTTAAATAATTTTTTGCTAAGTATGTTTAAAACATTTTTAAAGTTCATCCGCACAAATATAGAATTTAACTTGAGATAAATTAAATATAAATTTTTTAAATGTCCGTTCAAGATAAAAATTCTTGAAATATGAACTTAGAAATCAACTTTTAAACTCTTTTCTTTGTGGATTAACTTTTTATAGTGTTTTAAATATGTATGCAAAACAATCATTCAAAAACACGTGTTGATGCTCTAACATGAACTAAAACTGTTTGCATGATAATTTTGTAGGAACTAAAACTGTTTGCATGATAATTTTGTAGGAACTAAAATTCATGATTTTTTTAAAGGAATTAAAAATAAAATTTTAAAATTTATAGAAACGAAAAACTTATTTAATCCCAATAATTTTGTGGATGTGTGGTGATGTCATGTTGTAGGCTCTACTCTCAGGCCTATGAAACTACTGATCATGTTTTATTTGACTGCACTTTTGCTATTCAATTATGGAATTGGTTGTCCTATGTTTTGCATATTAGGATTGATTTTTCTTCCATTTCTTCTACTCTTGATCTCTGTAGTAAGAATTGGACTTCTTGGGTGAGAAACATTATCCTCTCAATTGTCATTCATATCATTTAGGTCATTTGGTTTTCCTGCAACTAGTTAACTTTTAATAATAAGTTAGTTATCATTCAACACGCTATTTAACAGGTCTCTTCTACAGTATCTCTCTCAGATAGGTTCTCTAAAGGAGTTGTCTCTTCGCCAATACAAGAATTCTCTATTCTAAAATTATTTTCTATTGATTGTCATGCTCCTAAGGCTCTTATTATTACCACAAGTAACTGGTTGAAACCTTCTTGTGGTTGGATTAAATGTAATACTAATGGAGATTCTAGAGGTAATTTTGGTCTTTCTGCTGTTGGTGCTATGTTTAGAGATTTTAATGGTGCTATTGTTGGTTGTTTCTCGGACTATTTTGGTGTTGCTACTTCTTTTCATGCGGAGCTTTGTGCTGCTATGAATGCTATTTAGATTGTCTACTCTAAAAGTTGGTTGCACCTTTGGATGGAGTGTGACTCTTCGTTGGTGGTCCAATCTTTCACTAATTCTAATCTCGTGCATCGGAAGTTTAAGATTAGATGGTTGAATTGTATATCCCTTATAAGACAAATGCAATTTCACGTCTCTCATATTTATAGGAAAGACAACACGTGTGCGAACAAACTTGCTAATGCGGGTTTTTACACTCTTTGTTTTACTTGGTGATATTTTCCTCCTCATTTTATTTGGAATGACTTTAATCGCAATTGGTATAACATTTCCTTTTATCGTTTCAGTTAATGCTTCTATTGGATTTGAATTTGGTCCTTCTAAAGTGAGCAACTCACTTTAAAGAATAAAGTGAGTAATGTCAATCATTGATGATCAAATCAATGGTTGATATTATGTGCAGCATAACCAATCATGAATGGTTATAATATCAATCATTAGTTTAATCATTTTACCAACTTCTCATTTTAGAAGAGGCGGATTCTTCTTTCTCATGTTGTGCACCATTCTTCCTCTAGTCTCTAGTCTCTGCTTTTTCCCAATCAAGTTCTCCAATATATCACAATAAAGAAGTTGGATTTCCCTAAGGCTATGTTTGGATATTTTAAAATGAACAGATCGGAGCGAAATATAATGAAACATAATGGAATAGAACATAATGAAACATAACACAAACTTCATTCCACTGTTTGGATATTTTATAATGTAATGTAACAAAATTACCATTCCATTGTTTGAACAATGAAAAATAATATTTTTATTCCATCTCTACCCTTAATTAAAACATATTATTTCTATAATGCTGCACTAATTTTGGCGACAACCCTAAACGTCCAATACTTCATTCCTCCACCAAACCAACACATCTCAAACCCTCTCATAGTACTAAGCTATATAACAACAAATGCAACTAATTAACTTAACAAAGAAGGAAGACACCAATAGGTATTCGGCAGTGAAGAAGAAACATGATGCCTAAATTGAACAAAAGGCACAAATTAAACAAAATATCTTGCTGGCAATGAAGAAGAACGTGACGGATTGATGGTATTCAACGAGTTTTGAAGAAACGAGCAACAATGAGTAGTAGAAGAAGAAACGTGAAAATAGTTTGAGGAGATGAAAGGAGAATGTAAAACAAATAAAATAAAGGTAAAATGATAATATTATAATTCTGAAGCTCCATTCCATTGGATACACCAAATTTGGGGGAAAGAAAAATTGGAGGATTGGATGGTATAAGATGGAATTGGTTCCATTGTGTTCCATTCTACTCCATTCATTTTTTCTATATCCAAACAATGGAATCTATTTAAGTATCACTCTATTCCATCAAATCAAACACAACCTAAAAAACCAAATACAAAAAATCGTACACCTCTCCCATCGAGCACAATCCTTCTCCACCCACCCTCTCCCATCTTTGGCAAGTTAGTGAGCCATTTCCCAATGGCACCCTCTTATGATTGGATACTATCATTACATTGAATCACACTCAAATATGAGTGGGTGCTATGAAGCTCAGATATGTAATACGGGTGTATATACGGTACAATAATATACATATATGGATAAGTGAAATTTTTGAAATTTAGGATACACTACGACTTATATATATTAGCAAATTTTTTATTAAAAAAATTAATATATGTAGAGTACTTGTAAAAAAAATAGATATTGATGATTCTTTCATTAGAAAATAACCGTAATGATAATAATTTTCATAATATATTTTAATTCGTGTGTTAGAATATCAACAAAAGTATCGTTAAAAAAATTTAGACTTAAGTATGCAACTAGTCTTTATAAAATGTAAAAAATTTGATTTTAGTTTGTAATGCTTAACACTGTTAATTTTTTAATTGTTGAGTAATTAATGACTTTAAACTTAATCTTAAAAATTCAAGAAATTTGGTTTTAGTCATTGTAAAATAAAATAAAAATTTATTTTAGTCCCTACAAAATGCAAGAAATTTGATTTTAGTCTCTACATAATAAAAAAAGTTTGTTGTACTTCTCGATACGTTTTTTATAACAAATTATAATTAGTGTATTATAACATTTTAATTTATAAGAAGTAAAAATTATTAATTTTGACTACTTGATTGATGAGAAACATTTATCCCGTGTATGATAATATGTTTCACCAGCTTCTTTAACTATTCATTTCTAAACAAACAACGTGAAAAATTGTGGTTAGAATATTATAATTGTTCTTATTTTTATGTTGACTATATTAAAATAAAACCTTAATTTTAACTAATTCTTTAATGTTTGATTGACAAACATTTGTTCGTACATAGTTTTTATAATAAATTTGTATTTAGTATATTATAATTATTGTCATTTTTTATTTAGAAAACATAAAAATTAATAAATTGAACTAATTGATTAGAGACAAATACTTGTTATGTGTATGAGTTGTACGTCCAACAACTTCTTTTGTGACTTATTTTTGAAAGAAGAAAAATGTGAAAAGCTGGAGTGTAAAAAAGTTATAATTATTGTATTATAATTGTTCTCGTTTTTATATTGACGATATTAATAAAATACTAATTTTAACAAATTATAATACATTAACTATAATTTTTTCGCAAGTTGTTTTGGAAATAAATCACAAAATAAGCTGGTGGAACATATAATCATACACGGAATAAATGTTTATCATTAATCAATTAGTCAAAATTAATATTTTTTTATATCTTCTAAATAAAAATTATAACTATTATAGTACATTAATTGTAATTTATTATAAAACCATCCACAGAAGTAAAACAAATTTATTTATCATGTGAAGACTAAAATCAAATTTCTTACATTTTGTAGAGACTAAAACAATTTTGTATTTTGCAAGGACGAAAACCAAATTTCTTATATTTTGTAGGGACTAAGATTAATTACTCAACCGTTAAAAAGCTAACTGTGTTAAGTATTAAGGGTTAAAACAAAATCGTTTGCATTTTGTAGAGACTTAAACTAAAAATTTATTCTGCAGGAACTAAAATAAGTATTGACTTTATGCAATAGCCAACCATTCAAAAGTATTTTTCATTGTCTTGTCACTTAATACCATCATCCATAAAAAAAACATGGTTTCTAAGTTTGGTTCATCAAAAAAACATTTTTTCAATTTAAGAATTCCAACATGACTTTGAAGTGAATCATGTGCATCTCTACTTATATCCCAAAAAAAGTGTCTCACATTTTTTATCAAAAAAATATTTTTTCAATTTAAGAATTCCAACATGACTTTGAAGTGAATCATGTACATCTCTACTTATATCCCGAAAAAGTGTCTCACATTTTTTATTTCCTTTTTCTTTCATAAGATACATATCTGTGAGTATCCGTGAAATATCTTAGAAGTATCAGATAAAGTACTTTAAAAAAATAATAATTCCGATTCTTCTAGGATACGTGTCTGTGGAGTATCATTATCGAATATGTATCTGATACATGTACGTCCATAATTTTGGAGTATCTAGACTTCGTTCCTCGGTGGATGACTATCTTAACTATCATAACATCATGTAATGTAATAATGGTTCAAACTCAAATAAAAGTTTCTTTCATTCATTCACGATCTTTCTTTTTTAATACTTCATCTATCTCATGTTAAATATTTCATTTGTAATATTTATTACTCTCAAATTACATTTCTCTTTATATTATCAATAAAACATTAATTAATTTTTTTTCCATTAATACACTCGTATTTATTGTATATCAATCCATTTAACTACTTTACTGACTACAATTAATATGAATATTTTAGTAAATAAAAGTCATTTGATTGTTAAAATTAATATAACTAATCAATTTTTTAAAATTGTATTGCACATCCCGAATGAAATATTTATAACGAGACAAAGAGTATACGATAAAATATCGTAAGACCATGTTAATCTCGGAAGGAGTAATAAGAAAAAGAATGGAATTTTTTTAAGGTTTAATGGACATATACTAAAATAGTTTTACAGTATCATCTAATAAAAATATTTTATATTACCATGTAAGCCTCTATTAATATCGTTTTTTTCTTAAAATAACTACCAAATACTCATTGTTTTGTTAGATGTCAATGTAAACTAATTTGAAGGTGTTTGGTTTTTTATTTACAACTCTAAATGTAATTTTATAATAGAAAAGTGGTTTGACAATATGTTTAAGTTCTCTTCAAAATTAATTTCAGAAACTTAATTTTACTATAAATCTACGTTTAACCAAAAATGACTACTTTTGTATTGTCCATTTCACGTTTCTAAATATAAAAAAACTTTCTACGCATTTTACTATTAACTACATAATTCACTTATAATAAAATATATATCATTTTTAATAAATACACATTTAAAAATACATTTGATTATATAATCTAAACAAATTTAATTTTATAAAACGACATTAAAAAAACAATATTAAATAAAATTTAATTTTAATTAAAATTATATTTCTAAAATAAAATTTATTTAAAGATACATTTGTAAATATTAAAAGACATATTTTATTGATAAAAAAAAACACATATTTTACCTCGACTAACTTTACCTATGCTTTTTCTGTATTTTTGTTTTAAAAAAAAAAAGGGAAAATGTGTCTCTTAAAAAATTTCGTGTTGTGTAAAAAAAAATAAAAAAGAGATTTCGTGTTGAAGAGGAAGAGGGTGTGTGACTCAAGTGAGTATGTATTGAATCCCCCTTTCCAAGTTTCTCCATTAGCTGCCGTTCCCCATTTTCTCTTCTCATCGTCGTCTGCCTCTAATTTCGTGTAAGTTTTACTTTACTCCCTCAAATTTCTTTTCTCACCCCCCTTGTTATGATGATTAGTTTAGATTATGCTGATTAATTATTTATTTAGCTTGTTAATTTTGTTTCTACCTTCTATTTGATGTTAATTCTTGATAATTTTGACTCTTTAACAATAACACTAAACACAACATTGACACAATCAATATTAGAAAATGAAAGTGATGAATATAATTGTATGTGAGACGCGTCAGACACTAGACACATCTTTAATTTGAAGTGTTGGTGTAGGCAAAGATTTTGAGTTTTTTCTTTTGCATTTTGCATTTTTTGTGGGAAAATAGAGGAGATTCCATTTTGTTAGGTAGTAATGGAGATTGGCTTGTAAGTATATGACAATGTCGTTAATAATCGTAAATGGCTGAGAATAGTGGTTTGTTCAAATTCTGCTACTATGGCGTTGCTATAACCGCAATTTAACAACACTTTGTACTAAATCGCGTGTAACAGAACAATAGCATTTTGTCCAAATTTTGCTATGCTATTATTATGTTGTAGCCACTATTTGACAACATTGGTATTTTGTGTGTGGAACATTACTTCATTGGTTAAATTGCTTTGTGTTTTCGTTTAGAAACTTCCTTTTTATGCACCATTAAGGGGTTATTTATTTTGTGAGGACATTTTTTGTTTTCATTTTCTAAAATGTGTGTTTATTTTATCTTGATAAGATGTTTTTGAAGTAAACTATTGTTATGGAAAGAAGATGAAATGTCAGTTAATGAAGATGCATTTTCGGAAATAATAAAAACAGTTTTTTTTACATTTTCGTTGTTTCTAGGTTCTTACCATATCTCTACCTTGTGTAACTTCTCCACTAAGTTTTTTTCGAGGTTCTTACCATTCTTGCGTTTCCACTTTCGTGCTTCTCAGTTCTCAACTTCTCGTGAATATTGAATTTCCATTTTCAAGTTTATCACTTATCTTCAGCTTCTTTTTGTTAAGAGTAGTTATTTGACAATGTCATAGAAAGTTAAGGTAGAAACGTTCAATATGCCTAAATGAACTTTAATGTATATACCTTGGTACTTTTGATATTCTTATGTCTGTATGTATAGGGGCATATCAAGTGCTCACTTCACTATCCTTTAAAGCATGGATATGTGAAATAGGGTAGAGCTCAAAGTGAAAATCTAAAGCCACAATGGCCTCAAGTGTCTCGACCGTTGCGTTCGAGCTCAAAAGTCAGAATGTGGGTCAAGTGTTGTATACTCTTAGGAGAAATATGAAAATAATTGGTCAGTAATAATATTCTGGGAGTTATTTAGTGGAACAGTTATCAATATTTACTTTAACTGTGTAATAGAGGGTTCTTGGGACTAGTGTTGTCAAATATCGACCATAGCAGTGCCATGGCGGATTGCGGTGGCATATATTTTGAAAACTGCAATGGCCAATTTGTGAAGGATGGTAGCGCCATAGCGTTTTATGGTGGATATCGCATATTTTTGGCTGTCCGCCAAATGTCATCGATAACATTGCTTGGGACAGTTTCTCGGGGAATACGAGATTTCTTGTGTGTAAGGCTAAGAATTGTTTTCTCATAGAGAGCCTTGGCTTTAAGGATGGTAGCGAAGTGCATCTACCATACCAGATTTGTGTGTTGTGTACTCTTTTGAATTCAATGAAGTTTCTGTTATAATGTCTATCATTTTGTTTTACTCCTATGCCTAAATATGACAGGTTTTCTCTAATATAAATATCTCTCATGTCAAGACTGTTTATGTTATTTTGTGAAGTCATAAATATGCCTAATTGCCTATATTGTCAATCGATTGATGTTTGTGTAAAATATTTCTTTTGAAAACTAATGTGTTAATGTGTTAGTGGTATTTGTTATGATGATTGTTTCATCATTACATTACACTATATTTTAAAATTCAAAAGTTTTTGCTGATCTTTCAGGCATATATAGAGAAACAAAAAAGTATTCGAATGTTAACTCTTTCCTTCCCTTTTTTTGTTCAATTTTAAACTATGAAATACATTATTAATTCCTTTCATTTTCTGTGTCTGCTACTTTGCATTGAATAAATTGTTCAGAAATCAAAATGTCTCGAAGATATGATAGCCGCACAACAATCTTCTCCCCAGAAGGACGTCTTTACCAAGTTGAGTATGCAATGGAGGCCATCGGGAATGCCGGTACTGCAATAGGAATCTTATCAAAAGACGGAGTTGTCCTAGTTGGTGAAAAGAAGGTAACATCTAAGCTGCTACAAACCTCAACATCAACCGAGAAAATGTACAAAATCGATGACCACGTTGCTTGTGCTGTCGCCGGAATAATGTCCGACGCCAACATCCTAATCAACACAGCCAGAGTCCAAGCACAACGCTACACTTTCGCATATCAAGAGCCAATGCCAGTTGAACAGTTAGTTCAATCTCTCTGCGATACTAAACAAGGTTACACCCAATTCGGCGGTCTCCGACCATTCGGAGTCTCGTTTCGGCTTTCAGCTTTACATGAGTGACCCGAGTGGAAATTATGGCGGTTGGAAAGCTGGAGCTATCGGTGCAAACAACCAAGCTGCACAGTCGATACTAAAACAGGACTATAAAGACGATATCAGTAGAGAAGAAGCTGTGCAACTTGCATTGAAGGTTTTAAGTAAAACTATGGATAGTACAAGTCTTACGTCGGATAAACTTGAACTTGCAGAGGTTTATCTTTCACCTTCTGGAAAAGTTAAGTATGAAGTTTGCTCACCAGAGTCTCTTACTAAGCTTTTAGTGAAATCTGGTGTCACTCAACCTGCAACAGACACTGCTTAGGTTGATGTTCCATTGTCTGATGCTGTTTTATAATGTCCTGTTTTATTTCCTATGTTTTTGGTATTAGTTACAAGATATTGGCTCAGACATATTTCAAACTTAAACATTTTGTATGTTGGTAAATGGCTTTGTATTTCTTACATCTTTTTGGATTTTCAAGACAGTTCAATGGTATTTGTGTCCCATTTGTTTGTTGTTTTTTTTTTAAGTTTAAATTGAATATCCTGCACGCAACTCTAAAAATGAATCTTTCGAACAAAAGAACCATGAGAGCGGCAAAGCTTTCTCTTAAAATTTCTAACGCTGCAGCATTTTAAGGGATGAATTCAAACTTGAGATTATTGATTAAGCAGAAAAAGATCTGTAATATCTAATCTTAACGCTCTTACTATTTGGTTTACCGTGATAGTTTCAATTATTGGTACTTGTTATTTTTTAAAAATTTGTCGAGGAAGTGCTGTAGCAAGAAGTTTTTTGGACCCAATTACTGTCTCCATGAGTTTTATGTCATTCAGTTTGAAAACATGGTTTGATTTTTGGTGAAGCCTATGTTGTCTTTGGAAAATTGTGCAACTAATCAAAATCAACTATACATATTCCACTAACTACATATTTAAAAGTCAATAGAGTATACATAGCTGATTTTAATTGGTTATAGATAACGTATCCACAATTTTTCAAGACAACCTAAAATTTACCTTATTTTTTTGTTTAGTAAGATAAACAAGGATTATGGCGACGAAAGTAATACATAAAAAACCACAAGCATATGTACGATTTTTTTTGAAGATTAAGGGTGGCAATATTCTTTACACTTCAATTTCTGTCACCTCAGTCAACATCAAGAGAAAACAATTCTAATTAGTACAATTTTTTATCAGACGTTACTCAGACCGAACTCCAAATTACCAGAGGTAGAACCAGAGTGTTGAGGCCAAAAAAAAAAAAAGAGAACATAATAACAAAACATGCAAAACATTGTATTCCATGCTTTCAATATCAAATATTTGTCATCTATTGAAAATATAGGCATAAAGGAGCTCATTCCATGTATCAGGAACTCCAGGGAGACACCAATGTATGCAATCTGCATAAGATTTTGGATTTGATATCTGTTCTTCTGTTAAAGGCTCCCATTGTTTCCTATAGATTGAAGGGTGGCCTTCTTTTCTGTACTCTGAGAGCTGTGTGATGTTAAGCATTTGAACATTCAAACCTCTTCCTTTCAAATCTTGTAGAACATTTTCCACTACTTGCATCATTTTAGGAACAGAACCATTCCCCCAATACCCTTCTTCTGTGATTTGATCTGTTTCCTTGTAACAATTTTCACCCTTAGTTCCTCCCCATTCATGAGCCCTGCCATTTTTTATTTGAATTTAATTCATATACACCGTTAAAGTAAAGTTTTATTTACACTATTAATTAGAATATAAAAAATATTTGACTTTAATTATAACAGAGATTTTAAAGTCATATATATAATTAGTTGTGATTTGTTGACAGTGTATCAAAATTAAACTTTTTTATTTTATTTTTATATTATAAGTCTAATAGGTTACTTGATTTGATCACATTGTAATTATAGAGCTATCAATATACACTTATGTACGTTATGTACTGCTATATGGTTACCAATTTTTTTAATTGTTTACTTGTTGTAAACATGTCATGTGATTGTACAATTTATATTTATTTTTTTTTGTTTTAACTTTCTATTCTCAGGGGAACAAGATCCTAGAAATCCAGAGTTTTGTTGAGAGATAAGTAAAGTCTGACTAATAATTATTCTAACTAGGATTCGAACTTAGATTTTCCCAAACAATTCGTTTTAACTGTACAATTTATATTTAAAACTTGCTACAATTCATCAAATTAACATTGCTATGTATTTGTACAAATGAATCTTATCAGTAGACTTTACAGTTGCCTCAATATTTATGTAACATTTATTAGAGGATTTCATAGTAGTCATTTCTCCATTTAAAAATCATATAGCATTGTCTAGCAACATTTCATGATTTCAGATCAAGGAATTTAGTAAAATTTAGCTCAATGTGCTTGCTGTCTTACAATTCTTAAAACAACATACTATGTGAATAGTCTACTTCATGCAAATAAATCGTTTCATTTATTTATTGAAGCATAAAGTATAAATTTTAGGGGTTAAATAAGTTTTTTATCTGTATAAAATTTTAAAATATAGTTTTTAGTTAATGTAAAAAAATTACATTTTCAAATAGATTGCTATTATGTAATTTTGTAAGGATTAAAAATGTAATTTCAAGATATACTTAAAATTTCTATGATTTTGTCCAATTTACTTGCACATGATTGCGTGGACTCTCTACATTCCTTCATAAAAAGTGGGTAGAGTTTTGTTCATTGTGATGCTATGTTTGAACCTATATTTAATAAAATTTTATTTATAAAAAAAGTCACGTAAAAACTTTTAATCTCTGCTAGAATGACAACATATATTTTTGAATGACATTTTTGCAAATATGTTTTCAAAATTATAAAAAGTTCCACCATAAAAAATGAGTTTAAAAATCGATTTCTATGTCTATATTTTCTTACTTTTATTTTGAGTTCATAAGGTTTAAAAAATTTATATTTATCCAAGTTAAAAAATTCTAAATTTTTGTGGAGAAACAATTTATAATGTTCTAAAAATACTTGAAAAAATCATTCAAAATTTTGAAAGTTGAAGGACAATAAACATGTTTCGTTCTAGCAGGAACTAAAACTGTTTGTAGGATAAATTTATAGGAATTTAAAAATGTAATATTTTTACCGGAACTAAAAATGAAATGTTAAAACTTTACAAAGATTAAAAACTTATTTAATCCAACTTTTAATTAAATAAATGATAGCAATCTATTTAAAAATACATTTTGGACTAGGGTTCCAAACCACTACTACAATATATTATTATTATTATTATTATTATTATTATTATTATTATTATTATTATTATTATTATATTATTATTATATATAGTTATCCATACCTTTGGTGAGTAGGTGACATAGAAACAAAAAATAATTGAGTGTTGTTACGATTAATATGAACTTCCAACCAATCTGACCAAGTCCTCAAAGCCATCTCATAAACTCTCACCATTGCTACCTTTTTGTATACTCCATTTGGGTCCCCAAATGAACCCCACCTGCTTGTAGTTACATTGTCACTATTAAAATCAAGTTGCTAGCTACTTGAGTAGGTATAAGAATCATTCTATATTTGGATAAAACATTACATTACAATCATATTTATGGTGGTTGGAAATATTGGTTGTTGATGGACAATTTTTAAGTTGGTTTATAATATTTGAAAATTGCTAGAAACTTTAATGATGACTAATATCACATTTCAAAAGTAGAAGTTTACAATTCTATTTTTTATAATGTCTGATAAAGTAATCTGATTAATGACTATTTGGCAAAAATAAGAGTAAATTGATATTCAGTGTCTCAAAACTCGACATATTTATTTTTTTTCTATGTTTTTGTTTAACCGACATCAATTAGTTTACCGTCTCAGTCGTGAGAATGAAAAACACCATAAACTTCTAAATATTACTATTTGACTTTTAAAAGTGATTATTGTTTAGTGTAGTTTGTTGAACTTACAAAACATTCATTGCATGCCTTCTCCACCAAAGGAAAGTGTTGAAGACTATAATATCAGCATCAGTCCAATACTTAGCATGTTTCTCAATTGCTTGGACTCTCACAGTACGATCTGCTACCTTATGCTTCACTGGATCATCTGAATTTGATTCTACAAGTAATGGGGCCCAATAGAACTCGATGGTTGCATTGTATTCCTTTCATTAAGTGTGTCAATTGAAAAACTTTTAGACATGTAACATTTTGTAGAAAAAAATGAAATAATAATCTTATAAAAATTATTGTTAAATATGTTTTTAATACCTATAAAATTTTAAGAGTTCAATTTTAGTAACTTAAAAAACATAAAACAATTTTTAGTATATATAAAATCATTTAGCAAACAATTTTAGTCATTGTTAAAAAAAAATATTTAATTATTTTTCAACTTAAATTTTTTTTGAGTATGTTTAAAATCTTATAAAAAGTTTTTTCTCGAAAATGTAAATTTTTTTAAATTAGGATAAATTAAATATGAATTTTTTTTACATAAAAAAATGAATTAAATATGAATATAAATATTTAGGATAAACTAAATATGAATATATAAATCAAATTTAGAGTTTATTTTTTTGGATTAACTTTTTATAATATTATAAACATTCATACGATAATTCATTCAAAAATATACGTTGACTTAACAATAAAGACTAAAATATTTGAGATTAACATGACAAATTTATCATATTTTTTAGATAAATTTTTTATATAAATTAGAGACCGAGCAGAAGAGTGATTAAAAAAAGTGATAATAACATCCAGGGATCATTAGTTTTATTTTTTATTTTTTATATAAGTGGTTGATAATTAATTGATGAAACTAAGGTGAAGTTTCTTTCTACACCTATAGACTTACGCACTTTGGCCTTGAAAATGCTTAGTGAACCATTTGCAATGGTGTGCATGGATTTGAGAGTTGAGGGAATTGAAGATTCAACAAGGCAAACCATTGAAACCCATTGTCCTCTATTGAGTGAATCCCCAACAAACATAAGCCTCTTGTTCCTTAGTCTTTCAAGTAATGTTGTTGCATTGAACCTTATTAACATAAAAACAGAAACAAATTTCAAGAAAAACAAACACATAGATACAATTCAAATAATTACTACTACCTCAATTCCTAAATATCTCGATTTCTAAATATATGACTCTCTTTGAGAATTCTTTTATGTCTTTTTATGGGATCCTGTTAATTTTAAAAAAAAATTAGCTATTTTCTTTCCAAAATCCCCCTCATTATTGTACTTATTTGTAATTAGAAATAAATTTTATGTTAGTAAAGTAAAAATAAATTATAGGATGAAAAAATAGATTAGTTATCTCTTTCCAAAGGTAAATATGAATAAGAAATACAAATTATAATAAATTTAATACTCTTGTCAATTATTTTAATTTTCATGATTTAATCAACAAAATAATATATTTATGGACGAAAGTAGAATAAGTTATAAGAATAACGAATTAGGAGAGTAGGAGGGAGGACATGTATTTCCTATAGCTAGAAAAAAAAAAACACCCAATCACACAGTAAAAAAATCTCGATAGTTAGATGAAGATCAAACGATAAATCATATTTTACTTCACCAAATAAACTTTAAAGTACATTTTGAAATATGAGTTGTCTAATCAACATTGATATGACTTATTATTACGACTGAAATTCACAACTATGTGACCGTATAAAATTCAAATCACCTGGGAAGGTCACATTGATGAGGCTTCCACCTCCAATTTTGATAGTCAAGATCCTTCCTTCCAAATTTCTCACAAGCCAATTGATCAGACATGAAGGAGCATTGTTGTTCTTTGTAGAGTGGATAAGATTCATTGTCAAAAACCCACTTACCATGAAACAAGTTACATTTTGACAATAATGATTCACCATAGATAGTCCTTTCAAGAAACCATGGTCCTCCTTCTTGGGTTAGATATATAGAAGTGACAACTAGAATAGTGATTAAAATTGCTACAAGAGAATTAAATGTGATTCTAATTCTCCCCAAATTGCTTCCTAGCATTACTATTTGGTGTTCCTTAATTGCCATTTTTTACATTTAGCTTCTTTGTTTCCCTTCTCCTTTTTGAAGCTTTCTAGGAATTGGTTTGGTGAGAAGTTTTTTGTCATGATACATTTAGTAGAGTTTGTTAATTATGTGTTTTTCAAGTTAAAAACAATCAAACTTGTCACCCACTTTTGACTTAAGGTTGAGTAAACATGGATTTTTAAATAAATAAAATCTAAAACTTATAATCTAGCCTTACACTGTCTTTTATTTAGTTTTTTTTTTATTAGAGTTAATATCTTTGATTTAGTTGCAAACAGGAGGAACTTAGAAAAAGAGTGTTCTTATTGGAGATAAAAATTGAATTATATGTCCCTTTCACCGAATTAAAATACAAAATTTTGAGAAAAAAATTAAAAAAAAAAAAATTGATTAAAGAGTTAAACAAGTTTTTAGTTTTGGTAAAATTTTGAAATTTCGTTTTTAATCCTTGTAAAAGTAAAACACATATACAAAATGATTATGCATATATTTTTAGTACATGTTGGAATGATTTTTTTGTATGCATGTTTGCGGCACTAAAAAGTTTTTCCAATAAAAATGACCTCAAAATTCGATTTACAAATCTAATAATTTAAGGACGTTTGTCTTAAAATATGACATTTAAAAAATTCATATTTAATTCTCTCCAAGTTAAAAAATTTTAAATTTGTGTGAATGAACTTTTAATAATATTCTAAATAGACTTGCAAAATATCATTCAAAAATTTAAAAGTTCAAAGATATTTCGTTCCATCAAAGATTAAAAACAGCTTATAGAAAAATTTTATATGAACTAAAAAATGTGATTTTTTTTTACATAAATTAAAACGAAATTTTAAAATTTTATAGGACTAAAAATTTAATTAATCCTCAAATTAATTTCTCATGTATTAGCCCATACCCAACTCATTGAGCAAGTAATTACCCTAAGCTCAAGTAAGTATTTGCCATGAGTGAAAGTTTGCTAAATATATAATGTTTTTCGAAGGAGAATTTAGTTATATAGCTTGGCTTACACGAGGGATGCACCACAACCATTTTTGTTAGACATGTAACCATGGGGCAAAGTGTCTCTTGATAGAACTGTCAAATGCACATTGAACTCAAAACTAATTTGAGAGTTCTATCTCTAAATAGTAGATATAAAACTTTACTATGGACTCTAGCTTAGTCCTCATATCCCCACAAACCCACTAAAATGGTAAAATAACTATTCTACTATTTCAAACAGAATCTGAAACAAAAGTGAGTGTGATTTGAAAAAAAAATCTATATTTTTCACTTTTTAAAAATTCCACCAGAAAATAAAATATTATGAATTTTTCGTAGGGGTCTTATCCCTATTCACAATATAACATCTAACAATATTTAACAATTTAAAAACACTCGTCTTTCTCTAAAAAGAAATCATGGTAAAGAAAACCAGAAAAATATTTAGCCCCCCGGACTTAGCATTGAGATATAATAAAATAAGTGTTTTTCATGTCTCTAATATAGCGTCGTATCGGTTGATAACTAGTGGCTTACGATTCACACATATAACTATAAAATCCTGAATTTATATTCAAAATAAAATATTCAACTTAATAAAATATAAATTCAAAATAAAATATCCAACTTAATAAAAATTAATATTTATAATTAGATTATTATTATTATTAATGTTATTATTATTATATTTTTTTGGTGTTAGTAGTTAGATTATTTTTAATAGTCACATTCTGTTCCAAAAATTTCATAATAGTGCATCAGGCTCAAATTGTCTGGTTACTATCATCCGGCCTTATTCAAAATTAAAAGTTTTTTGTTTTTGTTTTTTTTTTTCTCTTTTGGTCAACTAAATTAAAAGGGTGGCTTAATAATACAAAAAATATTTGGTTGACTTGATGATGCATCTGACTTTTAGAGAGATGCTCATCCCCACTTTTTTCACAAACCTTACAAAAATCCAAAATATCCCACAATTCGAATTGGTAAATATTTGGATTTACACATTTAGTAATTTAAGTTACCAAATTCTTGGTAAACACTTTATTAGAGGGCATAACACTTTTTTTTTTTTTTTTTTCCATTCACTTTATTTTTAAAATAAAATCTTTTTAGACTTTTATTTCTCTCAAATCCAACTCAATCTCATTTTCTTCTCTTAAATCCACACTAAAATATAATTTTTTGATTCATCAACTCAATCATCAAAAGATAAGTTTTTTGCTTTTCTATTTTTGATTTTTGATTTTAGTGTTTATGTTTATGTTTTTTATTTGTAATAGTTTGTATTGATATATATAATTAGTTTATAGTTGTTGTTATAGTTTCAATAAGTTGTTAGAGATGAATGTTGATGTTGTTGTATGTCAAGTGTTTGACAAAATGCGTTTGATTTGTAATGAGTTTATAGTGAGATATAATTAGTTTATGTTGTTGTTGTAGTTTCAATTAGTTTATGTTAGGGACTGACTATTAGTGATTTTGTTGTTGTAATTATGTCAATTCGTTGTTGTTGAAATATGATAAAATGTTGAATTGTGATATAGTCAAAATGTTGAAATGTCATAAAATGTTATTTTTGCTTTCAGAGATGGAAAGTGACGTTGTTACTCGATTTCGACATGATAGGGAAACGCAACATGGGTCTGTATGCAGAGAGCGTCAGGTCAAAACTCAAGCTAAACGACAACGCATTAGACTCTCAGGCACATGTTAACGTTGATGCTTGCACCACCGTCACCGCCACTATAACTACCTACACCATTTCAGGGACCACCATCATCACAATCACGTGTTCAAGAGTTTATGGGAATCCGTTGATATGTCTTTGCTACCACATTTTGAAGACCACGTGGAAGCCCGTATATGGGTTGGAGATGTAAGTTTTAATTCTAAATTTCTTTAATTATAAGGCTTAAATGTGCAAAAAGTCCCTATAAATAGGGGTCATTTTGATTTTAGTCCCTGTAAAACAAATTTCTTTCAATTTGACTTTGTAATTTCAAATCACTTTTAATTTGATCATTCGTCAATTAATTTTATTGAGGCACACAAATTTGATGATATGGCATACATAATTAGACTAATTTCACGTGGCTCACCATTTCTTGTATAATTGGCAAGTGTGACAAGAATAAGTGATGTTGACTTAGAATTTTAGTTGCTAACTCATTAAAAAAAAACAAACGTTTTAATCAAGAAAAATAAAGGAAAGAGTAATCTCATATCTAGGATTTGAAGATGAATCGGAAGAAATAGGGTGCACAAACCCGTGCACTCGATCATTCTATTCAACAGGGTGCACAAACCAGTGCACTCGATCATTCTATTCAATTCTTCATGACAAACATCTAGAGAAAGAAAGAGAAGGTCCGGCTTCCGAGCTTTAGTGTTTACGTGTAACAACACCTTATGTTTTTGTTCTGAAGCATAGTAGATTTGTCACGATTTACTTAATCATTTTCTTCAAATCTTTATCGATCATTTTTTTCCATACCCATTCACCCTATTCTCATTCGTACCCCGTTTTCATTTTTCATTCAGAAGGAACAACACACATGTACCATCTCATAGATCTTTGCTCACTTTCTTTTTCTTACGATTTATTTAATCGAATTACTTATTGGGTCTCTCTAATTTTTTTATTGGATTTTGTAATTTTTTTCTCATTTTTCGTTTTACTATGTTATTTATTATTCTTTTTTAGAGAGATTTTATTTTCATTATAGGATGTGTTGATTTATTTTTAAACTTCTTTTTGAGTAACTTTGATAACAACATTGTGCTTAATCTGTGATTTGATCTTAATGTTTGTGGAGGGAGGCGAGAGACTCTAATGAAAGGAAAATTAGGAATTTATACCTTCTCCTCCAATTCAATTTAGATCTGGTTTGGTATTCCAAAACTGGTTTTGTGTTCCATAAAGAGGAAAAAGATGAAGTGGTCGCCATCAAAGTTTCGAGGGCGTTGGAACTTTTTCTTTATCTAGTTTTGTTGGATTAAATGTCATGAATTTCTAGGTAGAATGATGGGTATTGGATTGAAGGGATGAATATTGTTAGATTTTTTTGAAAAGTTAAAATTAAATTTATTTGAAAAGATGGAATATATGACATTAGCATGTTATAATTCATGTCAACAAAGGTTTGTATGCCACATCATCAAATTTTGTCCATTTCAACAAAAAATTCTAATGAAGGACCAAATGAAAAGTAATTTGAAATTGCAAGGTCAAATTAAAAGAAAAACTTTTTACAAGGACTAAAATCAAAATAACTCTTATTTGCGGGGACCTTTTACATATTTAAGCCTAATTGTAAGTATATAATTCTAATTATTTAATTATGGATTAATTATTCATTTATTTAACCATCAAAGACTAATAATTGATTTATTTTAGGAACGTATTCCTCTTAAATGCGTCAACAATGGTAGAAAAATATTTCAGCTAGAGATTCCACCTTCTATTATGGATTAGGTTTGGAGTCCAATCAAAGTCTATGGTTTAGTTGATCTTGAGCGCACAAGTTACGAGTTAATAGACGTCGACATTTTGTCTGGATTTGCTGAGAGGTGGTGTCGCAGCCTAAAATTTCGAGGGTTAACTCGAAATCAATGAAGTCGCCACCAAAATTTATTTTAACTAGGGAAGCATTAGGAAACCCTTAAAAAAATAGAAAAATGGTCATGAAAACCAGATTTTGAGTTTGGGAGTCGATTATGCGTATCTCCAAGTGTGATGGAGAAATCAAAGTTACTTATTTCTTGGATAGAAAATTTTTGTGATGGAAAAAAACTTAATTGTTGTTTTGATGAAAGAAAATGATATTGCGCGTGAGAAATGCATTGTGACGAGTTAGTTTGATTTAAGAAATAATTGTTATAAAAATGAGTTTTAAAATTAAAGTGATACAACTTGTGCTTTAAAATCTCAATGATTAAAAAGATATCGCATCTCGTTAATCATTTTAAAAAAGAAAATTTTAATTGATTAATTTGTTTATAAAAGCAAATTTTAGAACAAATAAGTTTACAACTTGCGTCTTAACAATTTATGAGAAAAAAATGTCACATTTGGTTAACCTTTCTCCGTTCCTCCTCTTCTTCTTCCACTATTCTTTTTCCTATCTACCTCCTGGTTTTGTTTTATTTCTATTTTTATTGGGTGAGGTAGTAAAAATTGATTTGAGATTGAAATAGTTTGTGTGATTCATATGTGTATGTGTATGTTGCTAATTTTTGGTGTTTGAAGTTTATTTGGTGTGTATGGAGAAGAAATAATCTTCAATATTTCCCTTTACATTATTTTCTTTTGCTCTACTTCTTTTCTTTTCCAGCCAAATCCCCCATTATGATTTTTCACATAGTTTTTTCCCTTCTGTTTCCTCGTTTGTACTTGTTTATTTTCCTAGAAGAAATCTCTCCCCAATTTTGATTTTTTTGTTCTCGATTTATAGCTCCAATTTCATCATTGTTAAATCTATGACGAATCTGTGTTTATAATATTAAATTCAACTATGATTTTTTTAATTGTTTTTATGCAGAAATTGGACATGGTTTAGTGAATAATTGGACATGAACTTTTTGATGGGGTGAAATTTTGGGGAAGACCATGATTCTATAAGGCAAAAGGAGGGAAACAGGAAGCTGAAAATGTTGGAGGAGGGAGGCGCAACAATGTTGGCTAGTGCAAGCACAAAAACAATATTTTTTTTTTGTCTTTTTGTTTGTTATATTTTTGGGCCAAATATAAATTGAATGTATATGTAATATGGGCTCAAAAATGGGTCAAATTTATGAATGATGATTTTTTTAGATTTAATAACAATAATTAAAAAATGTTATAATTAAATATATTACTACTTAATTTTAGATATTTTAACTGGTCGGACAAAATTGGGGTACTATAAGTGACATAGAGAGACTAACACCTTCCATCTTCCCTTTGATGAGGTTTTAGTGATTCTCGACGATGTGTCTTATCTTTTGCACTTGTCTATCACCAGGCACCTCCTGACAGATACAACGTTAGTGAAAGATGATGAGCTGAGTAAATGCATAACAATCTTAGGTTTAGCTTAGATGATGTGTCGACAGAGATTCAGAGAACTAGATGAGCTCATGTCATATTTTCAACCCTTGAAGCGCAATTTTTGAGTCATTTGAACATATTAGTTCAACCATCATAGCTATACTTCAGAGACCTCGATGCAATCCAAAAGTATGCATGGGGCGTTGTTGCTTTTTCTTTCTTGCTCTTGATTTCTTTCAGGTAATTAAGAGTTTATAATTAATGAATTATTTATAATTATGAGTTATTTTAATTGGAATATTTTTTTATAATATTAGTTAACTTTATTAGAACAGTATTTATAATATAATTAATTTTATAGTGAATATCATGCAACATTTTCCTACCATCTGTCCGCAGACTCTACAAGCTCAATATGACGAGTCCATTCCATCTGTCTACGGACTCTACAAGCTCAGTATGACGAATCCATTCCACGTGCATGTCTATTTATTTCACATCGGGGTCATCCACTACCAGAAACATATAGGAATACACTAAATCAGTTGGAGGTCCAAGATTATTGTTTTTCTTCCTATGACGACCATCGTCCGACTCATCCATTGGAGGATATATGTTGGTACCCTAGTTGGATAAGATTCGAAGCTAGAATGATGTGTCCTCACTTGCGTGAGTGTGTGCTTAGGCAATTTGGATATATCCATATCATCCCCTAACATCTAGACATATATGCTCCTCCTACCATGAGTATGCAAGAGGTCGATTACGTATGTCTGAATTTTAAATTGCATCTAGTTACTCTAGATATGTCGGGGTTATATTGTAGGAGGAGACAAAGCAATATTAACAATAAAGTTTCACAGTAGTGTAATGTAGTATTTATATATTAGGGAGTATTACTTTTGATGTAAATGTACTTGGTTTTAATATTTTGACTGATTATAATACTTTTGTTGAATGGAATTTAATATTTTTTTTATGCAATTATAATATTTTGTTTATGATATTTTAGTTGAATTGCGACTATGTATCTGGTATTCTATGTCGGAGTTGTTGGTAAAAAATAATTTAAATTAAAAACAACATAAACATAAATAACATAATTTAAAAATCTAGTGAAAAAAAAGCATAACTAAACATAAATAATTATGCTACTACATAATTTTTCAATTAAATATAACAACTTATATTAACTAAATCACAAATTTCTTGAATTGGTGACAAAATCCTTTGAAGAGTTGCCCCTACTTGGGGAACATTTAATTGGAGAACACGTAGCGTACTACTTGATTAACCCTTTATCTCTAAACAACAAATATAAATCTTATGTTTGTATCATTTGTAAGATGTATCCAATCAAAATAAATTGTACCTTATGAGTTGCTATCTTTTAGTGTGATGTAAGGAAAACGATATGATATACTAACCACCTTTGTAGTGGTGTCATTCTAATCTAAATATGCAGTTAAGATGACTCTTTGGTTCCGACAGAGTATTGTCGTTATAAATTTCAAATTTTGTTGAATATTTTAAATGATCAAAACAAACTCCAGTTCATTTTTGAACCATGTCAAAAATTATAAGAAGAGAAATGAAGTTTAAGATTCATGGAGACCCAAAACAACCCATATTTATGTAAGTGTCTGTTTAATATTGACGACATGAATTTGGGTTAAACATGAAGAATACATATTGTATATAAGTGTGGATAGTACACTACCAAACCGTAGAATCTAGTAGTGTATTTTACTTGGGGAAAAAACTTCAGTATACTACCAAAATTACATATCTGTAGTTAAACGCACAACCATATTCTCTGAACCAGTAGTATATTTTACTTGAAAAAAACACGTCTATATAATACTAGAATCACGTATCCGATAACTGATTTACGTAGAAATACACTGCCGGATCTTGGAATTCGGTAGTATATTTGACCGGAAATTACAGAAACAACACTATATGTAGAACCAGAAATAGCGCATAATCTGCGCAAAATCAGAATCCAACATCAGCACCACAAACAACATAAATAACATCTAGGCAGAAATATAAATTTGGTTTAAACATCATATAAAAAATACACCATACATTTTATTATACCCATGATTGTCATATACATTTAATAGAATCCTAATGTAGTTTAGTAGTCCTATACATCTTAAATAATCTATTACAAGGTCAGCGACATGATCTTCGTCTATTGTTTCAATCGATGTCAGCATTTGACTTTTCAGTGGTTCGACACCTTTTTCAATTTCCATGAGTTCATCAAACAAAGCAATCATTTCTATAATTGGATCCTCCCATTATTTTGATTCTTGTTTGTTGTGCAATCTTTATTCTACAAATGTCAGAGGTATTGGACAATTGTCCTTCGGGTATACATGAACAAAATGATTTTGGTTGACCCATTTAATGCACAAAATATGTGAAGTTGGATTTGGGGGTGGACGACCTCGTAGTGGTAGAAAACTTTCAAAAACTACATCTTGAAATCTCGTCAACTCATTTACAACTCTATTGTATTGAGTTGCAACAAGATGTCTCATTTTTGGAAACAACATCTACTTTTTTTTAGGTGCCTTATAAAAATTTCTAAGATTAATAACATTTAATGCTTCGTCGACAAATAAAATTTGACATAATATGACTTGTCCTTATTTAACTCTTTAATGAGGTCATGTCAAACAATTGCATTCTTATCCTCGTCTTTACCAAGATGTGCAGCGACAAACCAAAATCCATAATTCCCATTACCAGCAAAATCCACAAATTTGATGATATATGAATGCATAAACAGAGGCATATGATCAATTAAGGGAATTTTTTGTTTTGGGAATGGATTATCTGAAAGATTCCCAATATGCTCCCACAAAGACGATGAACGGTTAGTTGACCCATCTGGTGGCGTACACCTAACCTTTTTTGGTGCACGCTTTGTTTTCACCTTCTCACTAGGTGGATTCAACGACGTCGTTTATGGGAAAACTATTTCACGAATTTTCTCCTTGATAAGTTGTTTTGTATCGTAACCTGCTTTGTCAAACTATTCCTAAAATACAAACGTGTACCTAAATTTTATATAATATCACATGGATTCACGAAATTAGAAAATTTAACTAATTAAAACACACCTGAATTGCTTTAATTTTGTTAGAATAGAAGCATCTGAATTACCTTATTTTTCCACAACATCGTCATCAAACATAACTTCTTCCAATGAGTGTGTACCTCATCATGTCGAATAGGTGTATCATGCGTTAATTTCTTAAAATTGATATAAGCACATGACAAAACGTAAGTTTTTCTAATTACACAACCAAACTTTGTATTATCCATAGGCATGGCAATAGGGCGGGACGCGGGCGGATTTTGCCTCCTCCACCCCTGCACCCGTATACTCGGGGAAATCCCATACCCGCCCCCGTTTCATAGCGGATGTAAAATTTAGGCCACCATCCCCGCCCGCAACGGGGTTCGAGTTTCCCTGCCCACACCCACACCCATTCATATATATATAAAATTATAAATTTAAAAATCATATCTATTATAATTAATATAATAAAATAATTGTTATTAGACAATAATAAAATTAAAAAATATTTTCTATAGAGATAAGATTATAATTTTTAATATTTTAAAAAAATATTAAGTATATTCAATATGTATACGTATATAAAATTTAAAAATTACATTAATATTACTTGCGGGGCGGGTTCGAGTGCGGCTGCAGGTTATGTTGTCATCCCTAATTGTCCATACCATATTCCTTTGCTCGTGCTTATTCTAAATGAATAAAACTCAATCCACCTCTTGAAGTTTTAAACACCAACTTCGAATACAAAGCCTTGTCTTTCTATTTGTGTTCTAACACACTCAAACTCCTTCCAAACGAGGCTTGTATCTCAATGAACTGTGTTTGCATCATATTGTTCATCGTTTCTCAACCGTTCACCAAATTACCTTTACTATCCAAAAAATACCTTTTCAACCTACCGTGAGTAGATTCAACTTTGTTTATGGTTGTGTTGCCTGAGTGCAACACACGGTTAGTCCATGCCTTTACAATTTTCTCCTTCCCCACATTCAATATGGTACTTTCTGCATATTTGAGAAATTTTGGATATTTTTCACATATCCTTTTAAATCAACAACGACACCAACATATGCATCCTATAAAAGGAGATTCTACTATAATGTCATAATCCCTCATTATAGTCTTCCATAATTATGTCGGTTTGACTTGTTTCGCATTTACATCTATAGGTTTAGCAAGTTTTACCTTTACATCCAACTTGCATCTAGCTTTGACATTTTTTAAAATATGATACCGACAAAGTAAAGTAGTAGAGGTTGGAAAAATATTTGCAACCCTATTTGTAACAGCCCGACCCTTACCGTTATCGGCACTGTTAATCACGACATTTTCGCTCCCCCTTTACCTCCGTTGAAAATAGCGAGTTTTTGTCTTCCGTGGAAATCGAATCCGGTACTTGGGGATAAGTACCACCGTCCATTCATTCTCAAAAGTAAATTATTTTTTGTTGTTCCATATTTTTTTCAAAACGGAAAATTCAGAACACATTTTATGTTCTAGACCTTTTTAGGTTTTAGGAATGAAAAGTTTGGAACACATATATTCTGGAGATTTTGGATTTTGAAAATCTCAGAATAAAAAATGTATTCGAGTGTTTCAACGGTAAAAAAATCTGAAATATAAATTACATTTCGAGTGTTTCAAAATATCTAAAATATATATTAATTTTTTGATTGTTTTTTAAATAGTGGTTAGAAGCAAATGTAAAGATGGTGAAATGATTCCTTGAGCTGGTATTATTTGATGGTGATCGTGAAAAGATGACATAGAGAGACTAAATAATTTCATCTACTTTTTGTGGAGATGACTATTACTTTAGATGACATGACTACTATGTAATAATATATGAGTTTAATATTAAAATTGATTAGTGAATGATCTCAAGCTTAATTGTCTTCAATGGCCATTATATGAGTAGTAATGCTCTCAAGCTTTTTGGTCTTCAATGGTCTTTATATGGATGGTAATGGATTTTAATTTTTGACGGTAGAATCAAACCTATAAATAGCATTTGATCCATAAGCTTGCTTTCATCCCTTCGTTAAGAAAAATACATCATCTATATTAGAGAAAGTAATAGCTTGGAAGAATCAAAGACAACACATACTCACAACACTATAAGAATGGCTGGAGGTAAATTGTATTTTTAGTTTTTTGCATTTGGTTTATTGATCTCGAATATTCTTTTGTTTCAAGAATATAAGATCATTTATAACTATCTCACATATGGTATCAAAGTAGTGTTTGTCTCTTTGTTGTTTATTTGGTTTTTTCAATTTTTGGGTATTTTATGATTTCATTTAGGTTAAGGTTTAGAGCATTTTGTCTCAAAATATAATAGGAAAACTTTGATCCAACTATTTATGTGTTTTCTATTAATTAAAATGCATAAAATAGTAAATTAATGATACTGGACCTTAATGATAAATCTGATAGTTGTGTATAGTAAATTATTATGTATCTAGTTTATTTGGAAAATTGCAGGAAAAAGAGGAGATTTCTTAGATTTGAACCCAAGTTGCTAATGTTACCATAGCAATACTTAACCATTCATCACTTCGGTCCTATATATTTTACTATGTATTTATATTTTTATGGCTCTATTTATAATTATTTTTATACATAAATAATTTTAAATTAAAATATATTTATTTTATGCATATACTAATTCAAATATATAATATTATACTTTGATTATATAATTATATGAGAATTTTATTTTTTATTAGATTAAATTTTCAAGTGGTTATTTTTATTGTTCTCGTATAATTTAGTTTTTATATTTAGTGATCTTTATAATTTTAATTAATTAAGGGTGTTGTGGCAAATTCTAAAAATAATTAAAATTGTAAAGACTACTATACATATAACTAAATTATATGAAACAACCAAAATAGCCACTTTAAGACATAGTCTAATGAAAAATAAAATTCTTATATAATTACACTATTAAAGCATAATATTATGTATTTAAATTAGTATATGCATGAAATAAATTTATTTCAATTTAGAATTATTCATGGACAAAAACAATTAGAAAAATTTTATATTAATTAAACTGTATTAGCCACAACACTTTTAATTAATTAAATTATCACTAAAGTTTTAAGATCACGTAAGGAATTAGATATAATATTGTAATTAATTATACATGGTATAGTGAGTTTAATCCTACTAGAATTTTCATTATATTTGTGTGATTAATTGGGGTAAAATTTCGCGAGTACGTGACGGCAGTTCCTTGAAAAGGAAACGTGATTTAGAAAAATACTCAACGATGGGGTACTGAACATAAAACTCTGAAGAGCATTTGTCCAACGGTGGGGACATTGTCCAATGGTGGGACTCTTTGCTCTACAGGGTGGTGATATTCCGGAATCATGCATTGACATATAGTCTAACAAATAGGATTTGTGCATTTTGGTTGATGTATCTTTGGTGCTTTCTGATTTTAACTGTTAAATGAAGTATATGATTTATTTATATTTTTGCTATAACAACTATATATGCATGTTTATTTGCTTTGTGTTTGTTATTTGGAGATGACCCTTACATTTGACAGGACGTCACAAATAGTGTTACTTGAGCGAATAATGTCGCGGACCAACCTAATATGAGAAATACGAGGAAGCACAATAGCATGTAGTTGGAGGCTTCTAGATACTTTTGTATTGGTGTTAGACTTGTTGGGAGAGTTTTTATTTTCATAATTTGTCCACATGGATTATGAGTTGGCACATAATTTGATAGTTTTATCATAAAGTATAGTTTGGATAGAAAGTCAAATTATTTTTATGGATAAGGTATGAAATTGTGTGTGTGTGTATATATATATATATATAATTTGATAAATCCATCATAAAGTTTAAATAAATCTTATTAAATTTTAAATGTATCCTACATGTAAATTTTATGTTACAAGATTTATTTTATGGTATGTGTACATTGGTAATATATGCCTAAATTTTGACATGAGCTTTTGATTTTGTTACACAGCTTCTCAACCTGCTAATTTTTCTGATATCTGATGTAGTATTCCTGAACTCAAAAGAGATAACTATAAAATGTGGAAGGAAATGATTCTTCTCTATTTAGGGTAGATGGACATAGACTATGTTGAAGGTGCTGAAAAATACAAGAAAGGGGGTTTGAATTTTATTTTGACATTTCTGAAAAATACTTCGATTGCTTAACCAAAAATTTATGTTCTTTATCAAATCAACTTACGAGTATAAAATATGTTTAATAAAATAAAGCTGAATCATAAAGAACTTAGATTAGAGTAACAGAGGGAGAGAAAAAATACAAAGATTTTATACTAGTTCACAATAGATTGTTGCTACATCTTGTCATCCCCTTAAAGAGATATTTTTCCTTAGTATAGTCGAGGATTTAATCTATTTTTTCAACAATAGCATATAAGTATTGTTTACTCTACGCTTTGAGTATTTTTCTTTTGCCTCATCAGACTGTAACTATTAGAATCACAAGTTCAGTGAACACATTCTAGTCAACCGGACTATGTTCAAGTTTTCTCAACATTCTAGCTTAGTATAGTCAAACTGTTGAGAACCATAAGTTTTGTTATACCTCTTAAGATACCTCTTATGGGTGAAGGAGTTTGTTGCAACTATCGGGTTGATTTTAATTAGTTCCTTTAAATTGACACAAAGTTTGTTTCTAGGATTCTAACTCTCATTGAGATGATGTTACATATGAAATCCTATATCAATTCAAGTGTATGAAAACATTTTGACTGATATACATAAATTCTAATAACTCTCCACTAAGGATTTTTCGTTCATTCTTTTCTTTTGATGTGTTCTAGGCTTTTACATAATTTCTTCTTAACACATTGTCTTTTTGATTCTCTAAGCGCTTTTGATTGATTGAACGGTATCTACTTAAATATAGAGAAATGTGTCCATCGAGAATGTTACCGTTGGAGATCTTGAATTAACATTTATAGCAAATCGGTTTTTAAGACATATCCAAATATATTTTAATAATTAATTTAGCATATCTTCAATTTAGAAGACAAATCTCAGAGGATGTCATGTACTTCTTCAGTCAGCATATAGTTCATCCTTGATGAGCAGAGGATGTAGGAATGTTGACTTCTTATCATAGTGTTAACTGTATTTGTGTGTTGACTTGAAACGTTGACCAGATGGTCAACTAGTTTGCCATAATTATCTGACGTAGATTTAGGCATGGCAACAAGGCGGGGCGGGGGTGGGTTTTGCCTCCCCCACCCTGCACCCGAGAAGTCGGAGAAAACTTGCACCCGCACCCATTTTATCGGGTGTGAAATTGAAGTCCCCATCGCCGCCCATGACGGGGTTCGAGTTTCCCCGTCCGCACTCGCACCCATTCATATATATAAAATAATAAATTTAAATTCATATTTATTATAATTAATATAGAAAACTAATTACTATTATACAATAATAAAATTAAAAAATATTAAAATCATATTTTCTATAGAAAGATGTATATAAAATTTAAAAATGACAATCATATTATTAGCGGGGTGGATATCAACAGCCCCAAACCCGCCCCTGCCTCCGCCCCCGTGTTTTAATATCAGGGAAAATCCGTACCCACACCCGCACCCAATGAAAACGGGTTTCCCCGCCCAAATCACGACGAGTTTGGGTGGGTACCTGCGGGGTGTGGGTTGTGTTGCCATCCCTACGTAGAGTCATCAGAGAGAGTCGTAATCAAATTCTTCATATACACATTGAGAGTACGTTTATCAGAGTCAGACACAACTTCAACAGATCTTCCAGAGTCACTATGAACTTATTTAGTAGATTCTCTTTCTTTGTTCATCAGAGGATCTAACTTGTACCAAACCATAGACTTTATCAGATGCTTCACTTAGAATTTTCTTCTTTTGATCTTTAAGCTAGAGGATCAAGGTGGGTTTTTGGTCAAAGGTAGATAATCATTACAGTGGTCTTTTCCTTTGTCTTTAGAGGGTCAATCACTGGCTTGTATTTCTTTTGTTTTTGTTTACTCGAACTGTAGATTATCATATGCATATTGCAATACTTCTTTTTGCTATATTGTGACTTGCTCTATTAGTAAACATAATTACTTATTTATTAGGTGATAATATTCTTTGTGCTAGAAACACTTAGATTATTATATCTAACTTACCTTAAAATAGATAATCATTAATATAAGTCTTAGTCTTCTAACTTAATATGAACACTTAGAAAAAAACAATTAGGGGATCATTGTTCTTTACTTATTTATTTTTTTTGTTATCATCAAAACATCAACTAGAGGATTGTAGCTAAAACCACTTTTGCACTAACATATGCTAGATATTAGGAAAAACGAACCATCTGCAATTACTAATGAGAGTACTCTAGTTGAAGTTGCACTATATGAGCGGTAGGAGAGGTCTAACTGGGTCAATGTGATGTTCATTAAGCCTAAGGTCACAATTGGTATACATGGTTATGTCGATCAGCATGAGAATGTCCAAGATTTGTTGAAAGCCATTGACGAATAGTTTGTCACTTCTGAAAAGGCTTTGGCAAGCACCTTAATTATGAAGTTTTCTTTCCACCGACTCACCAGTGTGAAAGATGTGCTTGAGCACATAATGAAAATGCGTGACATTTCAACTCAACTTAAGAAACTTGAAGTTGATATGTTTGAGTCCTTCCTAGTGCACTACATTCTAAACTCCATTCTACCTGAGTATGATCATGTGTGTTTAGGAAGAAGAAAGACTTGTGATGGAGCAGGGTGAGAGTGCTTGTTGGAACCAAGTTGGTTTTACATTTAGAGTTTTGATGTTAACAAAAGTATTTTATGAGAATAATATATTTGACTTCAAAGAGTATGAAAGAAGATTCATGTTTTTGAAGAAAATCTAAAATAAGATTTTATTCCAAATTATAATTGATGAAAATCTAAAATAAGATTTGATACAAATTTATAATTGAAGAAAATCTAAAATAAGATTTGATTGAAATTTATAATTGATGAAAAATCTAAAATAAAGATTTGATTAATATTTATAATTGAAGAAAATCTTTGACCAAGTTGAAAAGAAGATATGGTCAAGATTTGAAGAATATTTGATCAACATTTAAAGAAGATTAAATTAAGATTTGAAGAAGAATTGAACATGATTTGAAGAAGAGTTTATTCGAAGAATTTACAAACTCAATCTACACAAAATAGGAACAGAATCAATTTGAAGAATTTACAAACTCAATATGAACAAGATACAATTCAAAATTAAATAAGGACTAAATTGAAGCCCAAATTTTCATTATAAATAGACACTCAAGGATGAAGGAGAAAAGCGTCGAAAAGCAGAAAAGAGTAACTCAAGCTCAAAGTTCTCAAATTCATCTTAGAGTTAAAAGAGAGAAACACATGTTCAAATCAGAAATATTTTCTGAGTGTTCTTTTCTTAGAGTGTGAGAGTTATTATTATTATCAACTTTGTTAGAAGCAACTACTCAAGGTTCAATCTTTTGTATCCAACCCGATAGTGGTTTAGTTCCTTCTTCAATATGGGGTTGTCCGGTTGTTAGGAGAGGACTTGGCTTGTAGGGTCAAGGTGGTTAGTTCCTCAAAAGTCTAGGGTTGTTAGGATGTTTGGGAAGAATGGCTTGGAGGGTCAGTTGCTCTGTAATTCAAGGTTTTTGAATTAGTGGATTAAAGGTTTCTGAATGAGGGGACTAGATGTAGCCAAGTTAGTGGTGAACCAGGATAAATCTACGTGTCAAATTATTTATGCTTTCATTGCTTGTTGCCTCTAAATCCGATTGCTTCTACTCCAAGTAAGTCACCAAAACCAAACTAATTTGTTTTTAATTATTTATATATTATCAAAAAGTTGTCAAATGTGGCAAACCCAATTCAACCCCCCTTCTCGTGTTCGCACCTTCAATTTCCATCAGAGCTCGGTCTCAAGGCTGGGCACTTTACAGTGTTTGAGAAAAGATCCAAGGGTTCAATATGTCTGGATTCAGTGAAGAAGTTGCTGGAGGAAACATCAACAGACCATCTCTGTTTGCTAGAGAACGTTTTGAGTATTGGAAAGACAAGCTGAGAAGTTTCTATAATTCACAAGATCCTAAACTTTGGGACTTGGTGGAAGATGGTTATAT
Organism: Cicer yamashitae; assembly: GCA_037974755.1. Classification (NCBI taxonomy): domain Eukaryota; kingdom Viridiplantae; phylum Streptophyta; class Magnoliopsida; order Fabales; family Fabaceae; genus Cicer; species Cicer yamashitae. The sequence goes on from JBBPBQ010020323.1 coordinate 17,072,966, forward strand.
TGCTCCGAAAAATATTGATAGTATTGAAATTCCAAGAAAGGAGATGAATGCTGATCAGAAGAAGATGTCCAAGATGCATCATAAGTCCATAACATTCATGATAAATGCAATCACCTTCCAGGAGTTTGACAAGTGCACCAACAAAGAGATAGCAAAGAGTATTTATGACAGTCTGATTCTAACCTATGAAGGAAGCAAATGATAACTCTTCATCATATGCATATTTTTCATTGTTTTTAGTCTTAGTTATCTTTTATTCATTAGTAATTTAAATAGTTATTTAATATATGTTGTTAATTTTAGTTATTTGATTTAATGAAATGTTTATGTTCTTATTTCCTTGATTAAGTAGAGATTTTTCGTAGTTTTATGTTGTTACTTTGTTTTAGTGCAGTGCTGAATTTTGGTGAGAAATCAACATGACCAATGTGGAGTATGTCAGCCATATCTGGAGTTGCAGATGTCCAATTGGAGTCAAACCAAGTGCAAATGAAAGATAAGATCCATAGCTACAACTTTCATGAAGAAATAAAAACCAAATTCGAACTCAAAATAGGAGAAAAATTCACTGAACTCCAGGAAGAAGATGTTGTGCGCTTGAAGCGCGCCTAAAGCGCGCCCGAAGCGCATTTCGCGCTAAGGCCACTGACATTTCACGCCTGAAGCGTGTGACGCACAGAAGACATATTAAAATTCGGGTTTTTTGACTTTTGACGGATCTTTTTGACTATTGGGAAGCTTGGAGACTTGTGCCCTAGTAGAGAAACTCAAAGACGGTCGTTTCTAACATCATTGGAACAATTTTATCAAGAATCATTCATGAATCATTCTTGTAATTCTTCTTTAATCCCTATCTTTTGTATCTCTGTCATGAGTAACTAAACCCTATTTGTTAGGGATGAGTGTAACAAGATGAAACCCTTATTTTTCTGATTTGATTTCTAGTTATATGAATGAGTTTATTGAATTATATTTCTCATCTCTGTGCTTAATGCTTTTTATTGCTTGATCAACATTAAAATGTTCTACAATTCGTATTTTGAAACGGAAGTGGACTTTACGGATGCTTGAAATGAGAAATTCATGAATTTGTAGTCTAGGGATAGATGCAGGTCATGAAACCAATTAAATTAGTTGCAAAGAAAATAGTTTAACAAGAGAATTCCTGTACGGTAAGGCTTAATTCTAATCTTAAATCCACTAAGGAATTAGGGGTTACTTTGGAATTAAAGGTTCTGTCACTAAGACATTAGGGCAAGAATAATAAAGAGAATTCGGTAATAACTCAATAAAGGAATGCAGTAACTAGGATCAAATTACACACCAAGGTTGGATTCGAAGTGAAACTCATCCATGACATTTTTCTCATTATAAAGATCAATTTTATTACAGTTGTTAATTTTAAATATTACTTCAATCAATTTGGGAACTTTTTTGTTCAATTTTAGTAATTAAATATAATTCGATAGTAAAACGCAATCCTTGAGTTCGACACTCGGTACTACCGTTTTATAATTACTTGCAACGATTCAGTACAATTGCTGAAATGCTACCAGCAAGCAAGTTCAAGAAGCAAAGGGCAACCTCCTAGTCAAAAAGTATGACTTGTTCGAGATGGAAGATGATGAAAACATTGAAACAATGTTTTCCAGATTCCAGACCCTGGTCTCAGGATTAAAGGTACTTGAGAAGAGTTATATTACTGCTGATCATGTGAAGAAAATTCTTAGGATTCTAACAAGCAAGTGGAGACCTAAGATCTTGCCATTCAGGAAGCAAAGGATCTAAACACTCTAAAGCTGGAAGAATTAATCATCTCTCTCAGATCACATGAAATTGAGCTTGAAGAAGATGAGCCCAAGAAGAAGAACAAAACTCTGGCCTTGAAATCTAAGCAGAAGAAGGTTCTAAAGCCAACACCAAAATCAAAGGATAGTGATTGAGATTATCAGAATATGAAATCAGAGGAAGATGAGATTGCTTTCATAACTAGAAAAATTCGAAAGACGTGACACAATAGAAAAAAGAAATTTCCCATAAAGATATTCCAAACAATCCAATATAAGGAATGATGATAAATACGACAAGAAAAGCATCATCTGCTATGGATGCAATGAACCTAGACATATCAAGTTAGAATGTCCAAATATGGAGAAAGGGAAACACCAGAGGAAAGATTCCATACCCAAGAAGAAGAATTTGATGGCTACATGGGATGATTTTGAGGAATCCTCTGACGATGAACAAGTAGATTTGGCTATGATGGCTCATACCAACTCTACCTCTGGATCCAACACAAATTCTATCTCTGGAAGTGAATCAGCAGATGAAGAAATTGAGGTATTTTCTGAATTTACTCGATTTGATTTAGTTAACGCTATAAATGATTTTTTAAAAATGAATCACAAATTGTCTTTAAAATTTAAAACACTTTGGAAAGAAAATACAAATCTAACTGAAAAAGTTAATATCTTAAAGAATCAAAGTACTGAACTTAAAATAGAGAATGCAAATCTGAAAACTGATATTACTAAACTTAAGACAGATAATGCAACTCTGAAAACTGATATTATTGAACTTAAAACAGAAAATGCAAATTTGAAACTGATATTGTTGAACTTAAGGCTAAAAATCTAACTCTAAAAAGCAATCATAGTTCAAAATCAATTGAAAATACCAAATTTAACTCTGATAAGCATGAAAAAGTATTTCAAGATTTTCTTGCTAATGGTATGGAAAGAAGCAAATATGCTTCTATGATTTATGGAGTTAGTAGAAATGGTAAAAGAGGTATAGGATTTGAAGAAACTATAACTGAACCTAAACCTATTCCCTCTGATATCTTGTGTATTGTTCTAAGAAAGATCATTCCAAATTATCTTGTCCCATGTTAAATACAAGGAAAGACAAGAAACCTTTCAAGATTAACAAACCAAGACCCAACCAAATTTGGGTACCTAAGAACAAAATTATCATTGTTGCAGATGTCCTCAGCAATCAAGTTAAAACACCAATCATGGTACCTGGACAGTGGATGCTCGCGACATATGACGGGAGAAAAGTCTATGTTCTAAGAACTAACTTTGAGCAAAGGAGGCACATTGACTTTTGGAAGAAAGCAAAAAGACCAGATCATTGGTCAAGGTAAAGTTGGTAATGGTACTTCCCCTTCTATTAAAGATGTCTTGTTTGTTAAAGGTCTTAAGTATTACTTATTAAGTATTAGTCAGTTAAGGCCAGATCATTGGTGGATTGATTTTAGATCAACAATCCATATAACTAATTCCTTACAAGGTATGCAAAACCTGTAACAACCCGACCCCAATTACCAGCACTGTTATTCACGATCTTCTCGCCCCCCCCCCTCCTTCCACTCAATTAGGAATTAGCTAGTTTTCGCGTTCCGTGGAAATCAAACCCAGTACCTAGGGGGTAAGCACCGCAGTTTATTCCTTCTCACAGAAGGCAAAAACTCGATAATTCCTAACTGGATTGAAGGGGGGAGAAGATCGTAAATAATAGCGCCGGTGACAGGGATCGGGATGTTACAAAACCTAAGGAAGGTAGTGGGAAGTGAGAAAATTGTCCTCTCAGGCAGCAAAATGGGCTCACATGTGGATGCTATTAGAACTTGCAATTTAATTTTGAATAATGGTTTTTTTTTTTAAATTAGAAAGGACCTTATATGTACCAAGTTTTTCGCGAAATTTGATTTCATTTTTTAGACTTGTATTGTTTTGGATATTCCTTTAATTTTAAAAACACGTCGTTTGAATTATTTTATAATTCTGAATGTTGTTGGAAATGGTATATTGTCTGATGGTCTTTTGTATTAATTTACAAAATGACTCCATTTATAGTTCTATCAATGTTAAAACTGGCATTAATAGGTGAAATATTAACGAGAACTCCTCTATGTTATGACATCGGAGATTAGGACACATCTTCATAGAGAGAATTAAAAGGTTATGGAAAGATGGGATACTGAATACTCTTGACTTTGTTGACTTTGAAACTTGTGTTGACTGTATTAAGCGAAAGTAGACCAACATGTCAAAGAAAGGTGCCAATAGAAGTTCAAGCATAATACAAATAATTCATATAGACATATGTTGTCCAAATACGAATACACATGGTCAGAAATATTTTATCACCTTTATATATGATTACTCACGATATATGAATGCTTATTTGCTTTATAATAAAAACAAATCATTGGAAGCCTTTAGAGTCTTTAAGGCTAAAGTTGAGAACCAATGTGGAAAACATATAAAAATAGTGAGATCGGATCAAAGTAGTGAATACCATGGTAGATATGTTGGAACCAAGTTGATTTTATACTTAGAGTTTTGATGAAAGCAAAAGTATTTTATGAGAACAATATATTTGACTACAAAGAGTGTGAAAGAAGATATGGTCAAGATTTGAAGAAGATTTGATCAAGATTTATCTACAAAAAAATATGAACAGAATTAATCTGAAGAATTTACAAACACAATCTGAACAAAATCAATCTGAAGAATTTACAAACTCAATCTAAACAAAATAGGAACATAATCAATCTGAAGAATTTACAAACCCAATATGTACAAAATACAATTTAGAATTAAACAACGACTAAATTGAAGACCAAAATTTAACTATAAATAGATACTTAAGGCCGAAGAAGAAAATCATCGAAATGCAGAAAAGAGTAGAAGAACTCAAGCTCGAAATTCCAAAGCTATTTTTTAAAGTTTATAGAGAGAAACACTTGTTCAAGTAAGAAATTTTTTCTAAGTGTTTTTTTCTTACAGTGTGAGAGTTATTATTATTATCAACTTTGTTAGAAGCAAACACTTAAAGTTCCAATCTTTTGTATCCAACCCGATAATGGTTTAGTTCCTTCTTCAATATGGGGTTGTCAGGTTGTTAGGAGAAGACTTGGCTTGTAAAGTCAAGGTGGTTAGTTCCTCAAAAGTCTGGGGTTGTCAGGTTGATTGGGAAGACTGGCTTGAAGGGTCAGGTGCTTTATAATTCAAGGTATTTGAATTAGTGGATTAAAGCCTTATGAATGAGTGGACTAGATGTAGCCACGTTAGTGGTGAACCAGGATCAATCTATGTGTCAAATTATTTATGCTTTCATTGTTTGCTACCTCTGAATCCGATTGCTTCTTATTCAAGTAATTCATAAAAACCAACCAGCCTTCATCAAATTAGCAAAAAGTTATCAACTTTGTCAAACACAATTCAACCTCCCCCCCTTCTCGTGTTTGCACCTTCAAGATACACTAAAAGTGGACAAGCACCCGATCCATTTGCGAAGTTTCTTCAAGAACATGAGATTGTTGTCCAATACACTATTCCTAGTTCTCCGAACCAAAATGGTGCAGATTATGCTTAGCAACTCTAATCTTCCAAAATCATTGTGAAATGAAACACTAAAGATGATTGTGTATATTTTAAATCATGTTCCAACCAAGGCTGCCCCAAGATGCCTTTTGAATTAATTAAAGGTTGCAAACCAAGTTTGCGACATATGCGCATTTGGGGATGTCCTTCTGAGGCGAGAATTTATAATCCACAAGAGAATAAGCTAGACCCGAGGACCATTAGTGGGTATTTCATTGCATATGCCGATATGTCTAAAGTTTATAGATTTTATTATCCATCTCACATAATTAGGATTGTGGAATCAAGAAATGCAAAGTTTATTGAAAATCACTTGATTAGTGAGAGCGATCAAATTAGGAACTTAGTTTTTATGCATGATCATACATAGTCTTAACCTTCCACTTCATGTGATTGATTTGTTGTCATTTGTAACATCTCTCCAGATCAAATGGATGTCGATAAACCAATCATTGAGATTCCCCAAAATGTTGATAATCTATAGATCAAATTGGTCATCAGATGCCCAAAAATGATGATCAATTAGTTGAACAATATGACCCACAAGAAAATATAAATCCAACATTGAGAAGATCTGCTAGACCAAGAAAAGCAGTTGTTCTTAATGATTACATTTTGTATCAACAAGAATCTAACTATAATATTTAAGCTGGGAATGATCCTGAAATGTTTGCACAAGCCATGAGTTGAAAAGAGTCAAACTTGTGGTATGATGCCATGATTTATGAGATAAATTCCATGAAAAACAACGGTGTTTGGGATTTTGTTGACTTACCTAATGGAACAAAGGTCATTGGCTGTAAATGGGTCTTTAAGACTAAGAAAGATTCATTAGGGTACCATTGAGAGATATAAGGCCAAACTTGTTGCAAAGGGATTTACTCAAAAAGAGGGAATGGATTACACATTGACTTATCTTTGGTATCTAAGAAATATTATGTATGTCTCGTCTTGGCATTAGTTGCACATTTTGATCTTGAGTTGTATCAAATGGATGTGAAAACAACCTTTCTTAATGGTGATTTGGAGAAGAAGGTTTATATAAAACAACCTGATGGTTTCTCCTCTACTGATGGTGAGCATTTGGTTTGCAAACTTAAGAAATCTATATATGGTTTAAAACAAGTCTCACATCAATGATATCTAAAATTCCATGGAACAATATCTTCATTTGAATTGTTGAAAATCCCAAGGATCAATGCATATACCAGAAGGTCGGTGGGAGTAAAATTTGTTTTCTTGTTCTATATGTGGATGATATTTTGCTTGTTTTAGATGATAAGGGTTTGCAACATGAGGTGAAACAATTTCTCTCTAAAAACTTTGATACAAAGGGTATGAGTGAGGCATCTTATATCATTGGCGTTAGGATCCATAGAGATAGACCTCAAGGTATTTTAGGTCTATCATAGGAAACCTATATCAATAAGGTTCTAGAGAGATTTCAAATGAAAGATTGTTCACCAAGTGTTGTTCCCATTGTGAAGGGTGATGAGTTTGATTTGAACCAATGCCCTAAGAATAACTTTGAGCGGGAACAAATGAAGAATATTCCTTATGCTTCAGTTGTTGGAAGCGTTATGTATGCTCGGGTATGCATAAGGCTCGACATTGCATTTTCTGTTGGAATCTTAGAAAGATATCAAAGTAATACCGGTATTGACCACTGGAAAGCTGCAAAGAAAGTGTTGAGGTACCTTCAAGGAACCAAAGATTAGATGCTTATCTATATGCAGACAGAGAATCTAGACGTGTTCGGCTACTCAAATTCTGACTTTTCTAGTTGTGTTGATTCTTGCAAATCAACATCAAGATACATTTTTTTTGATGGCTAGTGGAGCTATTTTGTGGAGATGTGCTAAGCAAACATTGGTTGCCACCTTTCGTATGGAAGTTGAGTTTATCTCATGTTTTGAGGCTACCTCTCATGGTGTATGACTTAAGAGTTTTATTTAAGGGCTTAGAATTGTAAATTCTATTTGTAGGCCTTTGAAAATTTTCTGCCATAATTCAGTTGCTGTCTTTTTTGCTAAGAACAACAAAAATGGCACTCTAAGTAAACATATCGATATCAAATACTTAGCCATTAGAGAAAGAGTTAATGATAAAGTAGTGGTCATTCAACACTGATTTAGTGATCGTTGATCCTTTGACTAAAGGCATGTCACCATTGAAATTCAAGGATCATATAGAAAGAATAGAACTTGGTTCCTCTTTATGATTGTATACATACAGTTCATTAATCAAACTCTTATATTGTGATGTTATCTTATATTCATGCGGAAATTTAGATTTTGAGAAAATATATTTCATTTGGACCAAGAATAAACATATGGTTTATTCATTAAAGTTTTGTTACCACATTAATTATGTATATAGTTTAGAAATTAAATATGGTGTAATATGTAGATGACAATATACTCAAATTAAGATGAACTATTGTTATGATTTACATATTTTTTTCTTAAAGAAGTTATTTAATTATTCATTAAACTAATAGTTAGATCCTATGGACCAAGTGAGAGAATGTAACAATATATGAGTTTAATATTAAAATTGATTAGCCATTAAAACTTACTATTTAGTGGTCCATAGATTATAGAAGTTGGTTAGTGAATAGTCTCAAGCTTAATGGTTTTCAATGACCATTATATGGGTAGTAATGCTTTCTAGCTTAATAGTCCACAATGACCATTATATGAGTGGTAATGACTTTTAATTTCTTATGATAGAATAAAGTCAATAAATAACATTTGGTCTCTAAACTTGCTTTCGTCCCTTCATTCAGAAAAAACAAATACATCATCTGTATTGAAAAAAAATAGGAGCTTGGAAGAATCAAAGACAACACACTCACAACACTATAACAATGGTTGGAAGTAAATTGTATTTCTAGTTTTCCGCATTTGATTTATTGATCTTTAATGTTCTTTTTTTTTTAGGAACATAAGATAATTTATAATTATCTCACATACTATACTAAATATTCCTCTCATCAGTTTTTTCTACTCTCTACTAATAAATATGGATATTAATTTGGCTATTTCGTCTTTAGCGTTGTTATTGGGGATGTGCTTTCATAAAATGTTACATATTGTGATAGTAACTCTCAAAGTAAAAATTAATTGTTAATATTTGCTATGCATTTTTGAGTGTGATAGATATGATAATTTGACTTGTTATTGATTTAATTATGTAGAATCATATTGGTTTTACTATTTTTTTTATCCAAAACTTATAATTTTGCTATTATCTTTTGGCTTAAATGCAGTTTTAGTCCCCATATTTTAACTGATTCGCAATTTTGGTCTCCCTATTTCTAATTTCGCAATTTTGGTCCCCTTATTTTAACTGATGCGTAATTTTGGTCCCTCTATTTCTAATTTGGAAATTTTGGTCCCCCTATTTTAACTGATTCTTAATTTTGGTCCCTCTATTTTTAATTTTTCAATTTTGGTCTCTCTATTTATTAAAATTGAGACATTTTATAAATCTAATGGATCACAATTTTTTTTTAAAATTTAATCGATTACATTTAAAAAAATATATAACATTAAAAAAATATTAGATATTTATTTAAAAAATATTTTTTATTATAAAAAAATACTTAAAAAAATAGTTTTTAATCATTTTAAAACTAATTAAATCTAAAAATGGTTTATTTATTATTTTTTAAAAACTGATTTCAAAATTTATTATTTTAAAAACTGTTTTTAAAAGAATTTTTAATTATTATTGTTATTAATTCAAATATGTTTTTAAAATAATGATGAATAATTAATAAATTACGATTTTTTAAATAATGAAAAAAAAATTAAGTTCTATTTTT
>JBBPBQ010020323.1:17087492-17151280 GCA_037974755.1 Cicer yamashitae
TATTTAAAAGTCCTTAATTTTTATACATCTATTTAATATGATTTTTTTTATCTCTCTTTCTATTATATAACTAATATATTACATATATTATATTATTTTCTCTATTTCTATCTCTCAAAAGGTAAAATAGATGTATGAATTTTTTCCATTGAATTTTATGAACAAAATTTCATACAACAAATACTTAATATATATTGCGTAAAAAAAAAACCTAATATATATTATATATATTTAAAACAATATATAAATCAACTAGGAAATCTTGATCAAGCGCAATATTTAACAAACTCATAGATTACACAATCTAGTAACAATAATCACAATATAAACAGTACTTAATTAACAATTACCCAATAAATTATATTATATAAATTATAAATGTAAAAATAAAATTAAAATTAAGGATCGTTGTTGTTGTTTTGTTGTGTAATGTTCTCTGCGGTTTGCGCGAGTGACTGAAGATTGCACCGTACAATTGTATCAACAAACACGCGCGTGTCTTCTTTACTATTTCCCGGCGGAACATCCACCACATATGACTCAACAACCACCGTGCCGGCACCGTCACCTACGGCGGAGGGATGAAGTGTAGTCACGGAGCGGTAGTTAGCAAGCCGGTGGTCCCCACCAACGACGCTAAAACTGATTACGTGTCGGTCCTCGTCGAGGATCTCGAGTCGTTCGGTGCTACGTGCGGCAGGGAGGCCGGAGATAAGATTGACTTCCCGGAGTGATCCGATGTTGATGTCGCCGGTGCCGATGACGGTGCAGCTTTTGATGAAGTTTTTGTAGGATTGTGGGTTGTCGAAGCGGCGAACGACCGACCAAACGGAGGCGATGGAGGCGGTTGTTTCTTGAACGACGGCCGAACAACATTGGTCGTGGGCTACGGCGTGTGTGTGGTAGTGGGATATATGATCGGGGATGTCGGTGGTAGGGTTGACGAAGAGGGTGTTGTTATCGATCTGGTGGTCAAAGTGGTGGTCGATAGTTCTGTGGAGGAGGAGAGAAGATTTTGGAGGCATTTTTTTATATGTATAATTATTAAAAGAAAAGATGAAGAAATTTTTCCAAAAAAAATTATGATTGAATTTATGGATCTTGTTGGTTTGAAAATTGAAGATGAATATGAAGATGATGAAAGGGATATTTTTTGGGGAGGGGGTTGGGTTATGTGGTTAGGGTTATATATAGTAGTAACTTCAAGCTTGGGCAAGATGAACGTATTCTTTATGGCATAGAGACAAAGAAAGGTTAGATGAAGTTCATGTGGGGGGTGGTGTATATTAAAAATAAGGACCAAGTTGGTGGAGATGAATTTACCAATTTGGGTTTTATGTATTTAAAATTTTGTAGTGTTCTTTTGTAAATCAATAATCTCTCTTGCTTGTGGGGTCAAAGAACCTATTTAATTACAAAATTGTCTCTTTATTTAATTTCATTTTAAAACTAGAAAATGAAATATGAAATCTTAGACTTTTAAAAGTTGATCTTCTATAATTAATTTTATGGTTGTAGTCGGCAGAAGATTGTTATTAAAAAAAAAAAATTCAAAAAAGAAAAATGTCAACAAAATTGTTGAAAAATTGGGTTTGAACAAACAAAAAAAAAAAAAGAAAACAAAATATAAGATGAGATGAGATTAATTTTCTCCATAGGAATCGCAAAGCACACATGTTAGGTACAATATTTATGATAATATTTAACACACACTATGTACTGTAGTGGAAGTTGAAGTCTATCAAAGTGAATTTTAAGGAATGGCATAAAAATGAACATGGGAGAAATATTGAGAAACAAGTCAAAGAGGTTAAGGAGAGGCTGAATTGGTTGGACATGAAGGATGAAGTGGGAGCATTGGGAGAGTAAGAGGTTTTGGAGAGTAGATGTATTTCTTCTATGCTGTTTTCACTGTAAGAGTGGATTGAGTATGAATTGGCAGAAATATTGAATTTTGTGGTTGAAGGAGGGAGATGATAAATCAAAATTTTTTCATAGTGCAATGGAAAATAGAATAAGGCATAACACTATTGGTAGTATTGATGTTAGTGTAGTGCATATTCAAGAGGTGGACAGTATTCATCATATAATGTCCAATCATTTTACTAATTCATTCAAAATAGTTTATTTGGAAATGCCTGGATAAGTTGTAGTTTATATCATAGACCAAGATGTAGAGATGTTGATATCTCGGTTTAGTGAAGAGGAATTAAGCAAACATTTTGGGACTGTGATAGTTATAAAAGTCCTAGACAAGATTGAGTGAATTTTGGTTTTTTGAAAGATTTTAGAATGAGGTCAAATTAGATTTTATGAGATTTCTTAGTGAATTTCACTCGAATGGGAGGTTGGCGAAAGGTAACAATTATACACTATGTATGAAGTTCTATCTAAAGTGCTTGCCGACAAGTTGAAAAAGGTGATAGGTCGGGTCATTACAGATACTCAATATGCATTTGTTAAAGGGAAACAAATATTAGATGGTATTGTGATTGCAAATGAAGTGGTGGATGAGGCAAAACGGATGAAAAATTAATTAATATTATTTAAGGTGGATTAAGAAAAGGTTTATGATTCACTAGAATGGAGTTATCTTGAGGTAGTAGTGGTGAAAATTGGGTTTCTGGTGAAATGGAGGAAATAGATAATGGAATATATTAGTTCAATTTTTGCATCTATTTTAGTCAATGGAAGTTCAAAAAATGTATTTTGGATTAAATGAGTAAGGTGTGCTTAAAGCGTGAAAAAGAAGGGTTGGGTGTGAGGAGGGTGCACGGGTTTAATTGTGTATTATTAGGTGAATGGTGTTGGAGGTTGAAGATGAACCGCAGAAGAACATTCAAAGCATTCAATAGGGAGTGGGAGTAGGTAACCAGGGCTGGTTCATTACCTGAGAATAATAGTTGGTGTGATTCTTGGATGGAGGGTGGAGTGCTTTGTGATAAATATAGTAGATTATTTGAGGTTGTTGGTGATAAAAATGTGTTTGTGGAGAATATGGCTAGAATCGAGTGGGGTGTTGATGGTGTCGTAGGAGACGTTTGTTCTCTTAGGAAGAGGGGTTAGGTTAGTTCATGATTGTTGTGCTTTGTCGGCTAATGTTTCTTTGCACAAAAAAATGTGTCTGACAGGTGGACGTGGCAATTTGATCATAGTGAGGAGGAAGCTAAGAGATCACCCTTGTATGATTTCATCTAGAATAAGGTAGTTCTGTTGAAAGTATGTTATTTGTTTAGAGTGTGCTCAATAATAGGATTCCTACAAAGGATAATTTAACATCTGGTATCAATAGCTTTTGGTTCAGTACTGTATTAAATTCTTAGTATGTTCTATGGTTGCAACTTTGTATAATCTTCCACATCATAAAAGAAATTTGATATTGTAGAAGTGTTGTATATGAAATGTTCTTGCTAAGAAAGACTTGGTTACTAAGTGGTCCTTTATGACTCACTATTTTTTCCTAAGAAGCTACTTATGCCACGATTTACAGTTTTCATCCCGCTACAATGTCAATTTTTTCAAGTTCAGTGAAGTTTTGGCATGGAGATATTTGATCGAAGAATCAATATTGCCTTGTGGAAAATTGAAGTCAATGATGTATTGATACAACTGGAATTATACAAGTTGTTGATTAGCACATGATAATTGGTTGACATTGATGCAATGTGTTTTATGAGATTATGTCGATTGCTGAAGAACATTCTGATAAAGTTAATATGGAAGTTGTACCATAAATTTTCAATTTAGTTTTGGGTATGTAAAAAAAATTATTTGAGTGATTTATCTTCAAGTAGAAATTCATGAATTGTTTTAACTTCAATTGGAGTATGATAATTTTTTTAAACTATGATTATCGATGTAGACAATGGAAGCTGAAGATATATAGTTTTCATTCAAGGTGGCGATTGTTAGAGTTGATTGAGGTTTTATATATTAAAATAGCCCCATATTACGTAGTTTTATAAAGGAATAGAGAGATCATAGCTATATATATGGCTCTGGTTCTTCATTATAAATTGCATAAGTCAAAAAGAGTTTAAGCTTGTATATGATTTTTTTTTTCCTTATACTCTTGTGTTAGAGTGTTATTAGATGTAGTTTAAATATTTGCTTTGGAGTGTATGGATGTATTGGGAAGTTTGAGAAAAGCCTATGTGTTGTAATAATTTTCACATAGTGTTGTTCTCTAATTGTCGTTAGACAACAATCCTAATTTTTCATCCAATTTTGGAGTTTCCACATTATATTCTTGTATTTTGACCGTGTTTCTTTAATTTCTCTATGTCTGTTTTTTTCCAGCAAGTGGTTTCTTTAAAAATATAGGATGTGAGAGATTCACACTTGAGGGGGGAAATGTTGGGTTCAAATGTGAGTGGCTAAGTTTCACATTGACTAAAAATGAACTAAATATTAGATATATAAGAAAGGTGACTCATATATCCATTACCTTAAAATTCTAGATGGAGACGTGTTGTCAAAATCTCTTATAATCCTTGAGCATTTGACTTGTCATTGTTGAATTACTACATTTATTCATTGATTGCACTTTTTTCTAAGGATATGGAACGAAATTTTGAAGTGATTGAGTTTTACTAGTGTACTTTCACATGGTTTCCTTCAATTACGTCCAACAATTTGTTGTTTAAATTTTTCCATCAATGTCTCAAGAGAAAGCTTATATATTATTTGGTTGACATGCATTTTTGGTCAAAAAGCTACAATTATATGTTTCACTTTTTGGTCAAATTAATGGTGGTTATTTCCCCTTGTTTGTCTCAGTTCTACTAATTTTATTGGGGTTATTTCTTGACTTCATGTATGTGGTGTTATATTTTAGGCTTAATTGTAATTTTAGTTCCTCTATTTTTATTGATTCACGAAATTGGTCATCTTATTTTAAAAGTCAATAGTTTTGGTCCCTCCTTCTGATTTTTTAACTAAAAAATTATGACGTGAAATATTTTAAATAACGTAACATATGATACAATAATGTAAAATGATTAATACCCATGAAATTTGAATAAAACACTGTAAAACTTAACTTTCAACTTCGGAAATTTTTCATATTTTTAATTTAATTAATGACATATGAATAATTAATGTATCTAGATGGTTCTATATCATAAAATTGAATATCACGTCATTAAAAATATGTCAATTCCGCATTTTTTAGTTCAAAAATTTGACAGAGAGAACAAAACTGTCGATTTTTAAAATAGAGAATCATTTATGTGAATTAGTAATAATAGAGGGACTAAAACTACAATTAAACATATATTTTATGTGCATAAGGTGTTCATGTTTTGAACTCACTTGGTTTAAGATTGTATCATTATTCTGGATAATATTGGCACAACTTATGCTAATATAGTGGTTAGTTTAATCTTTTAGCTTGTTAAAAAAATCATCTGGTAAATTTGTTTGAAACTACTTTCATTTTGAAATAGAAAGGGAGTGTTAATCTATTTTAAAAGAATTAAATATGTTTTATCATTTCTCTAAATAAAAATTATTTTGATTTTAGTCTCTAAAATTTTATTTATTTATTTATGCCTCTACAAATACACAAAAGTCCTAAAAAAATCCTTACTATATTTTTTTTATTAAAAAAGTTTAATATGGTCAATTTTCAACGATGTGGCAATGGTGACCGTATAAATATTGATGAATGTGTATTTTCTAAAGAAAAAACTAAATAACCTTTAATTAATTATATTAATAAATTAATTGAATTTATATACCTTAGATTAAAATAGAAATGGTTATTAACTGGGTTAAAATCAAAATTGATATATAGGGTATGAAGAAGCAGAAGAACCATAAATCTGGAAGAAACACGACCAACTCTTATTCCAAACACTTCACATTCTCAATTAAGTTCTCATTCCAACCTCTCACTGATGTGGCTTTATTTTTATTTTTTTATATTATGTTGAATATGGCTCATTTATTTTTAATTTTTTAAAAAATTGTAAGTTCATTTATTTTTTAAAAAAATTGCCAACTTATTTTTTTTTAATATTGTCACCTAATTTTTTTAAATTTAACTAAAATATAATTTTGATTTTTTATCTTTTACCTATTATTCATTTTAGTCCTTTATCTTTTTTTAAAAAATTTCTTTCGATCCTTTAATTTTTTTTAATTCTTTTTCATCCTTTTTCTTTCATGTAATATTCACTTTATTCCTTAATAAAATGATATACTTGTATAATTTTTTGAAAAATAAATTACTAAAATAATTATTAAATAAAAGATAAATAATTAAAACAAAAGATAAAGAACTAAATAAAAAGATAAAGGATCAAAATAAATATTAAGTAAAAGATAAAAAACAAAACTATATTTAAGCTTTTAATTTTTTTTATCATTGCCAACAAACTAGAACAGTTGACAATTTAAAAAAATATTAAATAAATAAAATGACAATATTAAAAAAAATGAGTTAAAATTTTTAGGAAAAATAAAAAACAAATGAGTTGGCAATTTAAAAAAAAAATAAAATCGAGTTGTATATTTCACGTAATCATAAAAAAAAAATGTCACGTTAGCGTTGACCGAGTCAAAATCAAAAGGTTTACTATTTGTAAAAGGGCTAAAATTATAATTTTCAAACTAAGAAGTCTAAAATCGCCATATTTTAAAACTTGGGAGGCCTAAAATTTTATTTTGGCCTTAAATAATTTAATTATTAAAATAAATAATTATTTTTGGACTAAAGATTAAAACATTTAGTGAAATGATATTTTCATTTTAAATATAAAAAATCAAACATGTTGAGTCATATATTCCATCTTTTCAAATAATTTGAAATTTTATTTAATTTTAATTGTTTAACAAAAATTTAACAATATTCATCTCTTCAATCTAAGACCCATCATTCAACCTAGAAATTCATCACAACCAATCCAACAAAACCAGATAAAGAAAGTAGTCCACTAGAACACTTTATCTCTTTCTTCTTTTGTAGAACACAAAACCAGTTTTCAAACTCCAAACCAAGTCTCAAATGAAATCACTAACATCAAGATGAAATCACATGTTAAGCACATTTTTCTTACCAAAGTAACTTTAAAAAAAAAAATTAAATCAACACATCCTATAATGAAAAAAAAAAAAATCCCCCCAAAAAAGAATAATAAATAACATAATCAAAAGAAAAATTAGGAAATAATTACAAAATCAAATGGAAAATTAGAGACCCAATAAGTAATAAGTAATTTCACTAAAGAAATCATCTTTAAAGAAAAAGAAAGCAATTAGAGATCTATGACAAAGTGCATGTGTGTTGTTCCTTTTGACAGAAAAATTAAAATAGGGTATGGATGAGAACAAGGTGAATGAGTATAGAAGAAAAGGATCAATAAAGATTTGAAGAGACTAATTAATTGAATGGTGACAAACGTTCTACTCTGCTCTAGAACAAAAACATGAAATAATGTTACACGCAAACATAAAAGCTCAAAAGTAGGATCTTCTTTTTCTTTAGATGTTTGTCATGAATAATTGAAGAGTGTGATCGCGTGAATGAGTTTGTGCCACCCCTTTTTTCTTTCGATTTATCTTCAAATTCTAGATCTGAGTTTACCCTATCCTTTTTTATTGTTTTTTATTTTATTAAAATGTTAATTAAAAACGAGCCAGCAACTGAAATTTCAAGTCAACATGAAATTAGTCTAGTCCTGTATGCCACTTCATCAAATTTTGTCCAACTCAGTAAAAAAAATTGATAAGGATCAAATTAAAGTAATTTGAAATTACAAGATTAAATTAAAAGAAAATTTTTTATAAAGACTAAAATCCAAATGAGTCGTATATACATAAATTTTTTGCATATTTAAACTTTTAAAAAATAGTTATTGGATCACAAAACTCTTATAAACTCATTATCCAATTACAAAAAATTCACAAATGAAGTTTCATGTCAAAATGCCCCCATCCTAAAATGCTTGTGACATGAGATTATAAATGTTGGAACAAATCTTAGGAATAATTGGAAATGGAATGAAGAAAGAATGAAAATTGAATGGAAAACTGAGTTACTTGACTTGCAAGTAATCTGCCAAACCTTTGTATTTATATCAAACACTCTTAATAATGTTTTACAAAACTTAATTTTAACAATTTTAATTACCTTCTAACAATCCTAACTAACTTCTAATATCAATTTTGAATTGCATTTAACATGCCCCTTAATTCAAAAGTGATTCAATTGATGTCAATCCAAGCTTGTTTCTCATCTCTTGGAACTTCAACTTTTTCAAGCCTTTGGTTAGGATGTCAGCCTTTTGATCATTAGTTTTGCAACGCTCTAGCTTTATCTTGCCTTTCATTACTTGAACCCTTAGAAAATGGAACCTTGTTTCTATGTGCTTGCTTTTTCCATGAACACTTGAATGTCTTACTAGATCTATTGTTGATTTGTTGTCTACCTTCAACTTCACTGCTTCAGCACTTTTTAATCCCAATTATGTCAACAATTCAGCCAGCCACAAAGCTTGACAAGCTCCCATTGATGCAACCACATATTTAGCTTCACAAGTGGACAAGGCTACTATGCTTTGCTTCTTTGAACACCATGAGATTGGTGAGTTATTGATCATAAACACATAGCTCGTGGTACTCTTTCTATCATCTTTGTCTCCACACCAATCAGCATCAATAAAGCCAACAAGTTCAGCTTCATCTCCATTCAGATTTGTGGGGTACAGCAGGCCAAGCTCAATGGTTTCCTTGATGTATCGCAAAATTCGTTTTGCTGCCATGTAGTGTGATGATGTCTTATGCTTCTCCATGTATCTACTAATCAGCCCAACACTATATGCAATATATGGCCTTGTGTTGCACAAATACCTCAAGGATCCTACAATTTGCTTGAAGATTGTAGGATCAATCAGCTCCTCATTGCCCTCCTTGGACAGCACCAGCCTTACTTCTGATGGGGTACTAGTTCCATTGCAATCTTGCATTTTGAACCTTTTCAATACATCATTTGCATACTTCTTTTGATACATAAAAATTCCATTTTTTCTGGTTTCAAACTCAATGCCAAGGAAATATGACAGCATGCCTAGATCAGTCATCTCAAACTCCTTCTACATTCTGATTTTGAACTCCTTGATTTTTACTTCATCACTGCCAGTTAATAGTAAATCATCAACATAAAGTCATATCAATCGTGCAGGTGTTGCTGCTGCCTTCTTGACATAAACTCCATGCTCATTCACACACTTTTCAATCTGTTGCTCTATGAGGAATATGTCAATCCTCTTGTTCCAGGCCCTAGGAGCTTGCTTCAGGCCATATAAAGCTTTCTTCAGTTTGTACACATGACCTTCCTTGCCTGTTTTCACATATCCTGGTGGCTGCTTTACATACACTTCTTCTTCTAGTGATCCATTGAGGAATGCTGATTTGATATCCAGTTAATGCATAGACCAACCTGTGTAACTGGCCATTGAGACTACCAACCTTACGGTTTCAATTCTAGCTACTGGGGAAAACACTTCATCATAATCCAGTCCATGTCTCTGCAAAAATCCCTTTGCTACAAGTCTGGCCTTGTACCTGACAATCTGTCCATCAGGCTTCAATTTTAGTTTATATACCCATTTCACATCAATTTGTCTCTTATTTACTGGCAGGGTCATCAACTCCCAGGTCTTGTTCTTCTCTATGGCTTTGAGCTCTTCCTCCATTGCTAATCTCCATCTAGAATCACTCAAGGTCTCTTCATCACTTACTGGTTCTGATTCAGGCAGCAAAGCAAAATGAATTAATTCTCCATCTTCATCACTTACTGGTTCTGATGCCTGAGTCAGATGTTACTTCATATGGATTCAATCTGACTGAAGGTTTCCTAACTCTTTCAGATCTTCTCACAGGCTCACAAAATACTTGGTTATAAGATTACACATAAAATGAAAGAAATTGGTGGAAAAGATGATAAATGGGGCGCCACACTCTTTATGTTGAATAGAAAATATGATAAGCCAAGTGAAGATCACCATAGAAACTTGGTTTCTTGATAAGATCAAATGTTCGTCAAATCCATAACCAAAAGAGCAATGCTCTCAAATTCACACAAAGTTCCTTATTCATATGTTGTGCCCTAGATATAATTTAGAGGGCCTCAAGCTGATTATAAACCAAGGAATGACAAAGGAAACTTTTGTAAGTGTTAGGACTTCATCCAATTAATCTAACATCAAAGTCTAGAGCTGAAATAATTGCCAAATGGTTACAAATTGAATGAAAATAAAGAGGGACAGTTGCAATGATGGTGGTGTGGCTGCCATGGTTGTTTTGGGTGGTTACACTTTTATTTCTTCATAAATAAGGTTGAGTGAATGACAACTCATTTCCCATTTTGCTGATGAAGGCACCACTCTCTCATTCTTTAATATTTGCACTATTTTCTTCTTCTATTTGAATACTCTTGATGGTTTTGCTCTCCATTTGCTTCAGCACATTATTTGCATTAAATTCAAACAAACCAAACACCATTTAAAGATTTTGAAGCTCTAAGATGGATTAAATACATAGACACACACAAATGTAAACTAAGTGTCTTTGGGCCTATTTTGGACAAATTGGTCTCTTATGTCTTGGTGACATAAGCCCTTGTCGTAGGACCTCCTAAGCTTTGAATGGCTTCACTTATGTCTTGGTGACTTATGTCTTCATCATATATGCATCAAAGTATTGAATAGAAGTTACAAAATGATATGTGGCTCTCGAATCTAATATTCAAATAGGAGAAAAAGTACTTGAGTGAATGTTACCTGAATCAATGTGGATATTGTGATTTGCCATGAGGGCAGAAACTTGATTATTGGAAATAGAAGTAGTTGAAAGAAACAAAGCCGACAAACCTTAAGTTTGCTCTTTGGTCAAGGTAGAAGAAGAAGAAGAAGAAGAAGAAATAACATTTTTCTTTGGTGTGGTTTGTCTTTTTACAGTTAGCACATAACTTTGAATTGAATGGTTTTCCACCATTGTTCTTTTGAAAAAATTTATTTTTTTCTTTAAAAGGTCTGGAAACAGAAGATTGAGAATCAACATTCAAAGCAGTAGACTCCATCAACAGTCCAATTTTCAATTGTCTTTCTTGTTGTAAAACCATGGAGTATACTTTGGTCAAAGGAGTAATGAGATCTAAAAGAAGAATCTAGGATCAAACACTAACATAGTTTTCATTTAACCTTGGAAGAAAATACAAAACTAAGTCATCATTCTTATATTCGGTGACGGTAGTGAATGTGTTACAACAACCATTTGTAGTTGATTTACATGATGGAATTAGGCGAAAATTAAAAAGTTCATCAGAGATTTTCTTTAAATTTGTGAAATAAGTGGTAATATAAGAATTCCCTTGCTTTAGAGAAGAAAGATTAAAGGTAATTTGAGAAATACGAACAAAATCACCTTGTGAAAAACATTGTTTAAGTTCTTACTAAATCAAATCTTGTTTTTAGGGTTTTTTTAGTCACTGATACCATATTATCAATCTGTGAATCAAAAAGAAATATTTCATTAAAAAAGAAAAAGTAAAGTTACAAGTACTTATAATAACAAGTTTAACAAACTAATCTAAGTAACTAACTAGTAACAACCTAACTACCTAACTACCCAAAATAAAATTCAAACTAATCTCTCAAAGAGGGACAATACTCTAACAGAAAAATAAAAAAAATAAAAATATCAAACTAACTATTTCATAACAATATACACAATGGACAATAATTGCTAGTGAATAAATTTCAAACTAATTTTTTTATATTTATAATAATTTTCTACTTTTCTCTTTTTCACCGTATTCTATATTGAATGAGTATCCATTTTGAAACAATCATTGAATCTCTCTTAGAACTTTTGTATATATGCCCAAGCACCATTCCCCCAACCTCTAATTTTAGTTAGGTTCAGATCACATATAGGATTTATAAGCTTTTGGTGTCTTAAAAGTTTGATGTGTGGCCATAAAATTAAAAGAGTCTTTATCAACAAAAAATTAAAAAGATTCTATGACTGATCGATCTTAGTTGATGGTTTTATAAATATATCCCACTTGCATGCTTTTCAGTACCAATTAATTGAAGGGAACTATTATATTGTTCAAGGCGCTTTATCATTTTTTCTCTAATTTAAATAAAGTTCTAATTAATTTTGATTCTCATAGATATTTTTACAGATCAATTGGTCTCTCTCCCTCCATGAAACATTGCCACCGGTTTTTTTTCTTTTTATTTTTCTTTTTTTCATCTAAAAGAGTGGTTTAGGGTAAATTTTTGTTCTAAATCTACCCTTCTAAATTATTTCTTTCATTCTCTGTTATCAGATAAACGATTTTTTCCACACTTTTAGTTTCTTTTCATGTTTATCTTTTCTGATTTTGTTGTTTTAGTGCGACACTGTTTTTGTTTTCTGTTTTGTCACTTTTGCACATATTTTGTCGTTTTATACTATTAACTTAAATGTTGTGAGTTTGTTCTCAGATTCATCTTTTTTAATTTTATCGATTTTGAATTATATTATTCTTGATCGATATAATTTCTACAATTTAAATGAATGAGTACCGCTTTTTTAGTAAAAAAAACATAAAGATCTTATTATTTCCACTTAATGAGTAATTCCCAACAAAAAAAACATGTCATTACAGCCAATTTAAAATGGTTTAATCCATATCAAATCCACACCCACCCCCAGTTAATTAAAAATACAAATGTTCTAAAGTAAAATAACCCAAATTATGGATTATTGCCTTTGGATTACTATTCAATTTTCAATTGAAAGAATTTGTAATTTTGATCTTAAAATATGTTCAATTATTATTATGGTGGGGCTATGATGCATAGGTACCCGTACCGATACAATTATCGGTATTGGATACGAGATACAATATTTTATATAAAAAAATCAAGGTATATGTGTTTTTTGATAATGGTAATAATAGAAAAGACAATTAAAAATATTTTTGAATTTTTACTATTGCATAAAGAGAATAGTTATTTTTAATTCTTTTAATGATGTTTTTGTTGATATCTTAATATCTAGATTAAAATATATAATGAAATGTTTGATTATAATAATTATATATTAATGAAGAATGATCAATGATTCTTTCTTTACAAGTATTTGACATGTATATAAATTTTAAATTAAAAAAATTATTAACGTATCTAGATCGTATTGCACTCGTACTATGTATACAGACTTCATAGATTTGTATCAATGCCACTGGACACAATTGTTGCAACATACTACATATGTCTCACAATAACAGTGTCTTTTTTTCCGTTTCATATATATTAAGAAATAATTATAAATAGAATAAAGATAATAATCATTTTACCAAATTATTCTTTATAATTATTAGTATAATTTCTACTATCATAAATATAAAGTAGAATTATCATTTTGGAAGTAGTGTATATAGTAATAATTGAAGGATGCAATTACAAAAATATATTTAAAGTTACATTTGAAAATTGAAAATAATATTTATTTTAAATTATTTTTTTTTTATTAAACTGACATTTATCATAAAACGAATCACTTTTACAGCATGTACTACAAAACTTACCGACAACTGACCTATTGATAACTCTTCATCATATCCATATTGTTCATTATTTTTAGTTTTATTTATCTTTAATCATTAGTTAATTTAAGGAGTTATTTGATATATTTTATTGATTTTAGTTCTTGAATTAAACGAAATGTTTATGTTCTTATTTCCTTGATTAAGTAGATATTTTTCGTAGTTTTACGTTGTTTCGTTGTTTTAGTGCAGTGTTGAATATTGGCGAGAAAGCAACATGACATATGTAGAATAATTCAGTCATATTTGGAATTGTAGATGTCCAATTGACCAAGTGCAAATGAACGCTAAGATTCATAGCTACAACTTTCATGAAGACATTGAAGTCAAATTCGGACTCAAAAGAGGACAAAAATGCAGTCTACGTCAGACAACAGATGTTGTGCGCCTAAAGCGCAAATGCTTGTGCCTGGGACACATTTCTACAGTATTTTGGCATCCTGTTTCTACCTAGGTGCGCCTGGAGCGCAAATGCTTGCATTTGGGGCACATGACGCGCTGCAGAATGCATAAAAATGTGTTTTTTATCACTTTCTAGGTATCTTTTTGGCTATTTTAATGTTTGGAGACTTGTGCTCTAGCAGAAAAACTCAGAGGCGGCTGATTCTAACACCATTGAAGAAGTTTTATCAAGAATCATTTATGAATCTTTCTTGTAATTTTTTTTAATCTCTATCTTTTGTATCTCTGTCATTAGTAACTAAACCCTATTTGTTAGGGATGAGTGAAACAAGATGAAACCCTTATTTGTCTGATTTGATTTCTAGTTATATGAATAAGTTTATTGAATTATTCTTCTCATCTATGTGCTTAATGTTTTTTATTGTTTGATCCACTTTAAACTGTTTTACGATTCGTATTTTGAAACGGAAGTAGACTTTACGAATGCTTTAGATGTGAAATTCATGATATTGCAATCTAGGAATAGATGCAGGTCATAAAACCAATTGAATTAGTTGCAGAGGCAATAGTTTAATAAGAGAATTATTGCACTGTAAAGCTTAATTATAATCTTAAATCCACTATGGAATTAGGGGTTACTTTGGAATTAAAGGTTTTGTCATTAAGACATTAGGGTAAGAATAATAAAGAAAATTTGGTAATAGTTCAATAAAGGAATTTAGTAACTATGATCAAATTAGAAATGAATGTTGAATTCGAAATGAAACTCATCCCTCACATTCTTCTTATTTAAAAAATTATATTCTATTACTCTTGTTAGTTTCAAATATTATTTCAATCAATTAAGAAATTTTGTTTAATTTTAGTAATTAAACACAATTCGATAGTATAACGCAATACTTGAATTTCACACTCGATACTACCGTTTTAATTATTACTTACAACAATTCAGTAGACGCTTAAACATTATCACCTATGTGACTAAACATGAGGAGATATTTTTTTTCATAATTGGTAGGTTTGATTTTGATGTTCATATAGGCCATATATGTAGGTCCTTCAAAATAAAGCCAGTTTATCTTAATAAATATGTGGATATTTATATTTTGTTTATAAATCTTAATGTATATCATTATTTGATTTGGATGATTAATTTATAATTATATATCTAAGTTTTATTAATGTTGGAAAATCGATAAGAGAAAATATTCAAACAAATAGAGACACATTTAAGAAGCAAGAAAGAAATAGAAGTCAATTTATAATTTACACTTTATATATAATCCACAATCTCACAACAAAATACTTTATCACTCAACTTATAATATTTACAATGAAAAAATTTCAAACCCTCATGCACAATTTTTGTACGAAAAAGTTTTAAACTTCTCACACAATTTTATAATGATAAATTGTAAGTTGTAACCATCTCAGAGACCCACAACTATCTAAACTAACATTACACTAAAAAAAAACTAGAATAACAGTGGTGAATAATACTCAAACTAACTATTTATATTTATAATAATTCTGTGTTTTTTTTTCTTTTTTACATTTATATTTATAATAATTCTCTTTTTTTTTTTTTTTACATTGTTTAATATGGAACTTGCAGAGTATCCATTTTGGAACAATACTTAGAGCTCTCGTAGAAATATTATATTTGTCTTTAATTATATGCGTTCATTATTTTTCACTCTTATTAAAAAAAGTTAATAGTGAAGTTGATGTGTTCATTTTATATGTTAATGTTTCAAAAATTATATTTGTATTTAAATGTGTCAAATTTAACTTTTTATATTCAAAATGATTTAGTAGTATTAATAAGGACTATGTTTGAAAAATAATAATAATAATAATAATAATAATAATAATAAATGCACCTAATAAATTGACATGATACTTATATTATAGATAAAAAAATTCTTCAAAAAATGCTTATAATTAAAAATAGAAGTAATATTAAGGGCAACCGCCTTCATTTTTCTATAAAAAGAGTTTGTAATTTTTGTCTCAAAATATGTTAAATTATTATTATGGTGGGGGTGTAATAGTATTGTATGGAGAGGGCGTTATTTGGTCTGTTCATTCGAAAAGGAACATGGGCCAAGCCAAGGCCTAATCCTTAAACATGGACCAAATTGGAGCCCAGCTTAAGAAATGTTATGTCAAAAGCAAAAAAAGAAACTCCCTTCATTCCAATATAATTGATAATTTCAGTCTAATATTTGTTTCAAAATTATTGAAATTTTAAACTTTCATTGACTAATTAATATAAACTTTTTGTGTATATTTAAAAGGTTGGAGTGCAATGCTACCATTTATCATTTGTAGTACTTTAAAATATATTAAAAGAAAAATAATAGAGAACTAGATACAACTTGAGGAGACTGGGCCAAAACCTAAAAACACAATTCGATAAAATAATCGACGAATAACTATCTAATTAAAAATCTTATCGGAAAGTCCAATTATTTCCTTTATTAAGTAGATAAGAAGTTAGAAATATGTAATACTATTACCGATAAATACAATGAGATTAAATAAGGACATTTGAATCTAAGTATATACCTATTTATGAATCTTTAATATTTGTACCATGACCAGGACCGTCTAAATATGTTCGGAGGTCATGTTCGAATATAAGAATTGACCCATAAAATCACAAAACTCTGATATCAAGATTCTAACATTTGGTAGTGGGTGGTGGCATCTAGTAAGATGCAACAACTGTCACATACTCACAGTGTTGGGAAACTGCGTATTTATTCTAAGCATAAGGTGCAAATATAAAATTTTAGAGTGTTCAACATATAAAATGAAGGATATCAATGTAATTTTTCAAAGATTAAGATATACTATAAAAAAATTTAGAGTCCTTCCTAATTGGGATCGTGTGCCAATATTCTGGTTGCACAAGTTGATTCTCAATCCTGACCCTCACCTTAAACTTCAATAACGTGTTCGCTAACAAGCGCTTTTGATCTCAGATGACATTATTTCAAACAATAAAAATATTTGTGCATTTTCAATTTTTCTACATTCATTTAATATTTTATTTTCTTATCATTCTTTTTATCACATAATCAAAATATCATTTTATTTATCTCTATCTCTCTCAAACTTTTTTGTTATTTGAGTAGCACCATAGACTTCAAATTATCGTTGCCACCCTACTAATCACGCCGCTACCCTTTGTTGAGCAATATATCCATAATATTATTTCTCATATTAATTATAAATAAAAAAATTGAGATTTTTTTTCTTCAATTTATAAGAAAAAGTTGTGACTTTTAAGATATATTTATTTTTTAAATAACTTTTTTTATCTTTATTTAATATTTATTTTTTAAATATTAGTAGGTGTATTTAATGTTTTATATTTTTCTATAAGAGATATATTTGTAAAAATATTAAAAAAATAATAGTAATAAATAAGTTCATTAATTTTTTTTTTTCTTCTTATAATTGGGACAAGACGGAGTAACACAGTAGATAGTGGAGAACACGATTTGTATTTTAAGATGAAGAAAGTAAATGAAAATATAAATACTTTTTTTTTATTATTTTAGAAAAAATACATAAAACAAGAGTCAAAGAAGAATAGTACATGGGTGTGTTCACATCCAAATAGATTTAAAAAAAAACAGTAAATCAATAAATAATAAATTAAAGACGGCACAAAATCGAATACTTTGAATATATTTGGATGTTTTATTGTGAAAATCGGACAGATCAAATTAAATTTTAGATTCCTTTTTCAAAACCAAATCAAATCACAATCATAAATTTTAATATTTATTATATTTCTTAATAATAGTTGTTAGTTTAATTTTATCTAATTTGTTGTTATTTTATGTATTTCAAATATAGTTGATCATTGTTATTCTATAATGTTAAATTTAAGTATATTATATGTTATCTTTTGTATCAAACTTACTATTTTACCGTAGTTTTATAATATTAATCTTTTTATTTATAACTGTAATTTAGATATTTAATTATCGATCCAAATTAAACTACTTAAAATTAGATTGAATTAGATCAATTTTTTTTAAATTTGTCATTCAAATCTAACTGAACCGCATGTAACTTTTATCTTTAAATCAAATGATTTTTTCAATAAAATCGTTCCAAACCGTATCACAAACACCTATAATATTGAGTAAATAAAAAAGTGACAAGACACAAAATAATGTTATTTTTTCAAAGATGGAAATGTCCTTAAATTAATTATTTTATGACAGAAATTAATAAAATATCTTTGATAAAAAAATCAAATGTACAGTTTCATAATATTAATATAGGACTTTAATTAGCATAGAAATCACACATTTCTATTTTTCAATAAATGAAAACTCTATCCAAAATATAAAGTAATTTAAATTTAAATAATACCCAAAAGAAATAGTGCATATTACACTGTTAAATTTACAGAAAATATCTGATTAGAACTGAATTGAACATTTTTTTAATGCTAAACTCCGCGAATTGAAGCTTTTAGAAATAGAATAATTTCTTTTTAGTAGAATGATGGTGATTTTACAACCAAAAGAATGGTGGTGATCTTTTTCTGGAAGCGAAATAAGGTTTTGGCTTTTGCACATTTGAAGTATGATATGATATACCATTTAGGTGTTATGGTTAACTGATAATATTTTAATGGCTGTTTTATTTTGACCAATTAGGGGTCGTTACAGTTTTTATAAAAATAATTGAAAAAAAAATCTAAAAACTATTTAAAAATAGAAGCTTTTATATGAGTAGTTTCTCAAAAAAAAAAGTCATTTTATATAACTATTTAAAATAAAATTAAAAAGAAAAAAAAAAAAGAAATACACCTAGTATAAATAGTAAATAGACTATAGTGTAAATTAATTTTTACATTTGAGATAATAACAATTGTATAAATGTTTAGAAGCTGAAAAAATAAATACAGTTTTACGAAAAAGTCCTTGCGAAGAAGCAGGCAACTTCGTTCTCCTCCATCATCTCATTTGACATTCATCTCTGTTTCTTTCTCTTTCTCTCACCGAAACAAAGGAGAGAGATTGCGAATTTGCTAAAGATAAATAGCGTTTTGGATCAAAACGACTTGCGTTTTAGGGTGTTATTGTAGAAGGAGATGGATCAAGTATTCAACAAGGTTGGATCCTATTGGTTCAATCAGAAAGCCAGCAAGGAGCTTAATTCCGTCGGTGATGACCTCAATGTAAATCTCCCCTTTTCAATTTTTATTTTTAATTATTATTTATTGAATTGAATATATTTGATCTGAAAAACGATGCTAAAGTTATTAATTTTTTAGATAATTGCACCTTGTGGAAATTGGAACCACGCTGTTATATTTGATGATAATTTTTTTTGTTTGTTTGGTGTGAGTTTTGATTACTACTAAGGAAAATTGAATGTATAGGGTATTGCAAAAAAAAACTCTTCTGTTGTAAGATATCTGAACGCTCCTTGTTGGTATTGCAAGAGGGTGCACCGTAGAACGCTCCTTGTTGGTATTGCATTTACTAACTCTTGATTTTAATGAATAAGTAATGATATTATTGGTGAATGGAAATGTGGCTATAAGCCTAATTATAGTTATTGATGAACATGAGATATAGGCATATTATATGGTTTAATTCTTAAGATCTTATAATTAATGAGATGATTTTGTTATGGTGAGGGAGTAGTGAAGTTATATGAGATATGGGTTCTGTCAGTAAAAATAATTTAGGTTTATGTAGTTTGAGAGCCTTGTAGGGATATTTAAGTTGTGAGTAATAAAGTAAGCAAAGGAAGGCGGTGAGGCTCTCCAACTTAGGTGTGTAAGGCACCCTATGATATAATGTTTCTAATTTGATTAAACGAGTTTGAAGTGTCAAATTGTGCCCTAAAATATACCAATTATATAATTGTCTGAATACTTGATTACTGTCAGGTGCTTGAAAAGTTGAAAGCTGTTAGCTTAATGAAAGTAAATGTGTTTTTTTGCTAAAGAATTACTGGTTGACTCCGCATTTACCTATTCCTGCTCTATGAAGCACTGACATTGACATTGACACGTGAAAAATGGAACTTATTGAATGTAATTGCATGTGTAGGTGTCAGACACTAATACGTGCCGGGCACCGGGCACACCTTCAATCTGATGTGTTAGTGCTACGTTGTTCCTGCTTTGTATATGTAACGTAGTATTTTGCTATGAATAGTGGGAAAAGGTGCAATCATTAAGAGTTTAATATTGATTTTGCTCGTTGCTGAGAAATTGAAAGTGATTGTATAATCCAGCATTATCTTTGTTATAAACCCTATCTTTCTGTTAGAGATAATGATCCCTCTCATATGTTCAATTTTAAAACTAAATGCTTCCCCAAAACTATAACAAATGCCAAAGATGAATATTTGCATTGCTTGGGTAAGGTCTTTACTGACACCTTCTTCTTTTGATGGGCAGTCAATATCAAATAGTATCGAAGGTGGAACCAAATGGTTGGTCAACAAAATAAAAGGTTTGTATTTCCTATTTACATATGTTGCTCAAATATTTATATTTCAATTCCAGGCTATGAAACCTGTGCAATATTTAAGATTTCATTTTTCTTTAACCTTGTTATCCCAAATTAAGAAATTATTAGAAACTGGATCATAACACAATTAGGATGAATATATTATTCTCCTGCACAAATTGATATCAGTGTGTGGTATCAGTACCTGTTTTATGGATTTAGAATGAAAGATGAAGAGCTGAAACTGAAAATAGGTAACATAGGATATTGAGAGACTTCATTCTCTCACTGCACTCAATTCAATTTTTTTCCATACCTTTCTATCTTATCTCATCTTTTTTTCATATCTGTTCTGATCAAGCTTTCCCCCCTACCCCCCCTGCACTCAATTACGTTGACTGTATTCAGATCATGATTCTAAATTGTGGTTACTGTTACGCTGCAAACATTGATATTGTGACAAAATGCAGACAAATGTGGTCAATGCAGCTGCAATTTTGGTTGAGATGTTGCAGAGAGCTCTAAAACTTTATATTTCAACCGCAATTGCGGTTACAAACTGCAATTTAGAAGTATGATTCAGATCCTTTGCGCTTCTTCTCTTAATATACACCTTAGTAATTGGTGGTTTTGAAATAGATATATGCACTGAAACTATGTTTTTACCAAGTTATTTTGCTAATTTTTTGCAAAGCTACTTTCAGAATTATTTGAAGAATAATTAAACAATGAAAAGGAACTTAAACTGTAGGAATTGTATGTCAATAATTTTTTATTCTTTTCTACAATTCTACAATTAAAATCGATTACAAAAAATCTTGTGGGGATATGATTTTGCGATTTTTCCTTCTACAATTTTGTTAGCAAAATTTATCTGAAAAGGCATTTGACACTAGTGGTATGAAGCAAAACCACCAATAGTTCTGCTTTATTTCTATATTTCATGAATTGCATTTAATCCAAGAGGCTTTCCTCAAGCAATAAGTATGAATATTATCAAGATCCTACTTGATATAACAGCTATTATTGTTAATGAAGTGTATTAAACGCATGTTTTTCATAAGATTTGAAATCACATAAATCTAC
This sequence comes from Cicer yamashitae, assembly GCA_037974755.1. Taxonomy (NCBI): domain Eukaryota; kingdom Viridiplantae; phylum Streptophyta; class Magnoliopsida; order Fabales; family Fabaceae; genus Cicer; species Cicer yamashitae. The sequence goes on from JBBPBQ010020323.1 coordinate 17,109,084, forward strand.
TGGACATAACTAATAGTATTCGTAGAACATCAAAAGATAACTTTCTATATTGAAGGGCACTTGATTATATCAATTTATCATAAATTGTTTTTGTTGCTTTGGAATTTCGATTTCGAATTCAAACTCTATAAAATAGTTGCATGTGTTCTATTTTTTAATGAAAAATAACTTTACAGGAAAGATGCAGAAGCCATTACCAGAGTTGCTAAAGGAGTATGATCTACCAATAGGAATCTTTCCTCGCGATGCAACAAACTACGAATTCAATGAAGAGACAGGAAAGCTTGTAGTCTTCGTTCCTCAAGTCTGCGAAGTAGGCTACAAGGATTCATCCGTCTTGCGTTTCTTCACCACCATAACTGGTTATCTGGAGAAAGGAAAGCTAGCAGACATAGACGGAATGAAGACAAAAGTTATAATCTGGGTAAAAGTGACAACCATTTTCTCCGAAGGATCGAAGCTCTTTGTGACAGCCGGCATGAAGAAAACAAGAAGTAGAGAAGCATATGATGCTACAAGAGATGGTGTACCTGTAGATAAGTTCTAAAACTTTCCTTATTTTGTTATTAGTTTGAAATTCTGTAAAAGCCTTTGTTGCATGCAGGTTGGGAGGTTATTTGTAAGTAGTAAATATGTATTTCAGATAAGTTCTAAAACCTTTGGATCTTGTGTTGTGATTTGTGATTTAAGGAAAGTGAAAAGTCTCTTTGGTACTTATCATCTAAGTTTTTTGTTTTTTTATAGGTAAATGTTAGTAAATTAGTAGTTATGTTAGTTTTTCAGGTTTGAACTCGGGACCTCCATTTTAAATCTTCTTCCGCATCACTTAGGCCTTAGCTCACCAACCGAACTACATACATACGTGAGACTACATTCAACACGAGATTGCAAACTTTGATAATCATGATTATAAACCAATGTACCTAGAACAAAGATCGGTTGTTACAAATTGGTGCAGTTTTTATATACCTTTTATATTATTTATCTAATAGCAATATAGCATTTATTTTAATTTGAGGATTAATAAAATGTAACAAAATGCAGCCAGTAATAAAAGCTAGGTCAGCACTGCTAAAGGGTACTAAACTCTGTTATGTTTGCATTTCTTGAACCTAATTATATAGATTTACATATATAAAGTGTCATATATATATTGTTGGGAGCTGAAGCTTCATAGGGTGGCAGAACTTGAACTGAATTTTAAACTGTAGATTTAAAAAATATATTGACGATCAAATGTTTAACACTTATTAGAGAGATGTAGTAGATCAAATTTTGGTTTACACTTTTAATAATTAAAAATTAGTTTTTAAAAATTTATTTTTTTTCAAACACTCAAATTTTTAGAGTTTAATTGTTATGTTTTGTCAATGTAAAAAGTTTTACATATTGCAAACATCCATAAGTGTGACTTTAAAAGTAATTATGATATAAGTCAAACTGTTTTATTAATCTAACCGATATGATTAATTAACAGTGTAAAATATTTTTACATCATCGACGCATACAAATTAAATCCAAATTTTTACACTATTAATACAATTTTCTTAATTACAAGGATAAAAACAATATATATAATTATTAAAACACATTTAAACATAACACATTGTTTAAGATGCGATCTATTTAAAAATCACGTGAAACTATATCTCAAATCAATAAAGATCGGATTTATTGATTTAGATTAATTTGAACTCAAACCCATAAAAAAATATCAAACTAATTTAATTAGTTTTGATTAAAATTTTGGGATCATAGAATCATTTGGTTTGATTTTTATATCTCTAGATAAAATTAACAAGTCACATAATTGAAATTTAGGTTGGAAAATCTAGTTTATTCTATAATTATTGTAGTTATTTTTGTAATTTTTTTTATAAATTATTCCCTTTAGTTTACTTATAATAGACATTTGAGTTATAATTTATTCAATAAAACTTGATATATTTGGTATATAATATGGATCAAATAAATCAATATTTATTTAACTAAATTATAACTTAAATGTTTCTTATAAAAAAAACTGAAAGTAGTAGTATTTAAAACTAAAAAATTGAGAACTTTAGAGTGATCGTGGACACCCTATATTCTCAAAAAGCTCCTTCGACTGAAGCATGAATGAGAGAGAAAGCTTCTATGTTGAATAGGAGAGAAAGATCAACGATTGATGACAGGAAACAATGGCAGCAACTTGAGAGAATGGTTGTGGTTGTGGTAGGTATCATAATGAATGCCTATCTTTGATCTGACGAGTAACAACCTAATTGCATTGCACTTAGTCATTAATATGTGGTTGAGGTGTGTCATAACAAAGAGAGAGAAAAATTTAACATTTATTTGAGTTTTCATACAAGTGTTTTATGGATGTGGGACACATTGAACAATCATTTATTTAGTAGAAACTTTTAGTATTATTTAGTGGGTTTGTCATCCACATCAATCTATCATGGGAAAATTTTTTGCATCCCTCTAAATGACTTTGAAGGTACACATTTGAAAAAATGCAAAATTTATATTGTCTAGAAGTATACTTTTAGATAAATTATATAGTATGAAGTTACACTTTCAAAAGCATGTGATTGTTTTTTATAAATGTGGGGGTTTGAAAAGTAGCTTCAGGCCTCTAAATGAATGCATTTGGACCTAAACAGGTCCAAAACAATTTTTTTTCCACTAGCCATAACAACTATGCAATGTTTTAATATATGGGTGGTGCTATTTTCAAGTCAAAATTTTATTTTATTGATTTTTAACATATGTCTTTAAGAAGTCATATAAAAAATAGATATGAATTGAGAAGGGTTAGTAGTGAAAAAGGTTCTTACATTACCAGAAAATAAACACTACGGTCAATAAATTTTATATTGTACTGAATATGTGTATGTTTCTATCTGCGTTTTGGCCACTATTTATGCGTCTCAGTGCCTTTTAAACGTTACGGATGTGAATGGGTACGGTGATTCCAAACACACTTTATATATTTTTTACAATGTGAATTAATAATCTTTGAATTACTAAAACATATATTTAATAAATTGGCTGACACAGACATTGCGTCAAAATAATTCATGATGAGATGTATTTTTTTTTTGTACGAATGCAAAAATATCACCTAAAACTCACTAACTATTGCGTAGTTTTAAATTTAAGTTTGAATTTGAAATTTGTTGTCCAACTTAACAACATCAGCATTTGTCAGTTAAATTAAACTTTATGGACTTAATGAGATGTATTTGAATTAGGGGATCTCACATTCAAACAAATCTAAAACAAAACCGCAAACCAATAAAAAAATAAAAAAACCGCATAAAATTAAATATTATTGGATTGGATCTTTTTTGTGAAGACCGCTTAGATATGATCAAATTTCATTTTTAAAAATAGATGCAAACTGAACTAAGCCGCATTTATAAATTTTAATAATTTTTTATTAGTTTATTGTATTAAACTATTATTCGTTAGTTTTAATTAATTTTTAATAATACTTATTTGTTTAATTTGATATATTTTTATTACTATTTCATATAATTCAAACATAATTGATCTACATTATTAAGTAATATTAATTTTTAGCATATTATATATATAAATATTTTGCTTCAAACTTGTTATATTAATGTAATTTTATAATATTATTATTAAATAATATTTTTCAAATATTTTGATCAAACGAGAACCGGTCCAAATCAAACCGCATTAATTTAAATTAGATGAAATCAATTTTTTTGAGTTTTCATCTAAATGGAACCGAACTACAAATATTTTAATCTTTAAATTTAATTATTTTTTCTCTTAAAATTGATTCAAACTACACTACTAATTTAAATTTCACTAAATAATAAAAATGTATTACTAAGAAGAATATATTAAAAAAAACAATATTATTACAACACAAATACCCTATCATATAAAATATTGAGTTGTTTTCATGCCCATCAATTTTATCTTAAGTTGCGTGTGCCATCCACAAGCCTGAATCTTCAAATTTGTCATATAGCAAACAATCCTCACAATACTTGCTGGCTGATTCAAATTTCAATCGACAAATCGACCATTGCACGTTAATTTAAAAAACAATGATGTTATTGATTTACAACGTGTGGTCCACAGTGCACATGGTCTCCACACGCCAGTTTTAGACATTATAAGCCTCAGAGATTCTTCCAAATTACCCACTTGCAATTCAATATTTGGGATCAACTCTTCTAATGAGTTTGGCCAAAAGATGAGTGAAAGAGGTGAAAACAAGTGTGAAAAGTGAGGAAAAAAAGATAGAGAATGAGGTTAGAAATAAAATAGATATGATATGGTTTTATTGTTTTATGAAATATTTTAAGGAATGTTGATACAAAACTCTTCTAGCCTCCTCCTAATAAGAAAATTTAGTCGGTTCATTTTTTTTATCTATTGGAATGAATGGTTTATAGTTATTTTTTTATTTAAAATTAATTATTTAAATTTTTTTCTTTTATTTAAATAAGTGATTTTATATAGATTTTATTTATTTTTTTATTTTTATTTGGTCTGTGATTTCATCGACTGAAGTTGTATGATTTTTCATCTAGTTGTGGTGTTTATTTGGTTAAAATTTACATATGAACTCCAAACCCATACAAATTCAATTTGTACACAATTGCGAGATCCTGAATTCGAATCCGAGACATAATATACATCATAACAATATCATTATTTTGCAATTGAGTTAAACTTTACAGATAGTATTTCGAGCACCTTAATTGTCACATTTGTTGGCATTTTGTTGTTTTATACTTTTAACATGAATATTTTGAGTTTGTTCGCAAATTTATCTTTTTCAATTTTAACGACTTTGGATTTTTGTTGTTCTCAATTGATGTATTCTATCAATTTAAATACATGAATATCATTTCATTTTAGTAAAAAAATGAGATATTTCAAAAGTCACTAGTTATATTAGTAAACATTCTTTTGTTAGTAATTTGTCTTTAACGTCAACTCTGATGTATTTCTTTGTTAATTTGATAGATAGATTAGTTTATTCAATGACATCAGTGAGATCAGGGCCGAAAGGTGATGTAGGTAAGTTTATTCAATGAGAGAATAATGGTAACAACACATACTTTTCAACACATTTTTTTTAAATGGTCAAAACCCACATGAAGATTATCTACGAAAAGATTATCAATATTCAGATATGTGTATTGTTGGTTCTTGGAGTAATGCGGTGTTAGAGGGAGCAATAATCAAAACCATTAAATTTCTTATCATTTAAAAATCAACTCAAAGGATATGACGCGGAGTATGACATATCCAAATTTTATTATTAGTGATGACAACTTACATCCCAGAATTGTTTAGGACTTCAAGATATTGAGAGTTTTAAAAAAATAGAGATGTTGCTGAAGAGAAGGCAATGGCTAGTAATTCTACTTTTAAATAAGAACTTTTCACATAGGTGATTTATAAGACAAGAAAAAGAATATACAAAAGGAAGTTATATTATATAATTTCCGCCTAAAGGCTAGAAAATCTGCATGATTTGATGACCATTGTTTAGCACATTTTTGTCTATTTTTTATTTTTTCTTGGATAAAGTTTATGTCCCTTATTTTTGTTTTCTTTTATTTTTTTAATAAAGTTTTAGCTAAAAAAAAAGTGAAATTACTCACCATAAAAAATTAGCATGTCGACTCAATGTATTTCAATGTCCTAAATTAAATACCAGACTAAAATTAAAGAATCTAAAATGATAGGGATATAATTAAGAAAAAAAAAATACAAGGACTAAAACTAGATTTACCCTATATTATATGGATAAAAAATACTATTAAACTTTTAATTATATACAACTTTTATAATGACAAAAGAAATTTAATAATACTTATATAGGTAACAAATAGTTACTAGTAAGATTGAACTTTCATAAACGAAATAAGTTGTCATTGATAAATTTTTTAAAATAATTATCATACACGACACAAATTTTAACTGCGGATGACATTGAACTATCACACATGACACATTTGTCACTAATAAAATTTTCAAATTAACTATCATACATGGGACAAGTTGTTACTTATGAGATTGAACTATCATACACGAGATAAGTTCTCACTAATAAAATTTTCAAAATAACTATCAGTTATACACGGGATAAGTTGTCACTTATGAGATTGAACTATCATACGCATGACAAGTTTTCACTGATATAAATTTCATAATAATTATCATACATGAGACAAATTATCAATGATGAGATTGATCTATTATACACGAGACAAATTATCACTAATAAAAATTTCAAAATAACTATCATACGACCGATCCAACATATTTGGAGGCATAAAGCGAATTTTAATATGAGGCCTAAAGCAAATTTCTAAATTTTAACATGACATCACTAAATTAATATAATTGATGTCATGTAATATTTATTTTCCAATTGATTTGATATTGATGAGACAATATTAAATTTACAAAAAGATTTATATGTTTTAATTTTATAAATATTAAAATATGAGGCATTTTTATTAAGTAAATTTTTTTGAGACATTTTAATAAAATAAAAATTTGGTTTTTCATGAAGGCCTAAAACAGTTCTTCAGTAGTCTTAACTTCGAGTCGAACTTGTACGCATGACAAATTGTCATTATAAGAGTAAACTATCAAACAACAATCAAGTTTCAAAATAACTATCACATACGTGATATATTCTCACTTATGAGAGTAAACAATTATACACACGATAAATTTACACTATTAAAAATATCACAGTCATTATCATGCACGAGATAAATTGTCAATAATAAAATTAAAAATTTAATAAATTTTGTCTTTACAATTATTCTTAAGTTTTTATCTGTTTCAATTTAATTTATATGTACAACAAATAAAGGAGAAAATTATAGAGTTGTATTTTACAAATATTCATGTCTCATTGTTTCTAACTTTTCAAACATATTCACAATTTATGTATAATAATATATTATCTTTCAAATTACATAACAAATAATATTAACCTTATATATATGATCTCATAACACATAAATTAACCTTATATAAATTAGTCACACGGTCGCGAGCCTTGCAAACACTTATATTTTATTAACTTTTTTTATTAGAAAAATAGATAAATTACTCCGAATATAGCTTCAATTACAAGTTATTTGGTACAAACTACAAATTACATTTTAAGAGATTAAAAATTTGTATATTTTTTAAAAACTAAAAATATTATTAACTCTACTTTATTTAATCCATTCTCGGGAATTGTACTTGGAGAAATTTGTAGTATTCAGTTTTTAGATAAACATGAACAATTTTTTATTTATAAAAATACATCTCATTAGTCATTAAAATATAAATTATTGATTATTTATTTTATTATTATAAACTAAATGAAATACTTTAATATGCATTAACTACATAAAATATTTTAATTATTAATTATTTATTTAACATAATTATAAAATAATTAGAATATACAGATATTTTATTAATCACTTAGAGTATTTTATGAATTAATAACATACAAATCATCAACTACTTAAAATACTTTATTTTAGTAATACAAAAAATTAGAGATAATAAAATATTTTAAATGGTTAATAAACAACATTTTGGTGGTTAATAATACATGGACATAATAAGATATCACACAACACTCAATTTTCAACAGACTAAATAAGAGATTAATTACTTATATTTTAGTGATTAAGAAAGTTCTTTTTGGATAGAATTAGTGATTAATAAAGTTAACGAGATAAATTTATATCTGTGTTAAAATGTGTTATTGTTATCTAAAAAAAATGTTTGCTTTACAAAATTGGCAGAAAAATGTTTGTATCCAAACAAATAAAAAGACTGAAAAATTATGCAGCCTTTGAAAGAAAAAGTTGAGCTGTCACAAAGCTACAGACAAAAAAGCTTCTCTGCCCAACTTTTGGCGTTTTCCTTTTATGGATTTTTCCTATCCCCACTCTCACCCAAATCCACTCACCACCAACTCAATTCAATCTTCTTGTGATGTTCCTTTTTCTTTTTTGTTATTTTCTGATTTATTAATTTTTTAAAATAAAATCCAATATGAATTAAGGCAAATGCTAATTGTAAGTGGCTTATGGTAGATTGATATTTAAAAATTGTTTAAAACTCAAATGATGATTGACGTTGTGTTAAGTAGAAATTCGAGATTTTTTTCATTTTCAGGATTGAGAAAATCATTTGATTGAGACTCGTTTCATAAAAACTGAAGAAAATGAATAGGTGTCTATTAAAATGGAACTCGTTGATTTGACACTAATTATATCACCATATAAACTTCAATGACGGAAAGGGTCGTGAAATTTTTGAATAGTGTCGACGATCATCATTAGAGTTTCATATGATTTTTAAGCATCTGTTTACGTTGGGTCATTAGTTGTCCTAGTCTACCAAAGTAGTTAGCTATGAACAAATAGGGATTTAGATTCTATGTATTCAGCGGAGTCACGCTTTCACGCAGTCGAACATTAAAGACCGTTCGATCAAGATCAGACGACTCAAATTTAAACTCGACGTTTTAAATTATAAAATAAAAATTGAAATTTGCATTTTTTTTAAATCGTTAATTCTTAATCAAATGACCTCCGATATCCAATTGCATGAATTACGTGAAGGAGTCTGAATCCAAACAAATAGTCCGTAGGTTTTTAAAACCTAAAAATGATTTTGGAATTGCTTCCTTGTTAATTCTTACATCTTTACAATTTAATGCTTTCATAAAGAATTAAAAATTGAGAATTACTCATGCTGAAAATTTTGTGATTTAAACAACTAATTAGTAAATTATTTATAAGAAAAGCTCTACCTCCATTTCAAATTACAACTATTAAAATAAAATAAGTTCATGAGTGAAATAACTTTACTCAATTGTTGGTGCAATATTAACTATTGTTATAAATGTAAAATAAAATATAATTATTTGGAAGTGATGTACATAATATTTATTTAAAAATGAAATTGGAAGAAAAAAAATAAGTACTATTGAAATAATAAAATGATATTATTATTTGTTAACTTTCTCAATTTCTCAAAAATGACAATTAATTTGAAATAGGGAGTGTAATACTCAATCCATTCCAAATATGTTAGCAAGTAGTTGAACTTGAATGATTACTAAACTTTTAGTTAAAGTTTAATTAATCGGAGTACTCAAATTTGATTCTTGGCTAGGACAATCTTTAATTGAATTTTATTTATCTCTCGATCGAACTTTAAATTATCAACATCATTTTTCCTAAAGAGTATATTATATATTAAGACCAAATTTGAGTTCAAAATCCTAACCTTCAATCTTTTACTCATATCTGTTTATATGAAATTGACTCTATTTTTGGGAGAAGAGAAAAGATGCGGTTTGAAGCTGGGGTTGGAGATAGGTGAAAAAAGATATTAGGTTTGAATGGAATTGATCGAAAGAGGATGAAATTTTCTAGGCTCAAGGGTGAAAATAGATGAAGTTTTTTTGATTTTTAAAATTTTTTTTTTTCTTGTCTTCTTTATTGAAAATTAATCAAAATAATTTTAACAAAAAAGAGAAAGTGTCACAGTATAAAAACAATGTAACATCACATATGTCATATGGATCTTCGTACATCACACCATTAGTTTTATAATAGTTCATCACTCGATTGATCCTCCTCCTTCTTTCATTAACGGTAAAAGACGTGATATTTTGGTTTGATGGTTCCCCCTCCTCTTACTACCATGAAACTTAACATTGATGGATCTCATATTGGAGTTACAAGTATCTCAGCTTGTATAGACCTCATTAGAAACCATAATGGTCATTTGGTTCGTGGCTTTCATTGTAATCAGGGGTTTGACAACTTTACTCATGTGAATTAAGATTGACTAGAAACATAGATATTACATCTCTTCTTATTGAACTTGATTCCCTCGCCATTGTTTAGATGATCATTTACTCATAAGACTCAAAATTCTTATTTGGAGTCTCTTCTTCATAAAACTTTATTGTTGTTATATCATATTGATTTGGAGATGTGACGTAAAACATATCTACTGTGAAGCCAATCTGTGTGTAGATAAGTTGACAAACAGAGACAAAAAAAAAAGCCTATAGAGACTAATACAAAATACCATTAAAGAAAATATATATATATATATATATATATATATATATATATATATATATATATATATATATATATATATATATATTGAGAGAGAGATGATGTATTAAATAAGAGGAGTTTTAGTATGAGATGATTAAATCTTGACTATACATGAATAATTATGATTGAAAGTGTTACATAACCACTTAAAAAAGTCATTTAATATTTTGTTTTAATCTTAATCATTTATGATTTGATCAATGACTAAGATTCATCTCTCTTATCTTTTCATTATAAAAAAATAATCTCATTTAATATGTTTCCTTTATATATATATATATATATATATATAAGCTCTTCTTGTGTAATACTCAAATTATTGAATGGAATTATCTCTTCTCACTTGCTGACCTTGAATGGAATTATCTTCTTCTATGAGATAAGGCAAACAAAGAAAAATGACATGCCCTTATAAAATAAGAATTGATTTTCTATCCGGTCCCTTTATACGTGTAAATGAAGAAATTTATAACCAAATAGTATAAATATTGACTAAATCCACAATTTCATCGTTTTTAATTAAATTACTTTTATAATAAATATACAAGTCATATTTCAAAATGATAAAGTCACAAATTGAACCCACGATTATGTGGTCTTTCAGCAAAAGAAACTTCAACGGAAGGTACTAGTAATAGATATGCATAACAACATAAGTTAAGAAGATAAAATTCGTTAAAAAAAAGGTTAAGAAAATAATTTAGTCAAGAAAAAAAAGTTAGAAAATCATTTTATGGGATAAAGTCAAGAAAAAGACTTAGTGAATACTAGGATTTTTCTTATCTAATTCATCATAATTAAGATACCTCAACAGTTCACTAAGCTTAATTGCAATGTAATTTTAATGTATCGAATTTAAATTTTGTCAAAAACAATTGTAAAAAATAAGTTTAATTGCAATTTTAGTCCCTCTATTTCTACTAATTCACGAAATTGGTCCTCTTATTTTAAAAGTCAACAATTTTGATCTCTCCTTCTGATTTTTTAACTAAAAAATGATGACGTGAGATGTTTTAAATAATGTGACATATGATACACTAATGTAAAATGATAAACACCCATGAAATTGAAATAAAATGCAGTAAAAACTTAGCTTTCAACTTCGGAAATTTTTCATATTTTTAATTTAATTAATGACATATGAATAATTAATGCATCTAAATGGTTCTATATCATAGAATTGTATGTCACGTCATTAAAAATATGTTAATTCCATATTTTTTAGTTCAAAAATCTGAGTGAGAGACAAAAACTATTGACTTTTAAAATAGGGGGACCATTTCGTGAATTGGTAATAATAGAAAGGCTGAAACTGCAACTAAGCCCAAAAAATATACTTGTTTCCAGTAAGTGCTACAATTATTATATCATAAGTTAGATTTGTTTCATGGATCAAACTAATTGGAAGTGTGAGCTCAAGCATGTTTATACATAAACAATGTGCATATCTATCTTCCTTAAAATATGAGAACAGTGTTCTTGTTCGAAAACCTAAATCAACCTCAAAGAGCTTGGTGGTGGTGGATGACCTCTACAATGGCGATGTTGGTTTGAGTGAATATCTATGTGAAGAGTCTGTAAAAGGCACTATGATGTCAAAATGATTCTGAACATAATACGATAAGAATAGTGGATGATAGAAACATCAAATAGGAAAAAACATACTCCTTGTATATAAAATAAAAAAGACTTCTTCACGATTCTTATATTTTTATACCATATGAACAATAGAGTTGTGTATCCATTCAGTCGAGTTGTCACCCTAATAAATTAGTTATGAGTTTGGTCGACTAACAGACCTACTCCATCAAACATGAATGAATATTCCAGTACGATACACACCATTCACTCCACTTAATATTAAGATAATTGGTAAACCCTTTAGTGACTTTAGTCTATATGGATACAAAATACAACCTTCAAGCATCAAGCATGAAAGATAAAGACGACTTGAATGATCACATGTGCAAATAGTTAAGTACATAACACAACTCCCAAACATCAAGCTTAAGGAACACACCAAAGAAACTTATAAAAAGGAACACACCTAGAAATAAAATAAAAGTTTAACAAATTATTATTTAGATTTAAGTGTGAGTGGTTAGTCTAATATTGACTTTAAATGAACTAAATGTTGAATATATATGATAATTTCCTAAACTTTCCTCATGATCCAACAATGGTATGAGTGTCTAGTTCAACTTGGATGCCTGTTTCAAAAGTCTTCAAGCTATCGTAGTCAGGAGACATGTTCCATTGGTTGGTAACGAAATGCAAACATAGAATGTGAGAGTTTTCCACTTGAGAAAAATATCATTGAGATTCAAATGAGAGCGATTAGTTATACGTTGACTATAAATAAACTTAGACTATTCATATACCAAGTACATTAAAAATTTGAGTGAAGATATGATATTTAATTTCTTAATAGTCTTGATCATTGCCAAGTTCATGCTCCAAAAGTATCTTAAGACTCCAAAACAATTATCATTAAAAATAAACTTAATTCCAAAATATAAATTTTAAAATTCAACAATTTTATTCACTCCATCAAATTTTTTAACAAAAAAAATAGTGATTTAATAATGATTAAAAACCATCTAAATATATTAATTATTTGCATATTACTAGTTAAATTATAAAAAGAAATAGTGTCATACATTAAAAATAAAGTTTTTGGAAAAATTTATTGCACATTATACATCATGTCGTCATGATTAAAATGTGAGTAGCGAGTGTGACAACAAAAAGTAGTGAAGCGCGTGATACAATGAATAAGTGGACCGAATATGATGATCAATCTCGATCGCTACGTGGATCGGATATTTCCATTTCACATCTTCACACTACACAACCCACGAGTCCGCCACACGCCCCTTTTCATCTTTCAATCTCAACCCTCCACCTCAAACACAATCCAACGGCTCACAACAATTCCATCAAATCCCCAAAATACCCCTCTCCACCACTACTTATATCACCTTTATCCTTCTCTTCCTCCACACAAAACTCAAACCCTCCATTGTTATAACCTTCTTCATTTTCTCGAATACCCGTTTCTTCATTCTTCTCAAATGGCTCTTTCTTGTTCCAAAGTTTCGATCTTTTCACTTTCTCCTATAATGGGTCATTCTCCAAAAACACTCACTTTTTCTTCTTCTTCTTCTTTGAGCTTTGATCTTTCTTTTTCATCTTTGAGGAAGGATTTGAAGGTTTGTGCTGGTGGTGGTAGTAATGCACCAACAACAACAACAACACTAACTGGTGTTATTTTTGAACCATTTGAAGAAGTCAAGAAAGAGATTCTTGCTGTTCCTGTTGCTCATAATGTTTCTTTGGCTCGTCAGAATTTTGAAGATCAATCTGAAGCTGCTATTAATGAACAGATTAAGTAAGAAAACTTTATCAATCTTTTTATCTTTTCTATTTTTTTAGTATTTTTTTGATTTCATGACACATGATAGATCAACTTTTTTTTGTTTTGTTTGTGATTGTAAAAAATATTAAAGATCTACTTTTTACCCCTTAGTAATCACAATATTATATTATATATTTTTTTGTTTTTAATTTTCACCCAAGAATCTTAGGTACTATTAATCTGAGATGTTTTATTTTTTTTTTATGAACATGATGACTTTTTTATTTATTTTTTCACAAACTATTGCTAAGAGTTTTTAATTATTTGTATTTTTTTTATCTGAGGCCCTAGTTTATTACTTTTGGTTGTAAAAAATATTAAGATCTATAGATCTATTTTTTCCCATTAGGAATTACATTAACATATTATTGGATTTGTTATTTTAATTTTTTAGTTAAGTATTTTAGGCCCTGTTAACCGGTGATGTTACTTATTTTATTTATTAATATTATATGAATTTTTTTTTATTATATGCATCACCTTTTATTTATTTTTATCACATTTCTCTCATTTTACTTAAGAGTTTTTAAGTTTCTCTAATGATCTAAATTTAGTTTGGAATACAATGGTTTTCCCCTTAGAAATCACAATGATATCTTATTTGATTTGTTATTTTAATTTTCACCCAAGAATCTTAATGTATTTTTCTTTTTAATTGCCAAGAGTTATTATGTTTTTCTAATGATCTAATTAATGATCTAAATGCAGTGTGGAGTACAATGTTTCCTATGTGTACCACTCCTTGTTTGCATACTTCGACAGAGATAACATAGCTCTCAAGGGACTTGCCAAGTAATATTCCTCATAACCTTAATCTTGTATCTTGTTTTAAATTAATTTCTCAAAATGTGATTGAAAATTGTGTGATGTTTTTTTTGTGGAGAACAGGTTCTTTAAGGAATCTAGTGAAGAAGAAAGAGAGCATGCTGAAAAGCTTATGAAATATCAGGTTAGTGTTTAGGCTTAGTAAGTAAATCATGTTGGTTTTGATAGAAATCACCCCCATTTTATAAGACCCTTTTGGCACATGTGTTTGTCCCTAAAATATAAGATCCTTTGCAAACTTTTAGATGCATTTATTATTTTTTTGTCAATCATATTCTTTATTAATACTACCAAATTGTCTTAGAAACAAGGGCTAATTTAATAATAGTTATATACAAATTATACAATTAATTATTCTACTAACTTTTCTTACAATGAGTAAAAAAGGTAGTCTAGGATTTGATTTTCATCTCATGTATATACTAACAAATTAACATAGTAACATTGAAAGTTTAAAAAAAAACTTAATTTTGGGACCATGGTAAATATCATGGCATCATTACAAAAAAAACCAATAATGATTGTTTAGTATAATAGCCTAAATTTTTAGAGAATGTGTGTTAAAATGTCCTCTTATGATAAATATAATAATGTATTTATTTGCTTAGAACATTCGTGGTGGAAGAGTGGTGCTGCACCCTATTGTGAGTCCCCCTTCAGAATTTAATCATGTGGAAAAGGGAGATGCATTGTATGGTGAGTTTTCTGTTTTTTTTATTTACCTTGATCTTTTATTTTGCACACAAATATAAATATCCGACACAACGCTGACACATAGATATGGATGATAATGTAAGAAAATGAAAGTAATTTCACGTGACATAATGTTGGAACCTTTTTAATTATCTCTTGTTTTTTGATTTAGCCATGGAATTAGCTCTGTCTTTGGAGAAGTTAGTAAATGAGAAACTTCTGAATCTTCACAGTGTAATGCCTCTTTCTCTCATGGAATAAAAATTAGTGTTATGATTGAATGATTATTAAATCTAAGATTTATGCTTCATGAAATATAGGTGGCTGATCGTAATAATGATCCTCAATTGGCTGACTTCATTGAGAGTGAGTTCTTGGATGAGCAGGTAAAACTTGTCTATATGCCAAGGTTTTTTATGTCTCCGTAACTGCGTTTTGATACTATGTTGCTACATTAGTAGTATTTTACAAAGATAAATGTTAGACAATACGATCGTATGTTGCTACATTAGTAGTATTTGACAAAGATAAATGTAAGACAATAGACACGTCTTCAATTTAAAGTGTCGATGGTGTATAAATAGTGTTTAGCCACAGTTTTATGTAATACCAAGATTGTAAATGAAATTCAGCTATAATTTAAAACCTTGATTTCAATTGTACATGTTTTTGAAGAATATATTACCTTAATATCAATTGTTCATGTTTTTTAGATTATATTTTATATATGTTGTAGGTGTTGTAGGCATTTAATGATAAATGGCATGAAAAAAATGTAGTTATTTTCTTATATGCATTTTCCTTGCACAGGTTCAATCAATCAAGAAGATAGCAGAGTATGTGACACAACTCAGATTAGTTGGAAAGGGTCACGGTATGTATACACATATATATTTGTTTAAGAATACATATCTTATTTCTTTCATTAAAAATTTGAAATTATACTAGTAGTATTTTAAGTTTATTTTTAAAATTGTAAAAAATGTTTGTTAAATTTCTCCCTCTAATACTATTTTAACATTTGTTTTTGTTGCTTGTAGGTTTGTGGCACTTTGATCAAAGTCTTCTTCATTAAGATAATGTTTGATCTTTGAACATTTGGTCCATTATGAAGTTCCGTAGTATAGTGAATAAATGTATCTCATAGGTAATTTTAGACGTATAGTTGCTATTATGTGTAATGTGTTGTTATGGGTAGAAGACTTGGAGCCATTATTATGTTCTATAACAAGTGTTTGTAGTTTGCAACAATTATTTTGTTTGTTAGAAATGAAAATGACGTTGCTCTTATTAGTTTCAATAGAAAATGCTTGATGGTGTTGAAATTTTTTCTTGCAACAAAATCAACAAAATGATGTTGAGAAATATATTTAGTGTTCAGACGCATTTTAAATAGAATTATTTTTGACAGAAATAATTTATGGAGAAAAAAAAAACCTCTCAATTTGTCTCTTGAGTATGTGCATTGATTTATACGGTATAAAATCTCTACCACTTTTTGTTTTTGAAAAATCTTTATCACTTTATTTACAATTGTGCCTTTTTTTAAAAAAGAGTTGTAATTTTGCAATTAGATTGGAATAATATTTATTTAGGCTTTATTTTCTTGTTCAACTTTAGATTATTGGAATTATCTTTTCGAATTAGAAGATTAAGACCAAAAGGAAATTTGTAATGAGAGGATAAATTATTTGTAATTTTGATTTTTTTTATAAAGTTCTTTAATATTTTTAAATTGGAAAATTTGGACTAATCCAAAATTTTCAATTTCCAATAAACCCTAATATTGAGCATGGTTGCTTGCACATTGACTAGCCTTCCATCGTGCATCCAATTTCCAATAAACCCTAATATTGAACATGGTTTTACCAATTTCTAAACATGCATAGACCCATCAACTTCTGGTTTATCCAAATCTTGTTATGCTTCTTGTAATTTAATGTATGTTTGATTTCCCTTTTAGATGTAATAAATTTGATTTTAAAAATGTAAAATTGATATAATTAAATATGTTCGAGTGAAATTATTTTTTTTTCTAGAATTGATTTTAATTTGAAACTTTAAATGAGAGTTTTTACCTTTATAATAGATGTAATGTGAAGTTTTTTTTTTTTTTTACAAGAAACACATTGCATTCATATTATTGATAAAGAGATCATTACTACACACATATTGATAAAATATTGAGAGGGCATTATCTATCCCTATTAAAAGGCTAACTCTAAAGGTAAAGCCAACTAAAAATTTAACAGAAATACATGTAGACTTTGTAGAAACTAAATATAAAAGGTATTTCTTATTTTTTGATGCAATGAGAAGTCGGTGCAAATATAAAAGGTATTTCTTATTTTAATGCACTTTGAAGTCTAATAGATGATATGGTTTATACATGAACTAATTTGGCTCATGCATTTAGTGTGTTAATTAGAATTAGACACTTTCTCTTTCGATGTTTTCAAATATACATTTAGATCGATAAATTAATACGTGTATTTTAATTATAAAAATATATTTGAAATGATCAATTTAATACACATTGAGTGAAAAGAAACTCTCTTAAAATTATGAGTAAGGTAAAGAAAGCTCATTAAAAATATTTGAAAGGTACTTGTGAGACATGAGACTGGAGTGAATTTGACAATCTTTTTTTTTTTTTTAAATCAAAGAGAAATTTACAAGTCCATATAATGAAAGTTATGATACATTACAAATCTTTATTACTTCTCTATGCCCCCTTCTTAGCTTATCCTACTAAACAAACTTCAAACACATGCCTTGTCCATGTAGAAACATTAGGCTAAGTTATCTTATGTCCTTATTCCATTTGGCCAAAAGCATAGTATCGAATATGAAGAGTACTTATTGGTCCTTTTCATGGTGCATGCACATTTAGGAGTCAATGATTGAATTTGAATCATTTTCCACATAACCTTTATATCTTCATATTCACCACAAGATTCCATATCCTTGTATAGATTAACAAGCCCATTTCTATGCACAGTAATCAACATCACAAAGAAATAAAAGATCCAGAACCATACTAGAAACAAATTATTTAAGCAATTTGTGGAAATTATTGAAAACCTACATGAACACAACTAAATTGAATATAAAGTTAATACGGCACAAATCTAATGATGCTATAGCATTTTGGATAAAATTGCAATAGTAAAGCAAAATATGAATATTAATGTAATGGATACTAATTGCTTGCATTTAGGAATCTATGCAATTACGCAAGTTGAGACAGTTGGATAAAAAATTAGATAATCAAATTCTAAGTATTGAAAAGCATTTAAAATAAAATAAAAAATATATATGCATTATCGTGAGCCATCTAATCTTAATTAGTTGGTCCGAATTGATTGATTTCATATTTTTCAACTGCACGAAAATTAAAATTTTACTCTCTTTTGTCAAATAATTGAATGTATCTTTCAACAACATCAGAATTATTCAATGTGTTTGAAAAAAAATTTCATTTTCACATTGTCAGTGCATGGTGACTGAGATGTTCTAATTTATAGTTTCTTAAAATCACGATAAGATAATATTAAGTCACGATATATTTTTTTTTTCTTGCATAGTCAAATATTAGTGGTTAATTTGTTAAGCGAAGAGATTCAAAAGCAGAATCCAAACATGCATTTACACTTTTCAATTAAGCAATCATTGAGGAAATTTCTACTTTCTAATCATACAAAATTTTACAATATAGCTAACTATTATAAGATGCAGCTTATTACTTTACCTATAAGTGTCGGTTGTAGTTGTAGACGAGATGATAAATACTACCAGAAACTAGATAGTATTTCTAAATAATCCATTGTTCAAATAAAATAGATACCATTTCTTCTTACTTTTTGCCTCCATGTGTTTTATATGCATCATGCTCTTTTTTTAGACGAGATGGTAAATATCATCATCACTCTTTTATAAGATTTTAGATTCAAATATGAGACATACTATCCAACATAATAATACTACTGAATTAATAATACTGAATTAAGATATATGCATCATGCTCTTTAATAATATATTAAAGAGAACTGGCAGTTGAACTCCCTTATAGTAGAAAAGGAAGTGGATAGCTTATAGATGTTTAATTTATCTAAATTTAGTGTGTAAGCAAAAAGTTATTAAATAGGATAACTATCACAAAGTTTGTTCCAAGAATTATAAGTGAATTATTAAGCACGTCGTCTCTCACCATGAATATAAATTAATTTTATATTTATTTATTTTCATATCATGCCATTATTTAAAATGAGATTTAGGTTTCAAACAGTTAACAATGGAGATGAAGAAAGTAAGCTAATATTTTATAGAATGTAAAAGTGTTGAGTAATAACTTGATAAAAAAGTCAGTATTAATTTTTATATATAAAAATACATAAATTTCAAACTTAAATTATAAACAAATAATAATAATAATACAAAATTCAATTCTAAAAAACAATTTAAGATTATAAACTAATCATAAAATATAATTTTTACATTATCAACAAATTTATTTTTTAACATTCCAACGCGATCTTAAATATCGACATTACATACTAACAACTGGTTAACATTTATTTATCCAAAAAATATACATTAATTATAAGATACAATTATAAAAGTGAGGCAATGTGATAAGCTAATAAATTTTTATTAGATATTACTGTTAAACTAATTTAGTATGCTTTAAATCCAAGAAATAGTACTAATGAGTAGGACAATATGATTTGGATTTTGCTTCTTCTACTTATCCCTTATACCAAATATTCTCGATTTATTGGTATCCACACAAAGAGACAACGGCTCCTAGTCAATCTGTTTATTGATTTATTTTTAAGTAAAAATGGATTAATAAAAAAATCTAAATTTAGATTAAATATATTAATATTTGTTCACTCACTTTTTCTTAGCTAATAATCGATAAGTTATAACTGAAAATTTGATAGATTGAAATAGTAGTATTTGATAGTTTTAACTTTTATAAAAATAAGAGGACATAACTATAGTTTTAAAACCATTTTACTTTTTTATTTTATTTTAATGATGACACTCATTTAATTTAAATTCTAAAATATAATGAAATTTAGACAATTCGTGTTGATCTGCCATAAAAATTCATAAAAAAGGAAACAATATTTTGCTCAATAATGTGAAGAAAGCTTATTTGTCAAACACATTTCATTCGATACAACAAACTTATAAGTTTGTTCAATAAATTATAAGTTAGTTTATTGTAGTTGTCAAACATAACTTTAGTATTTTCACTTTATTTTATTTAAGAATTTGATGATAAAATTTATACACATTCAATATAAATAAAAGAGATATTTCAAATTCGAACATACCAAAATATTCAAACGTACTATATAAATTATGGTTAGGAGAAGTTTTCACTTTTTCTTTTGTCCTTTGTAGAGCAATTAAGTTAATTATGAGTTAACCAACTTTCACAGTGAAAATACTAGCCTATTTTATTACGCTTTATTAAAAAATCACATATTTTTAAAAATAATCACTTTTAATCTATAGACACAAAAAAAAAAATTCTAAACAGATATTTCTAAAAAAATATAAAGAGCTTTTTAAAATAATTTTTTATTTTAATTATTCTTAAAAAATTTATTATAAAAAAATAACAAATAAATAAAATACTTAAAATGATGTTTTAAAATAATCTATTTAAATCAATTTTAACTTTATTTTTAAATCTATTTAGAAAAAGCTGTAACACACTGACACGTTACCAACGTGTGTTGTCCATAAATGATTCATTCGGCCTATCCCCAAACTTTTGCCTCTTGTTGGACTTCTTCAAAATCTTGGTTGACGATTGTTTTAGTAGTCTTATCACCTTGTATTTTTGGAACCGCAGCAGACATGTACGTGCAATTATGTAACTGAAAGTTGTACATTCCACAGCGACATGCATAGGAACACGAGTATGCACTTTTCAACCGTGAATCCAAACAATTACTTAGAGATAATCACTTCTTCACGACTACTTTAAAAGTCAACTTGAACGATAATCACTTCTACATTGAACAAATGATAATTTCAAGTATCTTCATACACTTGATCAATCAAGCCCCCTATTGTTGAATATTCACCAATTATGTTATAATTCCTTTATCAAGCTAGTTTGGATAAACTTATTGATAAAGTCTTGTAAAAGTATAAAATAAAATGAATCAAACTTCCCTCAGAAATTGAAATCAACTTCTTCACCTCTATCTTCTTCATAAACTCTCTCAACATGAGAACCTTTTTAAAAGTGAAAATGGAATTTTTAATACAATAAAAAATCAAATAATTATTTCAATTAACAAGCTCACATAAGTTGGAAGCTAATCCAACTAGGACAACAATAATAATGAAAGGCAATGCTCACATCACATGCCAGTACCAAATTAGCATGTCATATGGAGAGGAAATAGCGACTATATACAATCAAACATTAACCTCACTTCCCCCCAATTCATTTTCATCATTTTAGTCAACAAATTGGAAAATAAATCATCTTTAGTAATGATGTTACAATGGTCAGTTCAAAGTGAATCAAGTTACAAAAAATTGAACTACTCAAACCCAATGAAGTCTTACCATATGATCTGCATAAACACATAAGAAATGGCACTGTACGAATTCTAATTTTTAGGCCATTCCTCCTCAGGCAACTCCCTTTTAAGGCGGGCCTCTCTCTTAAGCTTTCTCCTCAGTTTCGTCATTCTTGTAGAATAATTCTGCGTGACTTTTTTCCTAATTTTATCAAAGCCAGGAAGTCTCATCGCCAATGCGTTAACCGCTAGATTGTTAAGGCCATTAAATACATCGTAGAACCTCTGCAAATAATTGAAGAAATAAAATCCCATGTTATGACAAAAACCACTTCACATTTGCTCTCTACCAAGATATGAAACAGAAAAGTTGTAATTGGTAAAGCATGTCATAACTATAATTATCATATAAAAGAAAAAGAAAGGAAACAAAACTCAATGTAAGTTATAAATGAATTCAAATCCTTTGATGGAAAGACATACATACCATCATATCAGCATTCCAGCGCTTGATGAATGGAGGACCAGTGCTGTATGAACCAAGTGGTTCACGGTACCATTCACCATTGAATGTTATTTGATCCATTGCTTGTTCTATGCTCAGAACCTCCCATGGCCTCAATCCTGGAATAAGTTTAGCCAACTTCTTTCTATCTCACACAGCCATCCCCCCAATCCAAAGAAAATAATTAAATATACAGGTTAAAATAAATATATATATATATACATAAAGGAAGGGGTAGGTAGGAAGGAAAGAGTTTGTAACAATAATAAAATGGAGAACATGCAATCACAGTTTATTAAAACTTCTTGCTGTAATTTGCAGAAAACTTTGTTTTTTCTATAAGCTAAAAGTAGATTGAAATAAAAAAGAAAAAAACAAAGACTGGGGGACATAGACTTTTCCCAGGAAAAAACAAAAAGGGAAAATCAACAATAAGGCTATATATTAAATAGTATTCTGAGACCCAGCCCTAAAACGAGTATTATAAAAACTTGGGCGCTCTAGATTTTCTTTATTTTTTATTATTTGACTTCGAAACAACTTCAGTGAAACCTTGCAAAAATGGAAGTTGCCTATTTTCTAAAAAATATCTATAATCTATATCTACAATATACAGAGATATATAAAGGCAATACTCATTTTGGTGTAGCCTATTTTTCTTTTTTCATGTTTAAATTCTCACCACGCCTAATAAATGTTTGACGATAGTTTTCTTTTTTAATTTTGCAGTTGGTGTAAACAAATGTATTACAATCCAACATAATCAAAATCAAAATTATTCAAAGAAACACAAAAACAAAATATATGAACACACTTTAGCGCAGTAAAAAAACCGGCAAACGGACACTAATGTGTCCATCTGCTCGCTAGTATTTATATAAAACTGTCCCAGCAGACATACCTAAGATCTTTGGGAATGTACTTGTTGGGCATGTGATCCTGTTCCAAAGTAGGGGTCAGTTCAGTGCCACTAGCCCAAAGAAATAGGGCATGACTTGGAATTCTAACTCCAGGCCAAAGGCCACCATTAGCTTCCAACACTGCTAAATCACGTCTCTTGCTTTCTATAGCCTCTTCTTGAAGCTGCTTATAAGTCTTCTTTTCAAATCCCTTAAGAGGAACCCATGGTGGTATACCTTTTTGTAGTTTGTGAAAGAAAGCTGTCGCTGAAGCACCAAATCGAACTGAAAAATTGCCAAACCAAGGTCTCAGATTTTATGAAATATGAAAGTTCAGCGCTTGGCAGATTAGTTTAATATGCAGCATTCTTAAGCATTGAAAAGATTCATTGGCATGTCTTTAAGAACATGTGGAAAGCTATGCACATGAACTGACTTCAATTCATTGTTCTGTTTGAACTATGTAATAAGAATTCCTCTAATAATAAGTAAGAAGCTAACTTATTCTTTCAGTTCTACCATTTTTTAGTGAAGAATTAAAGAAACCACTATCAAGATTCTTATCAAAAATGGATTTTATGTTATGTTCCAATTTTTCAATGTTTTAGCAAAACATGTTTCAAAAAAAGATTTGGATAGCCTTAGGTTCTCCTTTGTCAACTGAGAGAGGAATAAGACTATTAAATTTGGATAACTAAACAGAATAATTCCTCTCATCTCATCCCGTGATTTCATTCACAGTGCATGAAGTTAAGAGAGAAAATCAATCAGTTGATAACCACACCCCAGTCACAGGCCCAGAAGCCTGTAGCACAGCCAAGGGGTGAAAGTTTTGAGAGTCTAGATGGGGAGGAATTATGTAGGAGCAGCTGAGGAGTAAGGGTTAGTTTTGTAAATTAGCTTAGGAATAAGATATTTAATTAGTAGGGACTGCAGTGATGGGGGCACATTTCAAAATTATACCAAAAAATGTCCTGGCAGATACGTAAGGGTGCTAATCCCTTGGAAGAAGATATAAGCAAGGTAGTTGAAATTGAGATCCTACCCAAGATCGGGAAGGGGACTCAAGATTGTAAATCACGAGATCATAACATGTATTGTAAGATCCTTCAAAATTCATAAAATTAATACACACACACATGGATATAAATTCATATACATCCAAGGACACGATCAAATTAGTCCGGTGCCAAACTTGGAGACTTACACCAATTAATAACTTTATATAGGATTCGAAATTTACCAATCTGACTATTGAATTAAAAGTTATTTATAAAGTAGATACAGCTTATAAAATTTCGTACAAATAGAAAACTTACTTGACACTCTATCGCACTACTTTATTTTGATGGGTAATATGCTCTTTATAAATAAGTAAATGTTCCTAATTAGATAACACACCTGTGAGAATCCAAATTAATTGAAATTTGACAAACATGATAACGAATATATTATCAATAAAGAATGATGTCATTAGATTATCAATAAAGCATTTTGTAAGGAAAACAAAATGCTATGTTCCTAATTTCCATAAATAAATAAAATAAATAAAAGACTGCGCACGTATGGAATCAATAGATTATCAAAGAAAATATATTAGATAAAGTAAAAAAGATGGAACTCAACATACCTTCCCAAGTAGCGATAGCACGCTCCATTCCGTAAATCATGTGGATGGGAGCCCATTCATCCATATCCTCTCCCCAAATGAAAGTGTTTTTATCAATGACCCCAGCACCCCAAGCAGTTTTAAGCGTATGCAATGCCAGAGGTCCTCGCGTTCGACCCAGCCGATCCTTATAGAACCATACACCACTCCTCATGATAACTAAATTGAATAGAAAATAGAATCAACATCATACACAAACAAACAACAACGAGAAGACACATGAACTAGTGGAACAGTTACATCCATCCTGGGTTTAGTATTTTACCACAGAACCTACAACAAATAAATATAACATTGATTGGATATATCACATTTAATTCACATGTCATAGTAATTAATTAATTAATAACTGTATATAATTACAGTGTGCATAACTATCCTTTCTAAATTGTCTTAAATATGTTTTAATTTTTGGCAAAGAAAAAACTAAAGAAGCGGGAGATAGGTTGTTCCAGAACCAATGTGAGGTGCACCTGAGTTAGTGACTGCCTACCAATGAAGGATCACCAACAGAAATGAGCCCAAGCAGGACCTTTTTATGATGGTTATTCATTCCAACCAATAGTTAACCTAACTGCCACAGTCGAACTCAAGACCTTTTAGATCTCAATATATTAAATCCTAAGCATCCTGCTAACTGAGCCCAACCCTTGTTGGGAAGCTATTTTTATTAGCTTATTTTGTGTTTAAAAGAGTTTTTAATCACATCTTCTAAAGAAGATATTTGTAACAAAGTGACGTTACTCCTAGTATTAGGGCTTTGATTGTTTGAATCATAGAATAGACACATTTGGGTAACATGGGTATCCTATAGAGCAAAGTAAGTATCTTCGCAATTGATCTTATTCATTAATATTTAATACTATGTGCTCATTAATAACAAATCACGGACGTGTTAGAATATCAAGAGTTAATTTTCTAACCATTGAAAGAGTAGTCAAATCCAATAAAACTACTAGATGTCACATTTTTGCCTATCGTGAGGAGACTCAGATTCTAGTTAGAGAAAGCACACAATGAAGTGAAGGTATTCCTACTGTTGGATAAAAATTGAACGTCTCGTATTCTAACTTAACCAAATCAACTCTAAAATACATCTCAAAATATTAGTCTCCCTATCTTCATCTAATATCCAAAATCAATGACTATGCGGCGGCTACAGAGAATCTAAATCCCTAACAAGGCCTAGAAATGAGTCTCACATTCGTGTTTACTAATACCAACACTAAATCAAAGAATCTAAACAAAACTAAATAATCAAACATTTCAACACACGCATATTCAAGCACATATTTATGAATTTGATTCCAATTCACACAATAAAACAATCTCCAATTTAAACCATTGAATTAACATTGGACAGCTAACAATTCAACTTTGTATTTTGCACTCAATCCAATGCTGTCAATTGCATATCGCGAAAAATAGAAATTTCGTTCAAATTCTGTTACACAACAATGTTATAGTGCCACTTAACCCAATATTTAACAACATTTTGCACTAAATAACATATGGCACTATACTATAGAACTATAGCGCTTCTATATCCACCATTCGACCAAATTCCACTACACTATAGCACTATAGCGCTAATTGAACAATAACAATTTGATCAAATTTCACTATACTATAGCACTATAGCGCTTCTATATCCACTATTAAACAAAACTAACTCGATTTACAAAAAATGTAAGCGTGATCATGAACTGTCCAATCTTAATCTAAAAAATGTTGTCTACCGCAGATTGCAAAAACTAGGGTCCATTCAAATTCCGCTACACAATAATGTTATAGTGCCGCTATACCTGCCATTTAACAACATTTTGCACTAAATAAACACTAACTCGATTGACAATAGCAATTAGTTCAACTTCCGCTAAGTATCCACTATTTAACTACACTAACTCGATTAACAAAAATTGGAAACTCAAACCGTCCAATCTCAACCCAACAATCAAAATCATATAACCACATCAAATCCATGACTCCCTAACAACCCAAAATCTACAACTCAAATAAAAAAAAATATATATAAAAACTCCAATTCGAAAAACTTACAATCATAGTAGCGTGTCTCAAGTCTCTTATACCCAATAGCTTGAGCAACATCATTAGGCTTACAAGGAGGATAAGGTCTTTGTCTAAACCCCCAAAGCCCAAAAAAAAACTGTCTAGCAAAATCCCAAAACTTTATCCTCGCAAGCCACTTCGATTGGGCTTTTCTCGGCATGGGCAAACCATCAAGCCCAATAACATTCGGAACCTTCTTCCAAACCTCTCTATCCTCTCTCCTAAACGGTTTCTCGTTCTTCTTCAACTCAGCTTCGTTCATCTTATCGATGATATACTCAGCTCTCAACAAAAACTGCATCACTGGACTGTTCTTCAATGATTCCATGAACTCATCGTTTTCTTTCAATTCTTGTTCGGTCGCGTTAGGTCTGTATTCGAACAGTTTGTTTTGGTTGAGGATTTCTTCGACTTGTGGTGTGTGTCTGTGGTCGGGGAGGGTTTCGCATTCGTGGAAGAATTGTTGAACCATTTTGGTGAATGGACCGGGTTCATCCGAATCATCGTCTTCGACGGCGGTGGGGGTGGTGGTGGGGGGTTTGGGGGTGGAGAGAGATGTGGAAGCGAAATTTGGGGAATGGGAGAGGTTGAGGATGGTGTTGAGAGGTGGGAGAGAGAGAGGAGTTGGGGGTCTGGAAAATGGGAACCAGTTTCCACTGAAAGGGTTAAAGTTTATGGAAGACATTGAAGAAGAAGAAGAAGAAGAAGAAGAAGAAGAAAGGGTTTAGTTGAGGTGTAAGGGGATATAATTGGATTTGAAAAAGATGAAGTGAAGAAGAGAGAGAAGAAAATGAGTGGAGTAAAAAGTGAAAAATCTATAGATTAAAGTAAAACAACCATGACTAACATTTATTACTTAATAAGAGTTTAATTGTTATTTGTTTGTATAAAAAGTTTTTCACAACCATTTTATGAGAATTGAGAACTGGACAAATGCACAAGTTAATTGGGGCATCTGTCCACACTAAGTTACTTATTTTTGTATTAGTCGTTAATTAATTTTTATTATTTTCCATTAAAATTTTAATAATTGTTCAAAAAATATTGAATAATTTTTTTATGTAAAGAATGTAATATATAATATTGTAATAGATAAATTGTTGAATACTTGTTTGATCACGTTTAGAGAGAAATGTATTTTTAAGGTTAAATATGTTTTTAGTGTTTATAAAATTACGATTTTGTAAGTTTAGTGTTTTTAAAACATTATTCAATTTTAGTTTTTATTTTGATTTTATAGGAACTTTTTTTAGAGATTAAAAGTATTAAATTTATGTCATTTTTTATCGCATATATATTGATATTTTATATAAAAATATACGGTATCCAATATTGTATCCGGTGCATGAGGATGAGTTTAAGAGTGTGTTTGTGAGTTAGATTTTAGAGGATTTTGAAGATAAATACTTTAGAAAATGAAGTTTATATTTTGATATACATTTGATATTTTAAAAAAAATTTAAAAGAACAAAGTGATAAATGAGTATACAATAAAGTATTGTTCTTTTAATTTTTTAAAATATAAAATATATATAAAAATATACACTTGACTCTCCAAAGTTCTTCCTTTCAAAACCAACTCACAAACACACTCTAACCATAATTTTGATAAAAGTACAAAATTTCTACATATCTTACACTTGTGATTGACTAGGTAAAAATTACAATCGTGTATATAAATTAAATTATAATTCGAATACTTAAATTTTTAAAATTTTCTATTAATAATATAGATTTTATTATTGTTTCTTTAATAATTTTTTATTTGTATAATAAGTTTTGTCTAAGAATAACATTTATTTTTGTTAAAAATTTTAAAATAATTAAAAAAAACCGCACGTGTATTGAAAGCTTTAAAAAATGAGGATATTGATTTTACAACTTCAATATGGATTTTACACTTGAGACCCTCTTTTATTCTCTCTGCACTTGAGACCCATCCTTTTTTTTTTTCTTCTCTTTTCCATCTCATATGGATTTTATAACTTCACAAATGAGGATATTGAAATTGGAAGATGAAAAGAGGAGAGAAAAGAAAAGGGGATTTTTGGAGTGCCTAGAATTAGGAAGTGTTGAGGGGAACAAGGTCGGAGAAATTAGCAAATGATGAAGCACTTCAAACACATGTAATATAGTAATTGAGGTATGAAAATGAAGAAAAATTGAAGGAAGGAGATGAAGAAGAAATTTAGGGTCAGAGAAGATGAAGAACAAAATGAAGAAGATGAAAAAGTTTTTTGGAAACCATTTTGAATTTACTATCATTTTATCCTTACCTAGTCGGATAAACACGTGGAAGATAGAGTGACACATTAGATGTTATGCAATCGTCCATAGATAGAGTGACACATTAGATGTCATGTAATCGTCCATGTGAGTAAGTTAACAAAGTTAACATTCAACTTAACGTCGGGGACTAACTAAACTGACAGACATTTGAATGAGTCAAAGACTAATTTGAATTTTTGGCTAAGTTAAGGACTAAAGTGACAGCGATATGCACATTCAAGAACCAAAATGGTGGTTTACTCTCTTGAAAAAGGCGATTATTGTCGTGATGTCTGGTATTTTTATAGCTGTAATTGGATGCAACGTATAAAGTTGTTTGTCGCATATATAAATAATTTTAAATTAAATTTAAATTTTGATTTCTAATTTTTAAATAAATTTAATCACACATTAAAACAATAACTCACAAATATGTTTTTGATGTGATATTGCAATATCGAAATTTAATTTTCATTTAAAATAATTTATGTTGATAACAATTTTTTATAAATTTTTTACAATTTTTAATTTAATTTTAAAAGAGTTTCAATTGCTATTTTTAAAGAGGCATGTGTATTTTTACAATAATTCTGGTTCAACCAACCAAATTATTTATTTTTACAATTTTTCTTATAATTTGTTTATTATTTAAATTTTAGTTAATTTATTTTTGAAAAATTTGGGGAAGAGGAAAATAAATTTTTATTTATATACTAAATTTCAGAATCTATATTAGTGGAAATTGTTCCTAAACTATAATAGTGGAAATTGTTGGAATCTGTATTAGTGGAAATGGTTCTATATTTAATCTTAAGTTTGGTTAATTTTTATTTATATACTCTAACTAAACTGTTACCAAAAAGGGAATTGTACAAACAGTTTTTATTTATATTTCTTTAAATTAAATTTCTTTTTTTTTTTAATATTGATCTTTAATAATGCTATTGTTGTTGTGGACTAATCCAAACAAGAGCAGGATTTAGGAGAGTTGATATGAATGAGAGAAAAAGAGAAAAGAAAAGAAGAGAGAGTGAATAGTATTATTTTATTCTTGTGTAGTTTCTATTACAACGTCAACCTTATTTAATGTTAGTCTTATTTATAAACACAAGTAAAGAGACATTCACTAATAGGCAACTACACAAGGTTTTCGGATCAATTGCATTCGTGTAACCAACTAATTATAGTTTGGGCACTTTAGGATAAAATAAACTAATATTTGTTGTACCTCTAAGGTAATGGAGTATATGCTTAACTCCATTCCAATTGTCTTCGTGTAGGTGAAAAACTATATCTTGATAATAGATTGACAGAAAATAATATATCATAATGTGTATAATTAGCGAGATACATAAGTGCTCCAATCGTATTGAGACATGGTACTGCAGTACCAAGTAGTTGTTCCTCCTCTTCTTGGGGTCTAAAAGGGTCTTTCTCCACATCTAGTTATCTAACAACCATTGGAGTAGACAACGGATGATATTTGTCCATATAGAAACGTTTTAACACTTCTACTATGCAAGTTTCTTGATGCACAAAAATTCAATTATTCAAATGCTCAATTTGTAATTCAGGCAACACTTTATTCAAATGCTCATTTCAAACTCTTTCTTTAAGGAATCTATGGCTTTTGGAAGCTTTTCAAGATTTCCAATCATATTTATCTCATCGACATAGATAGCAATGATGGCAAATTCATTTCTCAATCTTTTCATAAAATACAGGGACAAATAGAGTCATTTTTATACTCATCCTTTTAGCCCATAGAGAGACATGTTCAATTTTATGGAGTAGTCTTCTTGAGATCCTAGACTATTGGCATCAGGCAAATCAAATCATCCAGGGAGCTTAATATGAATGTCACTATCAAGTGAGTCATACAAGTAAGCTATAACAACATCCATCATGTGAAAATTTAGCTCTTCATGTGCTACAAGGCTAATTAAGTATCGAAAAGTAGTTGCCTCAACTACATGTGAATATGTCTCATCAAAATTAATTTTTGGTCTTTGTGAAAAACCTTGGGCAACTAGTCTTGCTTTGTATCTTACAATTTCACCATTTTCATTTTGTTTCCATACAAAAACTTATTTGTATCCAACGGCTTTTACTCCTTTGGGTGTTCGGATTACAGATCCAAAAACCTTTTGCTTGTTAATCGAGTTTAATTCTGCTTCAATTGCATTTTCTATTTTTCTTCAATTCTCGCTTTGTCTATAATCTTTGATAGACCTTGGTTCTTGATCCTCAATATCATTTACCACATTTAGCGCTATATTATAAGCAAAAACATCATCAATGTTAACTTCATGTTGGTTCCATTGAATTCCAGTAGTGACATAATTTATTGAGATATCTTTATTTTTGTGAACTACAAGTACTTGATTAGTCTCTTTCTGTGACTAAAATGTCAATTATGTCAGAGGACTCTTGTAGAGTTTCTATATCCTTATTTCGGTCATCTTTCCTATTAGCTCCCTTTCTTTTTCGAGGATTTTCATCTTTGAACCAACTGATCTACCATGCTTCAGGCGCGGTTGTGAATCATTTTCCGTATTGAATTGTCCAACAGGGGCATCTATTTTTATTGAAGCATTAGCAGCTAGTACATATAATTTAGTCACACCTTTTGGATCAGTAAATGCATTTGGAAGTTGGTTTGTTAAACTTTGCAAATGAATTATCTTTTGAACTTCTAGTTCACATTGTTTGGTTCGAGGATCAAGATAAGATAATGATAATTCATTCCAACTAAGCTCTTATTCAAATCAGTTGAGCTAGTAATCTCACAAACGTTTGGTTGCGTGTTGATAACAAACAAACATGTGATCATCTAGTTGATGCATAAATTAAAACCATAAAATATCTAAATGATCCACATGGTGGGTGTATTGGCTCATAAATATCACTATATAAAAATTTAGAGATTCACTTTCAACTTTTGTTGGTGATGGTCGAATTATCAAATTCCTTCGTGAACAAGAGATATATGAGAACTTATTAGACTAAAGAATCTCTTTGCTCCTGATGACCATATGAATTTTCAATTATTTTTTGCATCATTATAGACCCGGGATGGCTCCACCGGTCATGCCAAATAACAAATTTATTATCATTTGTAAACTTCTAGTTTACAATTACATGTGCTTCAATTGTATTAATATAAGTGTAGTACAAATAGAGGAAAAGACATGTAGCTTTTCTAATACACATGTTTTATCCAAATCATGTTTTGTGATACAGATGTATTCAATATATGGTATCCTTTTAAACGGATATCCTTGAAACTTAATAAATTTCTATGAGTCTTGAAGGAATGTAATATGTTCTCAATATGTAACTTCGTTCCTCCATGTAATGATATGTTAGCCCTTCAAAAGCCTTCAATTATCTTTATAGTACAAGATATGGTGCTAACATCAGTTTCTCGCTTCACTAAATAAGAAAAATAGTTTTTATCTTTCAGAATCGTGCGCGTAGTTGCACTATCGGCGAGACACATATCTTCGTTGATGTTAGTATCGATACTCATTAGTTCTTAGAGCTTTATGTTGATAACTTGTTGTGAACTAATCGAAATAAAGACATAATTTAGGAGAATAGATATGGATGAGAGAACGAAAGAAAAGAGAATAAGTGATAGTGAAAAATATTATTTTATTCTCGTATAGTTTCTGTTACAATATTGATTATCATCCTTTATTATTATTGCATTATCATTCTTTATTCAAAAGTATATTGTTTATCCTAATTGTTGGTTGCAATTCTAAACTTCCCACTATTAAGAGAGAGAAATTCATTTACTCCATTACCACTTCATTTTTTTTGGGTACAATTCCAACTTTATTTTCCAATTCTGCCTTTTCTTTTGCTCAGCTTAGTACATGTACACACATTATCAACTGATTAAAATAAAGTCCGTAAATTGATTAAAAAAAATAAATAACTGCACTAAATTGAATATTTTTAAATGTCATTTTGTGAAAATTGTACGAATCAGATTTCAGATTTCTTTTTCAAAATCGAACAAAATTACAATTATAAATTTTAATAATTATTTATTTTTTATTAGTATAATTTATTGCATTTATATATTATTTGTTGTTTTTAATTTTTTTAATAATATTTATTAGTTTATTTTAATCTATTTTTTTGTTATTTCATATATATCTCAAATATTTCAATCATTGTTATTCTGAAATATTAAATTTAAATATATTATATTTTATATCAAATCTACTATTTTACCATTTTTGTATACTAATATTAATATATATCTTTTACAATTATAATTTGGATATCCAAAAGTCGATCCAAATTAAACTATTTAAAATTGAATCAAATTGGATTTTTAAACTTATCATTAAAATCGAACGAAACTACATGTGATTCTATCTTTGAATTGGATGGATTTTTGCTCCAAAAGCCAATATAAAGTGCACTGCTAACACACCTTACCAATGACATCGTTTAGTGTATTGCCTTTTCTACTATTCGTTAGTTTTGATGCTATTTGTGTTCTTATTCTTTCGCACACATTTTCCTCTTCTCCAAGAACTTTTTGATTTGTTTTTTTTTCTTCAGCATGTATCTCAATTCATTGTGTTCTTTTTGGTTTGCAAATTCGTATTTGTGATTGACGACAATGAAGAGAGGCAAAGGGTTGATTGCGTTCTCACAAGGTTATGTTGTGCTCTAAAATTTCATAATGTTGATATATAATTTAATTTGATACAGTGGTGCATTTTGTTGTTGCTGTGGATTTTCAACAAAATTGTTTAACATATTGTGTTGAGTATTCTATTGCACAAGTACACACTATTAGAGTGCAAAAATTACTTTTTCAACTTAAAATGACCTTTGAGTGAATTGTTTTAGCATATTTTTCATTAAAAAAATTGTATACATTTGTAAAAGAAAGTTTGGCTTTAAAAATAAGTTGAGTTGAATAGTATTATCTTTGATTACCATCTAAAAATAAAATATTTAGATATATATATATTTCATCCTGTGCATATATAGTGTTATTTTTATTTTAATCCCTTTAAGTGAATGTTTGTCTTTAAGGTGCAACTGTAAGTAGTCTATCCGCTGCTACTATTTTTAGCTTCTTATTTTTCACTGTGACTTTACATTGAAAAGCGAGATAAAATATGGTCCCTCCAAACAAAACATAGCATAAATTTTTTGTTTGAATTACATTCTTGCAATATCAAAAACTATGAATTTTAGTCATTCACATAAGTTTTCATTACAAAAACCATGACGTGACTAACAAATATTGATGTGGCACTATTGACTTAAATTAATAAATATAGTCACCACTAACAGATATTATCTATAATTGTTTTTAAAAACAAAATTTAAAAAATCCATAAATCTTAAACCATGACTTGCAAAAAATTTGTGGACATGGTTTTTCAACTTTAGAAATTGGATTCCACATTCTTTGGTGATGACATTGTTACAAAAATACCATACCTATTCAACCAACTCCAATAATGTATTTATAATTTTGTTTTTGAAAAAAGAGACAACATATTATTATCTTTGGCCCAGATCTAATAAGATATGAGGGTGAATTACATTTGGATAGGCTTTCAACCATAACTAGTCTGAGTTAGTTAAAGTAAAATTGGTCATCTAATGCGCAATTCAGTTTATGACCCAAGTTACATTTCGGGTGAGTCACTAGCCCTAATTCAACAACAATGTTCTTTGCAATGCTCCCCAATGGGAAAAGTGAGAGTTTATTTCCTTCACCAACGTTTGACAATCAAATTCAAAAATCAATGCATCCAAGTCCTGCAATTTCACCATTTGAATAATGAGCAATAAAGCTTGCACTTCCGGCATCATGATGTTAGTATATCCAGATCTTTTCAACTTTGCCACCATCAGAACATGACCTTCTTATCTCTAACAATAACTCCCAAACCCCACAAGCCACCCTCGATAAGAGTTGTGTCATTATTTGCTTTTACATAATTTCTTTATGGTTTTTCCATTCTCCTTTCATAACATTGCTTCTTTGTTGTTGGGTTTTCCTATTGTTAGTACTACTTCGAGTTTCCTTTATTGTTTGGTATTCAGTACAACACTTTAAAGCTGCTTGGATATTCTCATGGACATGTATAGGTTTTTGCTCGTATACTTCTTTTTTTCTAGCATACCACAAATTGTATATTATAAGAAACATAAGTTGTAGGGTTTGTTGAGACAAAATCACAAATTAATGTTTTGATGATAATTAAACAAAATTTAATTAAGACTTCTAATTATGATTCTAAGTGTTTTGGTATTTAACATGTGTGTTTTAGTGTGTTAATCAAAGATAGATACCAAGCAATTCAAAATAGATCATATTAAAAAGAAGCAAGTTCATTTAGAGAAACGAAGAACGTTCTTGACAGAATTCTGTAAAACGAAGAACGTTCTCCACAGTTCCAAATTAACAAGAATGATCAAACTCTTAAAGAAAAAAATTGGTTCCATTATTTACAATCTGTTCCAGAATTTCACTAGAAATATACAAAAATCATTTCAGTATAAGAATCACTCCAAAGAACAAAGGCAAAAACTATGCTTCATAATTTATCAAGCAAGATCATTCTCCAAGTTGAGCAAGCATCAAGTACAAAACTCACAGATTGGATTGGACACCTCAGCTGTACTTTGTAGCAGCCTGCACACGTGATACAAAGCAGGGAATCACTTCAGACAGTTGTCAAGCGAAGCTTAAACCTCAGCACACCTCAAAGCAGAAACGAAGACCGTTCTTGGTTTACAAGAACATTCCTGTTTTAAGGTTGATCTTATCCACTATGACAGTTGGACCATTCTCAACAGCCAAATGAGCTATCATAAGCCTTCTTGAAGTCTATAAAAGAAGCCTCAAAATGAAGGATAGATCAGAGCTTCAAGTGCAAAGCAATACATCACTCATACAATCATATTCGAAATCTCTTGAACTTCTCAATCATTTCACAAAGATTCAGTTCTGTTCTTAACTAGATTTCAGAATCAATTTTATTGAGTTCTAATCTAAGAATCTAATCTCAAACACGAGTTGAGCTTACTCAGATTCTACCAATCTCTTTAAATCATCACTTTGTAACTCAAAACTATATTGTTGAATAGTTTGAGTAATTTGTAAAAATCCTTTTATGATTAAAAGGTAATGTGTAAAAATCCTTTCTAAAGATTGAAGGGTAACTTGTGGAAATCATTTATGGGTTGAAAGGTAATACTTGGTAACAGATCAAGATTGATCTGGAAAGGCTGTGCGAAAACCAAGAATGATCTTGCTTTGAGCACTTAGTGGAAAATCTCACAATTGTGAAGACTGGACGTAACCCATTTTGGGTGAATCAGGATACATCTCTGTGTGATATCTCTTTCCTTATCTCTATTTACTTTTTATCTTCTAATAATATATTATATAGATAAGTTAAAAATTGTGTGTTTTGACTAACCAATAACGTTCTTCGTTTATAACCAAGATCAATCTTGAGTTATATACTTTGAGTTTTAACAGGAGTTTTTAAAAAGGGACAATTACAATTCAAACCTCATTCCTTATAATTGACATTGTTACTTCAGGGTTACTATATTTGCATGTTCGAGCATGGTATAGATCCAATTGTCTAGCGTTTGTTCACCACTATTGCCAAAATTTATATTGATGGGGGACCAAAACCATACTTTGGTCGCCAAAATGAAATCTTTGAAATAGTGATCAAGGGTTTCAGAGCGACTTAGACATCTAGGAAAAAATTGGGCAGTTCACTCCTCCGGAGTTTAGATTTCCCCTCGTAGGGATAGATTTTTTTAGGATTCTTCATTTGATAGCTTGATGTCTAGGTGGACCTTTTGTCTTCCATATATTTTTCCAACATTGCTTCTCTGTATTGTTGTGAGAGGCAATGGACTTAACTCGTTTGTTTTTATGATGGATCCAGTAGTACCCAAATTTTACACTATAGTCACCATCCTTTGTCCCCATCCACATAAGGTTATCATCTATATCTATATTGTTTGTAGGAATTTGGTTACTTTCAAAAGGTAGAAAATTTGATTCAAGTAGGGTTTTATTCCAACAATTGTTTCCCTCATCAAAAAGGTCCCTAACACAAAGCACATTGGAATCCAAATACCTCCAAGTTTGGATTTTAAACCTATTTTGATAAGACAGCCAATTGTCTTCTCATATCCTTGTGTTACACCTTTTTCCAACTATTTCCTTCTTTGATTATCTTAATAGTACTTTGTACACTACGCCAAATGTAGTTAGATTTTTGTCCCATTGTTGCTTGTAGTATATCTTGATTATGGAAATACTTTTCTTTGAAGCATCTAACAACTAGAGATGTTGAGTTTGTTTTGATCCTCCATACCTGTTTTGCCAACATTGTTTCATTACATTCGCTTAAAATTCTGAAACCTAAGCCACCGTCTTCCTTTGATTCACAACAAATCTCCCATTTAGTCCAATGTATTTTTTTCCCCATCTTTTCCACCCCACTAGAAGTTACAAATGAGCCTCTCAATTTGATTACAAACCCTTTTTGGTAAAAGAAAACAACTCATAGCATATATAGGAATTGCTTGGGATACAACTTTTATGAGGACACTCTTTCCTGCGAAAGATAAACATCTTCCCTTCCAAGCCTTTGATTTTTTTTTCTTCCAAATTTGGTCAATAATGCTACTAAAAACCTTTTTTTTCCCCCTCATAAGTTGGCAGTCCCAGATAATTAACAATCTTGTTTGTGATAGTAATAGGTAGCTTCTCTTGGAACTATTTTTTTTTCTTTCTCATGAGTCACATTTTTGCTTAAAAGAAGTTATGATTTCTTTAAATTGATCTTCTTTCCCTAGACCTCATAGTATCTGTTGAAAATATTTTTTTAGTTCATTTGCCTCATTTTTCCTGCCCAACAAAAATGATACAATCATTAGCAAAAAGAAGATGAGAGATTTGAGGGGCATTTTTTGAGATGGGCAAACCATGAATTTTACCCCGATTCTGACTATTTTGAATGAGTCCACAAAGGACTTCAACACATAAAATAAACAAATAGGGGGGAAATGGGTTACCTTGTCTTATGCCTCTATGAAGAGAAAAAGACTTAATGGGTCTACCATTAACAAGGATAGAAAAAGAAAATGTGCTAACACACCTTATAATGTTATTAACAAGTTTACATGCAAAGCCCATGGTAAGTAAAGTAGTGTTTAGAAAATCCCACTTTATCCTATATCATAGGTTTTACCCATATCAAGGTTGACCCCTACGTAGTCTTTTTTGCCTTTTTTAATGTTATAAAGAGCATGAAAAGATTCAAAAGTAATAAGTACATTGTCAGTAATTAATCTATCAGGAATAAAAGTACTTTGGTAAGGTTTGACAATTATGGGTAGAAAATTCTTAATCCTATTAGCCATGGTTTTAGTAACAATTTTTAAAATAACAACATAAAACAATAAGTCTGAAATTAGTAGGTTGCTTGGAGTTCTTAATTTTTGGAATTAATACAAAATTAGTGACATCACTACCAATGATGTCCCAACACCTTTGAAAGAAACTTGTTGGAAGCTTATTAGGGCCAGGAGCAGCCATGCTTTTCAATTGATATATAGAGTTGTACACCTTATCCCTAGTAAAATCAGCTTCCAGTTGACTGTACATAAATGAAGATACTCTATCTTTAACCATTTCAATAATTATGACCAGTAGATTTTAAAGTAAACATATTTTTAAAATGGGTGGTGAAAATCTCTTCGATTTTTTCCTCTCTGTTATGAGTTTCTCCATTCTAGTCTAGCATTTATCTAATCAAATTTCTTCTCTTTCTATGGGTTGCCTTTTGATGGAAAAACTTTGTATTGTTATCCCCATCTTGCATCCATGAGATCTTTGCCCTTTAACTCCATCAGAGTTCTTCATTCTTTAGAAGGACATCTAACTCATGTTCCTTGTCCTTTATTTGCTTTATAATATTTGAATCAAGAACTATAGTTTTAAGGTGACTCATAGTTGTTTGTAAGTCCTTTATCTTATTTGGGATGATCCCAAAGTTCTGCATTCCCCAATCATACATGTCATCTAAGACTTCTTTGAGTGTATCCTTGCAACCTCGTTCATGACATTGCCTACTTGTTTTTATCATTTTGTTGAAATCCTCACTTGTTAGCTAAACTTATTCAAAGCTTTTTATTTTCCTAAAAGAATGAAAACTATGCTTGTAAAAACTATTAGTATTGAAATCAAGGATCATAGGGCAGTGATCAAAGGTATAACCAAGCAAATGATTGTTTGTATAGCTAGGAAAATCATGTATCCACAAATTGTTAGCAAAAGATCTATCATGTCTAGCCTTAATGTGGTGGTAATTTATTCGGTTATTTGTCCAAGTGAATATGTTCTCTTGGTACCCAAGATCAATTAGGTCACAATTGTCAATGGTTTCTCTAAATAAAGTAGTGAGTTGGGGATTAATAGGGCTTCCCCCATTCTTTTCCTCTTAAGACATAACCATGCTAAAATCCTCAAACAAAAGTCGCTCTACTTGATTCTGATCATAGAAATCCTAAATAAATTTGCAACTTAAATGATTTTGCTTTTTTGTAGAGAAACCTCTGACCCTCTATTGATGACCATCATTAATATTATCACAAGAAAAATAACAATCAACAAATTTTTTATTAGAATTTGAAATATTGATATGTGCATCATTATAACACATCAACATGAGGCCACCAACATGATCTCCACCCAAGGTAGAGCAGTTCATAGTGTGAACATTGGGTAGATTGTTATTGAAACATAAAAAAAGCTTTTGATTTGACTCAATATCCAACATCTTAGTCTCACTTGGGAACACAACATCATGTTATTGTCCATAATGAGACTTTTCAAAGCTCTTACTATGTGTGGGTTCTCAACCCACGATAGTTTCACGCCATCAACCTTATAGTTCTCGGCCAACCTTCAAAACAAGGTATGCCGTTTATTCATATTGTGGTGTAGAGGTGCATAGGTCCATTATTTCATTTTCCGTAATTCTTTTTCTTTTTGTAGGAATGTTGGTATGTTCCAAATTATCCTCTGTAATAATAAGCACAACTCTAGCAGCAACATGTACATTTTGGGTTGCTTGAGTCATATGCTATGTGTTATTTGAGAAAATAACTTACTTTTTTAGTATATATGCTTTTTTTTGTTTGAAATGACCAATGTTAATAGTTAATTATTGGTTTTTGTTAAAGGGGATAGTTGAACCTATGATCCTACTATCACTCAAATCTCTATGTTTTTCCCCTAAACTACTTTATGAATGTCACATATATATTTTTATTAACTAACGCTAGTCGTCTACCCGTGTGATGCACATGTAAAATAGTGAGATAAAATTATATTTTTTTATAATTTATTTTTAAGATACAAAGGATATAATGTTACTATTATTTTTTGTAGCGATAATTTAAATAAATGCTTTTCAATAATAAACTTAAACTATAAAACAATTTTTAATTCCATTGTTGTTGTATGCTTATATAAATTGTTTAGTAAATGTAGATTTTTGAAACGTGAAAATCGTATCTAAGTTATAAAATAAAATAAAAAACTTCATAAAAGTGTTTATACAGATGTAAATCCAATAAAAGATATCACAAAATCACCTCAAAAAGATAATTTAACTTTTGCAGGATTCTCAAAACATGCATCATTTAAAAATACGAAGATCCCTCAATGTAAAAAGAATGTGTGTACACTCACATAAAGTGTATAATCAATAATATTTACGGAA
The DNA here is from genome assembly GCA_037974755.1 of Cicer yamashitae. Classification (NCBI taxonomy): domain Eukaryota; kingdom Viridiplantae; phylum Streptophyta; class Magnoliopsida; order Fabales; family Fabaceae; genus Cicer; species Cicer yamashitae. The sequence goes on from JBBPBQ010020323.1 coordinate 17,149,952, forward strand.
TAAAAAGTTTCCTCAAATACAAATAAAATATAAATCACACTCCCTATTTCATTTATATCCACCGTATTTGTTGACCCAACCTAACATATAACTACCGTAATTTGAAACATGTTGAAACAAAGAAAAATCACCAACAAAAGAAGAAAATAACATAAGAATAAAGTAAAAAAATAAATAAAAACATAAGAGAGAAAAAGATGTTGAGATTTCTTTCATATGTCCATTGTAGAACCATTAATACTCTATCTTAACACATTGAACTATAATATATTTTATTAGTTGGTCTACTCACATAACTCAATAATTATTAAAGAATATGCAAATTCATTCATTGTTACGATGTATTTTAAACGTGTACGCATGTAATATCATTCATTAATAACTTTATCAAATGTGGCTAGGAGTTTACATGGTTAAAAAACTGAATTGTATTCTATCATATTAATGATTTAATTTAGTTTTTTAAAACCACTTTTAAATTAAGTTTAGTGCAGTTCTGAACCGATTTGAAATTAGTTTATAAGTATAAATCAGTTTAATATTTTCAACATGTTTTTAGTTAAAATCTAGTTTTTCAAGAAAATAATTTTGAAATTTTTTTAACAAAAAAATTTCGATTTTTTTTTATTTTATTTTTTATGAGAAAAATAGATGTAAAAAATTTCTCAATTAAAAAATTTTTCGAAATTATTTTGACAAAAGCTTTTCAATTTTTTTGAGTAAAATAGATATAAAAATTTTCTCGATAAAAAAGAGTTTGAGAAAAAAGTTTCAACGATTTTTCGGAAAAAAAAAAATTTCAAAAAAAGAATGTTTCGATTTTTTTTCTAAACAAAATTCCAAGAAAAAATTAATTTAATTTTTTTTTATTTTTATTAAAAAAGTTATTGATATTTTCTAAATTGTTTTTTGAGAAAAGCAAATTTCAAAAAAATTAAAAAAAATTAATTGAAATTGATTTTTTTTTTAAATTATTAAATTAATTTTTAAATTAAATTTAATTAATTGAATTATTTTAAATATGTGGTTTATGACCCATTTAAGTTTGAAAGCAAATAATTTCTCACACATCCAAACATGACGATGAAAGAAGAATCAATATAATAATAGCATTTGGGGATGATAGAACTAAAGAGAAAATAACAAAAGGGTTGGAGTGCATCGTTACTGTCATCTACGACAACATGTGGCCCCCCTCTACCATGTTACTTGGTGTGTAGGTAGAATGAAATGTTTGTACATTATCTAATAGCATTCCCTTGATTTGAAAAATGATAAGTGATTATATATGGTCATTGTCTGAGGTGGTTCTTAACTACCCAAAACATA
>JBBPBQ010020323.1:17153405-17181528 GCA_037974755.1 Cicer yamashitae
AAAAACTATCAGCTACAAGTTATAAACTACAAGCTATCAACTAATTTTAGACTAAAGGCTTCGTTTGGTAAAATTAAGCTATAAGATAATTGATAATTAATGATTTATAGCTGAAAAGCTAATTAATTAAAATTAAAGTGTTTAGTAAATTTAGCTTTTAACAATATAAAATGACATAAAAGGACATAATTATATTTCTCTCATTTATGAATTTTGTGGTAGAAACAAAAAAAATGCAACAAAGTATGAAATAAAAAAACTAGAACCATGCAACTCATTTTTTGGATACATCATTTATTTATTTATTTTTATTACAATACAAACATAAATTTGAAAAGTTATCTAAAAGTTTTGTCAGCTTCATGTGTATAAATAGTAATGGTAAAAACAATACAATTCATTTACTATTTATAATTTGACATAAAAATGAATTTAACTTTATCGCATCGATAAATTAGAAGATGAAGTAATAATAATAAATATGACAATTCATACGTTAGTCAATTTGTGTTTGGTAAATTTTTTGTCAGATGAATAATATGAAAGTTTTATTTTTATTTTTTGAGTTATTTTGACAAAGAATTAAAGAAACTGAGTCGAACTCTGTTAACATAGAGGAAGATATACGTGAAGCGATTTATGTGAACAAGTGGGTGAAGTAGTTATTTTGTATTACATAAAGATACAAAAATAATAAAAATAAAATAACAAGGTTATAAATGAAATACAATGTAAAAAACTATAAACTATAAGCTCAAAAGCTACTTGAAATAACGTCTCAGAATAAGCTATAAGCTGGTGGGAAAAACTTGTTTACCCAACCCATCTCATTTAGGCTCCGTTTGGTAAAATTAAACTATAAACTAGCTGATAACTAAAAAATTGGCTGATAGATGAAAAACTAATTAATTGAAATTAAAGTATTTGCTACAGTTAGCTTTTAACAATATAAAAGGACATAATTATTTAATTTAAAATAAAAAAGTGACATTTTTATCCAATCTCTCATATGTATTGTTTTACTCTGTTTTCCTTTTTTTTAATCAATTTTCCTACTTTACTTTATTTTTGTGGTAGAAACCAAAAAAAAAAAAATACAACAAAGCTTTGAAATAAAAACCACACCCATGCAATTCATTTACTTATTTTTATTACATCATTTATTTATTTTTTATTACAATACAAACATAAATTTGAAGAGTTCTCTAAAAATTTAGCAAGATCCATATGTATAAATAGTAATCGTAAAAACAATGCAATTCATTTACTGTTCACTATTTTGGCATAAAAAATGAATCTAACGTTATCACAATAATAAATTAGAAGATGAAAAAATAATAATAAGTATGACAATGTATACCTTAATCAATTTCTTGTTAGATGAATAACATGAAAAAAATGTTTTTAGTAATTTTCGTAATGAATTAAAGAAACTGAGTACAACTTTGTTCACCAAGAAGAAGATATACGGTAAAGCTGTGAACTAGTGGGTGAGAGAGTGGTGAGTGAGTGAGATAATTATTTTGTATTACATAAGGAGAAAAAAATAATAAAAATAAAATAATAAGGTTATAAATGGAAGAAATGGAAGAAATGTAAAAAGCTATAAGCTCAAACACTACTTGAAAATAGCGATTTAGAATAAGCTTTAAGCTGATGAAAAAAGTTTGTTTACCAAACACATCTCTTTTAATCCAACAAGCTTATAAGATAGCTTATTGGCTTACCAAACAGTGTCTAATCCAACAAGTTTATAAGCTAGTTTAATAAATTATAAGCTAGTTTATTGACGTCACCAAATAGTGTCTTAGGATCTATTTGGCAAGGCAAAGAAACGAACTTATAGCTTATAAGCTATAACATCTGTTTGTTAAAAATATTAATGAGTTATAACTTATAACATTTTTTGATAAATTAACTCAAGTAACTTATGTACTTATAGTTTATAGTTTATTATTTTATCTTCTAATTTTACCTTTATTATTGTAATTAAAATACTTCATTTATCCTTTATAGTTTATTTACTATAATTTTAAAACAATAATTTAAAAAATTTCAAAATAAGTTTAATAAATTATTTTTAAAGTAAATAATTTAAAATAATTTATTTATTATAATTTAAAATTATTAAACTAGTTAAATAAATAAATAAAATACATCACATTAATAAATAATTTATTTATTATAATTTTAAAATTTAAATTTTAAAATAATTAATATTTTAAAGTAAATTATTTATTTATGTATTTTAAAATAAATAAACAAAAAAATATCAAGATTGATAAATTTTAAATTACTAGTTTTAAAATATTTTAAGTATTATTTGATATTTTTTCAATAAAAATATCAATTTGTATAATTTTATGTTTTTAAACCAATTGAATCACTAATTTTTTTAACACTTAATTAGTTTAACAACAATCAACTATTAACTAATTTTTGCAAAGAGAATGTATGGGCAAAAAATTTATAAAAAAACGTGGGCAAAAAAAAAAAGACCACATAAATTAAATTTTGTAACATTTTCTTTTACTTGGATTGATAAATAATTGGCGTATAGATCTGAGTATTTAACGATTTCCACTAAATATTAAAAATGGCACTTTATTTTTATAGCATAATGGCAATGAGAAGGAAGATACCTTCCTTGCACAACCAATCACACATATATAGTAACCCAATTAATTTAAATTGATTCTTTTTTCTTTCATTTCCAAACCACAAAAAATGAAAATGCCTTCTTTTCTTAATTCTTTACCTCAACGCTCATTCTTCTTCTGTTTCCTCCTTCTTCCACTTTTGCTTTTGCTTTTGCTATTAGTACCCCCTTCTTCTTCTTCCTCTAATTATGAAAAGAAAGTAACAATGTCATTTTACTATGAAACTTTGTGTCCTTATTGTGCTGATTTCATAGTGAACCATCTTGTGAAACTATTCCAAACGGATCTTATTTCTATTGTGAATCTTAGAATGGTTCCTTGGGGAAATGCTGGGATTGCACCTAATGGTACTTTTGAGTGTCAGGTATGTATTTACATTTTTCATATTATTCACATGATTTACTCTCGTGTGAATATAAGAGAAAGATAGATAAATAAAAGTTAATATATTTAGTTCAAAATTTTGACAAATTATTTTTATTAACCTATGTTTCTTATATTTGAGATTGGAAGGAATACCTATTAATTTAATGTTAATCTAAAAATACATTTTATTGTTGGTATAACTCATCTAAAAGCAACTCGCTTTAGAATGGACCGCAAAACAGATTGAGTAGGTCGAAATAACTCCTTTAACCCATTATTTTAAGCGGAATGAGATTAAGTATTAGATCCTACTATTTAAGTTGACTATTGTACTTAACTTGCTAAAATAGAGTTATTGATGAGATGAGTTAGCCTCCCTAGTTAAGTTAAAAAGATCTCTTTCTTTTTTTCATTGTATATTTTTTTGACTCAATTTTTTTTTCTTTCAATTATTAACATATTTTTTTTTGTTACAATTCAATAAATTTAGAGTTTTAATATTTGTGTAGTGATTCGGACGCTACATTGAATTTTAATTGATTAATTTTAAATATATTTTTTTAGTTTGATGGACCAACTCGTTAAAAATCAATATATTTAATATAATGTAATTTTTGTATGTAATGATGGGTCAACCTGTTGGGCCACCAACGTTTCGAGAAGCGAAGTGAGAGTTTCAATCCACTAACTTTATTCCATCCCGACTCCACCTCATGGATAAATCAATGTATTTGAAAATATTTTATCTATCCATTATCTCATTTTAATATATAAAAGGAGTTGAATCTTTTTCTTTTTTTTTTTAACGAAAATTTAGGGGGAGTGAATGATACTTCAATCTTAAATAGAGAATACTATAGAATTTACTGAACACTTACAAAAGAATTTCTACAATACATGTATTTTCACCACCAAATCAAATATTAGAGTTAGAATCGAATGTTTTTATTTATTTATTTTATAACAAAAACTATCACAATTTACTTACATAATTGTAAAATTTTATGTTTAAAATTCGAAACAAAACGTTCAACTTAACATTTTTGTTAGATAAACTTTCTTAAGACTCAAATCTTTTTTATTCTTGCTAAAAAAAATAAACCATTTTTTATTTGTGTTCATTCTTTGAAAATTCTCTTTGTTTGGTCACATATTGTCCTGTCCCATACTAAATGTAAATTCATTATATTTATTTACCATTTAACAATTTTCGAGGATGAGTCATTTTTTCAAATAAGAGTTTGGTTTGGAGTTCTCAATTGAAGGAAATGTGATAAAGACAGGACCCTAAATTCAGTAAAGTTAAATCACAAACAACTTAGACATGTGACTGGGAATATTTATACAGTATTTTACAGGGAATAGAAAACAAAGCAGGTTGGAATGTTGCGAAGATGTAGCCAAATATTATATTTTTGAATAAAAATGATAGTTAAAAATTTAATATATTTAATTAAAAAATAAATTTAAATACATTAATTTAAAATAAAATATAAATAAAAATAGTAGTTAAAAAATTAATTTATCTAATTAAAAAATAAATTTAAATATATTAATTTTTCAATTATTATTATTGTCTATATTTTATGTATGGAGGAGTAAATAATGATTAATATCAATTCGTGAAAGGGAATAAAAAGATTAGGAAAAATGAAAAGTAACTACAATTAGTACATGCAGATAATAGGAACCAAAAATTGTGCAGGGGAGAGACGAAAATACAAGAATAGACAAAACATATTGCAGCTTAGAATTTAGGATAAGTTTAATTTTTGAAAATGTTTATATTTATATTTATTTTTTAAAAAATTTATGTTAATTTTATATTATTAATAAAAAAATAAAAATTTTAAAAAAGAGATTTTCAAAGTGAATAGTTATTTACTTTTTTAGACACAATGAAAATAATAAAATACCTTTTTTATTATTTTAGAAAATGAATAATTGTTAAATAATATTTTATCTTTTTTACATGACAATTATTATTTTTAAGAATCTCTTATTAAAATAAAATGAATATATACTTTAGAAAATAATACAATATTTTTACAAAGTATTTCAAGTGCCTCTTATTTATCTAGAATTTCAAGTGTTCATATTTGTTATTTGGATGTGAGACAAGGAGATGAAGAGATGAAGACGCAACACCTCATCCCTTATTTCAATTTTATTAATAATTTAAATCCAATGATTGAATTGATAAATTAATTATTTATAGAAAATTGTAAAAATGTAAATATATTATTCAATTATTACATATAATGTCAAGGAAGTTGAATTTCTACTATAAATAAATTATTAATTTGGATCATGAAATTATAAAAAAGTGAAAAATTAAATTTAGATGAGGCCTAAATACTTATTATGATATGGTGTAGTAATAATGTCACTTAACGTGACATTTATCACTTTAATGAAACCAATTTAATAAAAATTTCACCTTGTCGACGAATTTTAATATGAGAGAGTTTTTTTATTATGCAAATTTCAAGTCTCGAATTGGTGAGAATATTTTTTTTGGGTCATGTGAATTTTCTTGTTCATAGCAAGGGTTGCATAAGAATTTTTTGATGTTAAAACAGTAAACTTGTAACAGTTAAAAGTTATGGGTCATTTTCATGGATGAGACAAATATAATTATAGTTACTGTGAAAATAATAAATCCTGCCTCTAGTTTGACCAGTTGATTAATTACCTACCCAACTTTTCCAGCAACCAACCAAATCGATTAATGCTCAATTAAGGTTAAGATAAAAAGTTTTCATTTTTTATTTTTCATATTTTGGCCGAAATTACAATTCTAATATTTTTGGGTGCTTCGTTTCAACAACTTGAGTTCAGGCCCATTTCATCAAGTGGGCTTTATCAATTGGGCTTAATGATAACCTAATCTTATTTTTCCACTCCACGTACACATTAGAAGTATATTTATTAATTAAAATAAAGTTTTTTTTTATCTGAAAATATACGTCTGAATAGAAACAGTTTTTTTTTTTTGTTTGAAAGTATACTTCAAAATACAGATATCGTTTTTTTTAAAATATGATAAATAAAAGTAGTTTAGAGTTTGATTGAAAAATAAATAAAATTTAGTAAAAATTTTTGTAAAAAATTTTAAACTTAAATTCTCACGAATGATTTCTTTTTACATGAAACTCACTAGTCATTTCAGTTCAACAGCTTGCTTAATTATGAATATCATCTAAGAATATATTTCCAAGCAAATGTGTAAATGTGTGATTTTATTGAAATATAGGGTGAAAAATAACCACTTATAATATAATTGTTTCTCACTCTCATCATTGTTATGTCCATAATTTCTTTTGTTTTATATAATTGTTTTTCGCTCTCATCATTTTTTCACACGTCTTGAAAATAATTGCAGCATGGAGAAGATGAATGCTTCCTAAACACGATCGAGGCCTGCACCATTGCAATATATCCTGATGCGGTACAATTTCTATTAAACAATTTCCTCAGTACTTTTGCTTATTCTGCAAAGCAAATATATGATTAATAGCTTATAAAAATATATTTGATCATACAACATATTAATGTGGATTTCTTAATGGTTTTGCCAGCTAAGTTTTCCATTATTATGTTGCTAGATCATTAATGATGTTTTATGGCTATAATTGAAGTAGAATATTTTAAGGCAAGTAGATGCTGTTATTATAAAATTAAAAAGGTTCCTTGTAGTGAGACAGTAAGTTTATTATTACAAATTCTAGATAAAAAATTATAGACGAATGAAAAGTAAAAAAATTGTATATTAAATAACGAGATAATTGTTGTTAAATGAAAAATTACAATAAGATTTATATAGCAATAAGAACAACTAAGTAGTCTAACTAACTAATTAATCTAACTAACATCTAACTATTGAGACTAATATTATATCTAATATTTATTCGCAAGCTAAAATGTGTTGATTACACTTTCAATTTGGAGCATACAAAAAAATAATGCCGAAACACACATCGACTACAAATAATATGAAATGTCAAAAATACATTGGCTAAAATGAATATGAAAATGCAAAATTTCCTTAAGCATTCATCATTTTTATAGATAGAAACTAAAATGCTGATTAAACTAAAAATAATTATATTTATTTTACTATCCATTTTTTTAAGGATATAAGCTAAAATACATTTAGGTTAAAAGTAATGAAATTTTGTTTATGGACATAAATTAGAATGTCAATTAAATTAAAAAGAAATGATTTTTTTAACACCAATTATTTTTGTGGTGTTCTTGAGAAATTGAACAAATATCTTGTTCAAATTAAAGTACTAAATTGTAATTCTTTTTTTGCTTCTGCCTAATAATCTGCAACAAGATTCACTTCGACCACATTAAGTTAATGATTCATTGATAACTTGTTTTTAGAGAGATTGAATCAACAATAACATAAAATAATAAATAAAAAAATAATTATTTGTCTTTAAAATAATTTGCGATGGAACGACTTATTTTATTTTGGGGTCGGGCCAGACCCATCCCATTGCTTACGGTCAAGGCGGATTCATGTGGAATGGATCTAGTCTTGTACACCCCTAACTTATACAACCAATAATAACAATTAATCAGTCTAACTAACAACTAACTAAATGATTAATCTAACTACCATGTGACTAATATTGTATCTAATACTTATCCTTACTTTCTAATAAGTTAAATAAATTTTTAGTTCTAACAAAGACTAAAAGTGCATGCATGCATGATAATTTTAAATGATTCTTTTATACATGTTTATAACAATATAAAAAATTCTTCTACAAAAAATGAGTTTTAAAATTTGATTTCAAAGTCTATATTTTTGTTATTTTATCTTAAGTATATGACATTTAAAAAATTCTTAATTAATTCATATCTAGTTAAAAAAATTCTAAATTTATGTGGATCAATATTAAATAATGTTCTTAACATACTTGTAAAAAATATTCAAAAATTTAAAGAATATTTTGTTCCAGTTAGTACTAAAACAACTTATATAATAATTTTGTAAAAATTAAAAATATGTAATTTTTTTTATAAAATTAAAAACAATATTTCAAAATTTATAATGATTAAAAATTTATTTAACCGTTTTGTAATATCTGAATCGTGGGCATTCACTAATATATTATTATGATGATATGATGCAGGCAGAACATTTCAAATTTATACAATGCATAGAACGTCTCACCTTGCAAGATCGGTATAATGAATGGCCTAAGTGCTTCAAAACGACATCACCAATTGACTGCTTCAAAAGTGGCAATGGAAATTCTGTTAGTTCTTTTTATTTTTATTTTCCTTTTCTTATTTTAATTCAAATATATATATGCTTTAATTGTATTTTCAGCTATCTTTTATAAAATTAATTAATTCACTGTGGTCACAAAATCATGAAGTTGCTATGGTTAAAAAAAAGGTTCTACAACACCGACACTTCGAAAACATGTCTTAGTGTGTGACACGTGTCGGTGTCCTATATTAACACAACATGAATATATTTATTATAGTTAATTAATTCATTTTTTCAAATTATTATTGGTATCAATGTGTTAATGTCGTATCTGGTGTGTGTATCAGTATCTGTGTTTCATAATAAAATATGGTTGTCAAATAAATCCGCCATATCAAGTGGGTCAAACTGAAAACAAAAAATAGGTTGGTCGAATCATCAAATCATATCAGAATGACCTGATTTTTCGGGACTATATTTTTCTCCTTCTATATTCTCAAATACACACACCTCTGGAATAATGGTCAATCTAAACAAAAAAATTAGGGATTTTGAGAGCAGAAGAAACTCAGATTTTTTAGGCTTGTAATTGTGGAACCCAAGTCAACATATAATATAAGTCCATTGGGTGAGCCAAATTTTGCAACTCTACATTGGACAAAGATCTCAAGTATATATCAGTCTTCCCGTCTTGCATTTCTCTCTAGTCAAACCAATTGTATATACTATTTAGGTATTATTGGATGAAGTTGGAAATGAATTATTATCCGATTTTCATCCAATAATATTGATTATTTAATTGCAACAAGTACATCATTCATTCAAGACTAACAATAATATTTATGTGTAACAAACAGCTTGAACAAAAGTATGCTAAGGAAACTGATAAACTTAATCCTCCTCATATATTTGTTCCATGGGTGGTTGTCAATAACCATGCACTCCAAGAGGTTTGTGATTGATGTTAAAAATTCAATAACGATATATGGACACTTACTCTTTGTACACTTGTTTAGTGACGTACAAAAATTTAGTTAATTCAGTTGAGTAAATGGTTAATTCAAATTATGGTAAACAATGTAGTTAATTCAACTACATGGTAAATCGCAATTTTCAACGTAATCTAAATTACCTTCTACTCAACTGAATTAACTATATTTTTGCACGTGATCAACTAGATGTTCGAAAAAGTGGGTGTCCATAAAACATTTTTTATTTGTATATTAGTTCCTTAATCACTTTTACCTTTTCTTGTGGTTGTAGGACTACCAAAATTTTGTGACATATATTTGCAAGGCTTACAAGGGACATTTGAAACCAAATGCTTGTAAATCACTTTCAACAAGAACTTATTACGACTCAGATGTGAAAATCGACTCATTTCATCGTGTTTCCTATGTAGATGAAGCAAGAAATTTGACCTTAAACTAGTCACAAAATTAAGGAGTAAATCTCTATGAAAATGAAGTTGGAATGCATTTTTAGTGTGTTTCATGTGGCTGTAATAGAATTCTCACTTTGTCACAATCAATAAATCATATATGTGCATGACTTGCCTTAGAATGTAGAAAGTGAAAATAATTATAATAAAACTTGAGGATTTATTTCTTCAATTACACGTTTGAGGTTGTTCGACCGTTTGAAAATTTTTAAATAAGTTTAAATTTTCAAATACGGCTTTAACTTAAATAACTAATTTAAGATTCATTGAAATATTTGAAAATTTTAAAATAGGTTTTTGAATTAAACAAGTTTACTATTAGATCTCTAAACTTGTCAATAATTTATAATCAAACTACTAAGTTAAAAAGTTTTTAATCAAATCTCTGAAATTTTAAATAAATGCAAGTGGTTAGTGTACGTTTAAATAAATGCAAGTGGTTAGTGTACGTCGACTAAGAATAAGATAAATGAAGGATATGATTGATATATTGAATTTAATAAGTTTTATGATAAATTCTTATATATTTTTAGTTGGATATGTAAAAAAGGAAATTAGAAGTAAAAAATGGTAAAGGACAAAAGGAATATATATCCACGCCATGTGATTGGTGAGATGAGAGAAGGGAGAAAAATGTAAATGTGGATGATATAAAAGGATATATAGACAACAATGGACATGCATATCATGTTGATTAAAACTTAGTACAAAGCAATTTTAACACGGCAATACCAAAAAAGGGTCATTAGAAAGAGTGAATAATAAATGATCATAGCTGAAAACTGAAAAGGTTATATTGTATCTTCTTTACCTTTGTGCCCTCATTTTTTACTTGCAAACAAAAACAATAAGAGATAGGCTATTTGGTATTATTTGCAAACTACTCAGCAAGTTTCTAAAAGAAAAAATTTATGTGCATTTTTAAAGTGTTTTTTTGTATGATTTTTAATATAAAATATATTTTTATGATTATAATAAATTTTAATAAAATTATAGATTTAATAAAATTTTGATTGATTAATTTAAGAACTATACAAAAAATATTTAAGAAAATACATTTAAATTTTGTCCATTTAAAAATTGATTTGGCAACAGATATAAAACAGAAATGCTATTGATAAGGATTTGGATATTATAAGGTGTCCAAAATCGAGTGGCATTAGATGTTTGGTGAAGTATATTTTTTTTATTAATTAGTAAATTAACATTTTTAAAACCAATCAATTTAAAAAGTGTAGTAACTTGAGCATTCCTTTTATATTTTAAGTAACTATTAAGTTAATATTATATTTAGCTAAAATAAATCACTACGAAGCAAAGGTTTTTTTTATAAAAATAGTTGCAATTTTATTAAAATTAATATTTTAAATTACTGTTTTGATTCAAATTTGGGATGTTACATAGTGAGTGGTTTGATTATTTTCCCTATTAGCTAGTGTTTAAGGATGAATTCTCCAAGTCCTTACATACTTACCAATTGGTATCAAATCTAGTTGTTGGTGTCTTGGAAAAGGACTACTTATGGAAGGGTTCATCTAGAATATTGAATAAAATTTCATAGAGGATCAGTCGTTGGGACGTCGACTCTTAGAGGAAGTAATATGGTAGGAACATCAGTATTATTGGGGTGGAAAATGTCTCACATCGATTAGTATGAGACGTTTGGTAGAGTATTTAAGTGGTTTGATTCTTCTCTGTAAAATTAGATTTTAAGAAAAGATATCTCATATACTTAAATACTTATCACCTATATGACACATATAGTCGGTGATTTTATATGACCTTGTAAGAGGCGTGCTTTCCTAATCTAAGTTTTTTATTATATACAAAAAATTGCTTTAGAGAAGCCACATAAGTTCCCCTTCATCCCTCTCCTTCTCATCTCTTTATTTTCTTTTCCCTTTTCTTCTCCTAAGCCAAAAAATAATTACTTGTATATAAAAGACTTGGCTTCCAAAAAAGAGATTCATACTTCACATTACAAAGTCTCTCTATTTTAGAAGGATTAAAAAAGAAATGGTTTCTCCAAAACTATCTATCACTATTATATTAGTCCTTTTATTTTTCACCTATGAATTTGAGGGTTCATCTTATTCTTCTAGATCACAAATTGATAAAGCTAAGGTTCCACTTCCACCAATTGATTATGAGAAAGTTAATCTATCAGTATACTATGAAAGTCTATGCCAATCTTGTGCAATTTTCATTGTTAAGAATTTGGAGGAAATATTCAACAATGAGCTCATTAACATTGTTAATCTCCAACTAGTCCCTTGGGCCAATTCTCATCTCAACAAAACCAACAATTCCATATCATGTCAGGTTTCAATTTTTTTTTCTATATTTTCTTTGATATACTAGGAATTATTTTTGTAAAGGTTTATAAAATATTCAGTAATTAATATGGTTGATTTTTCTTTGAATGGAAAAATTGATTTTGATTGATATCAATTTGGTTTTTTTGAGTAGTGTTGAATACTAGTGATAGTTGCTTATAACTTCAAGGGGAGAAAACTGAGGGAAAATAATTTTATTGCTTTCTGTTTGGTGATAAAATAAAAATGTACATTAATTCAATTTTATGGTAATATTTATTAAAGTAAAATTGTCAAGTGCTAGAACTATTTGAATTTTTTAGAAGAGATAATAAATACTACTGTAATAAACTCATACAATTGTGAGGTCTCAAATTCGAATTTGAGATATGACGTTCAACCTAATAATATCGATATTTGTCAATTGAACTATGATTCAAGGACATGACTATTAGATTTATTTTGTATTTTTTACTCAATTTTTATTTATTATATACCCTATTTTTCTTTTTAATTTTCGTTTGAAAGTTATTTACGCATATCAATAAATCGATAATTTTGGTACATTTGATAGAAACAAGTCTTTCTCCTATAATACTCAAAAAAATTTATTATATCATTTTACTTATTTTTTTTTACATTAAATAGTTCAGAATATTATTAAAAAATAATTATTAATATTTCATTGAATTTTAAAAACGAAAAATAAATAAAAACAAAAAATTCTTTTACAAAAATAATAATTAAAAAGGATCTGAATTTTTTTTTCTTAATTTTATTTTTTTGGTATAAACTGTTCATATGCATATTATTTTTGGCTTTTCTTATGATCTTTTCACTTCAATGAGATACAATCTTGTCTGTTAAATTATGTGGTCAATCAACATTTTGTTGTAGTCAAACCTCATTTCTGAACATAATGATTATTTTGATGACTCATTTGATGATTGTTTTTTTATAATAATTTCCAAAGCTTCAATAATAATATTTTCAAATTTTAATTTATATTTGTCTCTTGACGCACACAACTTGGCAGAATGGGCCAGATGAATGTGAGCTAAATTCTTTGGAATCATGTGCCCTCAATATTTGGCCTAATGTGGTAAGTATAAAGGGAACCAAGAAACCATACATCTGAAATGAGTTTCCTATAATTAAATTGAATCTTAGATATCTAAATTGTGATGCAGAATATACATTATGGTTTGATATTCTGCTTTGAGTTTCTGGCAATTGATGGAAAAAACAAGATGTGGAAGAATTGTTTCAACCAACTAGGTTTGCCTATGGTTCCTTTTATGAATTGCTTTCATAGTGGAAATGGAACAAAGGTAATATTTTACATTTCTATTACTCCACAAGGTTATATAAAATGATATATAGCATTGGAAATGGAAAAAATGTTCTTATTCTATGGATTTTTGTGTTTAGTCCAAATCATTGCCCAGTGAAGTGATATATTAAAGAGTGATATTTAAGGTACACATGAAAATTCTAATATAGTTCGTAGTATTTGAAAAATGTTTAAAACTCCAACGATCATAGATGTCGTCTTTATAAATAGAATCGATATCAATAAGGTCATTGTCTTAATCATAAAAATGAGGAGTGTCATCAACTATTACTTCTAAAGTCTATCGTCGATCGTCATTAAATTTCTGATGATTTTTAAGTACTTGTTCATGCTTAGTGTCCTAGTCAATTGGATGAAAAAGTACTAGTCAATATTATATTAGTATTACATGTATACTAGGGTTGGTGTCTAATATGCGAGTTAGAAGTCTCACAATAGATGAAAAAATAAATGTTGAGCACTATATAAGTGAGATGACTTAAATACTTAATATTTTAAAGTTTTTTTTGTAAAGATATGATATCCATGCCACTTGATTGGTTGTTCTACTTCAATGTGATAATCCTCTCGGTTCCTATCATGACCCAATATGTTGGGAAAAACAAACATAGGAAAATTAAGCACAATCAAAACTCAAGAATTTAACGTAGAAACTCCAAAATCGGAGCAAAAAACACGACAGTTGTCCAATGACAACCAGATAATAACACTATATGAAAATTATTACAACATATAGATTTCTTTCAAACACCCCTTGTCTTTCTGGACACTCACACCATTCAAAGAAAATATTTAAACTACGTCTCATAACTATCTAACACAAGAGTGGTGTGAAAACTCCGCAAGTGTACTATTTTCTTCAAATAGTACAAATATCGAATCTACAAGGATTGTGTTTAAGAGTACCAATTAATTAGAATTTAATTAAATTAAACGAGAATAAACATTTTGATAAATATAGAGTTGTAACAACGAAATAAAACATAAGAAATCATAGACGATTTTATTATATCTAGAAGATTTTCAGGATTGGGGTTATCAATGATAACTAATGAGTCTAAATGTATTTCTCTTTTATTAATATTGAATCTCTTTTGAAGGTGAATTATCCTAATATAGTTAGTGTTTCCTCTCGAGATATAAGAATTCTGCCCAATTAAACCAACTCCTACTCGTGGTAATTGAATTTAGATTGGACCCTTTATGTTTTATGATAATTAATTGATTCCTCAAAAGACCAAACCTATTCTTGTGATTTTAGTCTCAAGTTCAATTCCTACAGTTCCAATACTAAGATTCACTTCTCGGTCCTTTCCCTAATACCTATGATTTTGCAAATAAGGGATCCAACAAATTTACATAACATGAATGTCCAATAGAAGTTAAATCAAAAGTAATTCAATAATTAACAAAAGGAAAAAAAAAAACAATTCATCCGTCGTTGCGTCGTCGTCATCATCGTCATCATCATCATCAATGTATCAAAGGCTATGTCCAATCCTAGAAATAAGAAATCTACTCAAACATCGTAGAAGAATATTCCATGTATTATTGCCTCCCTCTTCTTTTACAAGGTTAAGCAATAATGCTAAGCACTATTATTATTTCAACTTTAACATGTATTATTTCAATCAACTCCAACACAACAGTGGTATCAGAGTCAATTGTCTTACTAAGGTGATCAACTCCTTGTAGCGATGGTATGTTATGTTGATGTGTGTGTCAACGATTGTGCAAGTGTTTGTTGATGAAAAAAGTTATGTTTGAGGGGAAGATTGTTAGGGTGTGCACCATATAAATGAGGAGACCAATATATCTAATGTCTCAGTTTTGGGTGAAAATGCTTTTAAGTTTTAGTTGGAACATAGAGTATGTTAGTGTCTGAATTTAAAATTTGTTGAAATTTCACATTGGAAAGCTCTCATATATTGAGTAGTGTTCAAATCTATAAATAATAAAGTCTCATATTGGATATTTAACATATGTGTGTTTGCTTCCATCAATATATAAAGAGTGTTAAACTCTTGTGAAAAACACACCAAACTTGGATGCAATTCCCAACTTTCTCTCTTCTCCCTCTTTTGATACACTTTTGAGCCACTTCTCCCATTTCTTTCTATCCCTTCAGTTTTTGAGTAGTTATAATATCATTGTCCTTTTAGAGCGGTTTGTGTTATAGTCCTTTCGTTTTAGAGTGGTTTGTGTCATAGTCTCTTCGTTATTTAGTGGTTCTAATACCATTGTCCTTTTAGAGCGGTTTTTGTGTCGTAGTGCATTTGATTTTTGAGTGGTCCTAATACCACTATCCTTTTAGAGCGTTTTTGTGTTATAATCATTTCGATTTATGAGTGGTCAAAGCATATTATGAGTGGATCTAACCGTCATATTGAGAGTGACTTTAACTGCCATATTGAGGATGTAATTCTAGAACGGTTTTCTACGGTGCAGTAGAACTCCAATATAGTTTGTCTGAGCTGTTTTATCTTGAGGACTTCGTGGTTGATGCACAATTTGGATTGTACCGTGAAACGTCTTAAAGAGAGCGACTTGATTCACAACTCAACCCAGTAATATCTTCGGTGACTGGAATTTATTTTGAAACAATTTTTCGAAACTAAAAAATAACAGTTTTTTGTATTGGATCTAACTCATTCTTACAAAATCGACTTGTAAGGTGAGAGGTGTCTCTTTATATATTCTTATAGAAGTTTATTTTTTATCAACATGAGACTTTGGTTTTTTTTGTCAAAACTACTTACGGAGTTGTTGTAGCCCAATATTGTCTAAGTTCCCCTCATTTTCAATAATGTACTCGTCTATTTATTTATTTCTTTTATATAAGTAATTTGTAAGTTTAAATAATTTAAATGACTAGTAGAATTCGAGAATAAAAATGACTACACCAAAACTTGTCATCTGATTTATATATAAATATAAATGTTTAAAAAATATCTTGTAAATCCAACTCAAATGATAAAAAAAATTATAGAGATATTTGATATGTTGGAGTGCGAATGTAAACTTGTAGTATTTTGTTTCTCGATGTTTAGGGTGCGAATTTTGCCTTTAAATTTTTTTAAAAAAAATTTAAGAAACCATTTTATTTGATTGCTAAGAAAAGATAAATTAAAAATATAAAAAAGTAGTTTAAATAAACAAAATTATAAGTAAAAAATATTATACCAAAACTTACAATTAGTATGGAAATGGATTCTCTCTCATGAAAAATTCCTCCCACGAAATCTTAGCCCTATATAAAAAACACGTAAAAATAAAAGGTGTAGTGTTTTAAGGGTGGAGATTTGCACTTTTCCTACTTTTAAGTGTTGCTCTCACAATTAAAAATTCCTAGATCAATCAATGACTTGCAAAATAATAAATGTTGTATACTTTCCAAGTCTTCAATTTATTGATGCCTTGTGTGAGATTATTTAAATGCCCTTAACATTAAATTTGAATTTGTATGCAGCTTGGACAAAAATATATTAATGAAACAGCAAAACTTTTCCCACCTCATTCTTTTGTGCCATGGGTGGTGGTGAACAATCATCCTATTGAAAAAGTTTGTCTTTTCTCCTTCTTTTTCTCATTCACACTCACAATTTTCTATTTTCTAGATTATTGAGTATATATTTACCAAATTTCTTTATTTATTGATTCAGGACTATGCCAATTTTACATACTATGTATGCAAGGCTTATAAAGGTGTTTCTATTCCAGCCGCTTGCAATGTTCATTGAATGCAATTGAGAAATAAATTCAACTATTCATATGTTACTCAAGAAAAAGGTTAAATTATAAATATGAGTATATGATCACTTCAAGCTCTTGGAAAGACACTTTGACCCTGCTGAATATATTACATTTATCATATATAGTTTATATATTTTTTGATAATTGTCTATGATAGTATTTATTTTTGAAAGTTACATCTATGATAGTCAAATAAGAGGGACAAATTAAGCACCCATGTGTACCATTCCTTTTTTTGGTACAAACTCATGTGTATCATTCCTATTAATATATTTTTCCTTTTTCAAAAATAAAATTAAATACATAAGTATGGTGTTTAGAATTGAGAAGGCACTACCAAAAAAACCAGCATTTAGTCACGATCAAAACCGTGGTTAAATTGTCAAAACACCGTAGCAAAAAACCGGCGTTTAGCCATAGTTTGTCTGCACGTGGGCTAGCGAGGCGTTGTTAAAATTTAGCCACGGCTAATTTTAATATTAGTCACGGTCAAATTAAGTGTGGTAACAACCAGTTTTTCACAGTACATATCTATTTTGCCACGCCTAAACTGTGTCTAACCATTATTGTAAAAATTGAAATCATAGCTTAGCCACGACTTAACCGTGGCTATTTGTTTTCTTTCTCTTTATTTTTTAAATGCTCCCCTGCACTTTAGGCTCAAAGTGAATAGCAAATATATAGTAATTTTTCAATGGTTATCCACTTTAAAAATTGTCAAGCATTATTAGCAAGTAAATGACGACCTTAAATTAGAAATCTTAAAGGGAGACAACACAATATTATAACAGTTCTTGTTAATAGTAATAGAAAATAAAACAAGAGAAGAAGTAACAAAACAAAAAATATATATTAGAGAGTAGATAGCACAATAAGTAATTGGAAGCAACTTAATTGATGATGTGTGATATGGTCTCTTCTTGCCATAACAAGAATGGAATAAAATGCAATCTCATTCACGAAAAAGAATAAGAAGACACAAAAGAAATCTCCAATCAAAGTCATTGCCTTGTAAATAAAGCAAAAAATCTGAGCACCAAAATAAAAACAGAGACAACAATAAAATAACCAACTCAATCAAAACCCAATAACATTAATAGCTCTTTGTAAGCATAATTTAACAGGAAACCGAATTGGTTGCAAACCAAATCCCAAGATGACAAATACACAACAAAAAAAACTAAGGAATATAGTAAGTGCAACCAAGCACTATTGGAGAACTTTAAAGGCGTAACAAAAAATTATCAATGCTTCCATTTCAAAAACATGAGAAACGGGACAATGTGTCAAGTGCACATTCTTTAGATTTGGAATCAATGACATCTTGAACCTATCTTGAAAGGCTACCAAGTTAAAACATGTCAAGTAGAAATAAAGTAACATTCCTTGAATCATTCATTTGTCAAAATTATAATACTAGAAGAAAGTTGTCAAAAAATATTGCAGTAACATAAATTGTACTTTTTATCTTCTTTTCTCTATATGGAAGACAAATGTCAAAAAGCATATATAGCTTCTCATGTGTTCCTTTGGTCCATTAGAGTATGGGAGAGATGCCTCAAACATGTGATGTATCTTCTAAACTAAGTTAAATTAGAATCTTCAAAATGTAATCAATGCAAATAGTACTAAGTGGGTAAAGTTAAACACAACTACACATATCAAATATGACACTTTATTGTTTGGAACTTTAAAATACATAGGCGCTAACCTTAACAAACATAAGAACAATACTAAGTTTATATACATTGTACAAGTATAAATAGTAGGTCCCAATCCTAGGATGCTACAAAGAGGGTTGACCCAATAATTTTTTAGGCTTAAAACGAATTCTAAGGAAAGATCTTATAAAAAAAACATAGATCCTTTTAATGTTAATAGTAATAAATTTATTTAAATTTTACTTTTTTTACTCTTTGAGATGTAAAATGTTGTAACTGTAATTAAAGTCAAATGATGTTTTATTTTTACTTTTACGAAGCTTTCTATTTTTTTTAAGTAAAAATAGAATGCAAAGATATCACATGATTAAATTAACACCATAAATTAATCACTATCATTTACAACATTCTAAAATATTATTAAAAATAAAAATTCAAAATTCTTGAGAAACTATATCAAAACCTAAAAACAGTCTTAAGGATACAAGCTACCCCTTTGTACTTGTTTTACATCATTTTTATTTTTATTTTTATAGTATGAGCAGCACAGCAGGATGTGGATTTTCATGTTTTGGTTTATATTTAGAGTGAAAATGATTAAATGAAAACACGACGATGATGTATTGAGGGAGAACGACAGTGTGGCTACTAATGAAGAAAGAAGAAGACTAAATCCCAATTTTTAGGGTTTCCTAATTAATTTTTGATAATTTATAATAAATTTTATTTAAAATATAGTTTAAAAATAAATAATAATAATAATAATAATAATAATAATAATACAGACATAATTTAATGATATGGAAAATAAAATATTAAGATGTGATTTTAAAAAAAAAAAAGTGATTTCAAGATAACATTATCAAATCATTAATGAAAGGACACGTCGGTGAAATTGAGACGAAATTTGGATGGTGAAAAAGAATGTTTAAACTTGAGAAATATGATATTATATTTTCAAATTTGGAAATGAGGATATTAAAATCATGAATCAATTAAAATTGAGGACAAAATATGCATTTAGATCTATAATTAAATAATGTCTTTCCATATGCATGATATCGACTACAATAAATTATTGAGAAATGAGTATCTATCACTCGTAACATATTAAATTGATTTTTTTAAGTTAAAAATTTATTAAAAAAAAAAAAAAAACAACTGGGGCACATAAACCTAACCCAAGAAAGAAAGAAATATCAAAAAATATTTCAAATTATACATGCAGATTTTCTGGCACTTAGACGAAATTATACACTACAGTGTTATTCTACATATTATTTTTCTTTGCCTTAAAAAGCACATCTATAAAAGACTTTTCACTAGCAATAGAGCGCTTTATTGTTTTCACGTCATCTCTACGATTTGTTTCGCTAAGTCTCTATTTTTTTTAAATCCCGTATTATCTTCTTACGATCGAATATTAGCAATAACAAGTTTAACGGTAATTAATATTGGATCTATTGGTGACAATTGATGGAAGACTTTAACAATGAAGTTGTTGATAAAGATTGTATGTAGCAAATTCCAAAGCATGTTGCTACACTAGCCTTTAGGTTCGATTCGCCCCTCCAATCGGATGTAAATGGGATGAACAGCGAATCCCCTTCAGGGTACTTTGGAAAACCTTGATATGATTTGCACTAACACACTAAGAGTATCTTTCAATAGTATGTTACAAAAGAATGTTTCCTATACTTCACTCATGCATTAGAGAAGCATAGGATGGCTTAGAATATAAAAAATGGATGAGACAAAATGGATAGTAATGGTCAAATTTCGTATTTCATTCTGTCCGAAATGACGCAATTTATAGAAAAATAATGTCACTTGAGAAAAATACAAATAACGTTCATATTTTAATTGAATAGTTCCAATAGTCTGGTGGTTGAACTATAGACAGTACATGGGAATCGAACTTGAGCCTTACTATTAAATAAGAGGCGCACAACCACTAAACCGACAACTCCATCATATTAATAAAAAAAACGTTTATACATATATATATTCACCAATATTTTGGAAATATTAAGCTATGAGTTTCACTCATCCCGAATAGACATTGGTAGACAAGCTTTGAACCAATAATTCATTAGAAAAAGTGTGCATAACTTACACATGAAATCTCAGTACTATTGAAGGAATTATAAAGATTACACATTTGATAAGGCATTTTGATGAGAATTTAAGAGTCAAGCCCTTTAACTCTTTGAAGCGGCATGACTTCATCTTTACATAAGTATACTATATCAGAAATAAACTCATAATATGTAATTCAACAAATTCATGTTATACGTCTATTAAGAGTACAACTTAACCTTCCAACTTTTTACTTATGGTCCAAGTACTTTTATTCTTTGAGATGTATCTATATTCAAGTATTTACAATCACTCTAATAGTGTACTTTCATCATTGAACTCAAGACTTGATGTTACTTAAGCGTGAGTTGATTTTCCATCATTGATGATTAATTAGATATGGGCTTGAGTCCCATCCCCAATGATATTTTCAACATCATGTTCTTTATCAGACCTTTCGTCAAAAGATCTGCAAGATTCTTTCCAGTTCTTACAAACATTATGAATATCACTCATTTAAAATTAAATCCTTTACATCCCCAATTGACTATCACAATGTATGGATACTATCCCCAATTAAATCCTTTACTACCTGCAGCTAGAGCAATAAATTATGTAACCATGGTGGGGTTGGCAATGCAAGTTTGTTTCTTTGAACCCCAAGAAACAGCCCCTCCACCAAGGTTGAAGATCCATCCATTTGTGGAAGCATAATCCTCAACATAAGCTACCCAACTGGCACCTGTATATCCTTCCAGAATTGAAGGATGTCCACTATAGATTAAACTGTAGTTAATTGTTCCTTTCAAATATTTTAATACTCTATTAATAACATGCCAATATTCTTTACTTGGATTGCTTGTATACTGACTTAATCTTCCAACAACATATTGTCATGTCTGGTACAAGTCATGGCATACATTAAGCATCTGATTACCTTTGAATAATCTAGTTGTGCCACAAGACATCCTTTATGTGGTTGTAAACTAATATTTTGATCAAATGGGGTAGAATTAGATTTGCAATCAAAATGATCAAATTCATTTAACACTTTCTCAATGTAGTGAGATTGGGATAAACCAATATTTACACCATCTCTTATGATATTAATTCCTAAAATCATATTTGCTTCATCCAAATCTTTCATATCAAAATTTTTTGATAAGAAAGTTTTAGTCTTTTCTACCTCATCTAAATTGGTGTCAAATATTAACATATCATCCACATATACACAAATCATAACACCATTTTCATTGTGAAATTTACTATAAATACACTTGTCAGATTCATTTATTTTGTATCAATTAGAAAGCACAATTTGAGCAAACTTTTGGTGCCATTGTTTGGGTGCTTGTTTTAACCCATATAGAGACTTCGTCAATTTACACACTTTATATCCTTGTCCTTTGATGACAAATCCTCTAGGTTGTTTCATATACATCTCTTCATCTAACTCTCCATTTAGGAAAACAATTTTAACATTCATTTGATGGATTACAAACTTATAGATAGAAACTAGTGCCAAAAGTACTCTTATGGATGCAATTCTTGCAACAGGTGCATAAGCATCAATGTAGTCAATACCTTTTTTTTGCATAAATCCTTTTGCAGCAAGTCTAGCTTTAAATTTATCAATGGTACCATCAACTTTCATTTTCTTCTTAAAGATCCATTTACAGCCTATTGGTTTGGATCCAGGTGGGAGGTTTACTAATTTTCAAGTTTTATCCTCCATAATTGAATCCATTTCCTCTTAGATGGCTTCTTTCCAAAAAGCAGAGTCTTGAGACTTTATTGTCTCTTCATATGTGTTTGGGTCACTCTATAAATTATAGCAAATTGGTTCATAATTGTTAATAGAATCATTTGTACCTTCTACAAGGAACATAAAGAAGTCTAGTCCATAACTTTTCTCTTTTCTGACTCTTTTACTTCTTCTAGGTTTTGAACATATCAAAGTATCATTATTAGATACATTATTTTCTAGACTTTGTACACTAGAACGGACAATTTCCTTGGTATGTGGAGTTGAGTTAAATGTATTTTTTTGAAAAATTGCATTTCTTGAGTCAATCACTGTGTTAATAGGATATGAGTCATTAGATTCAATAATCATGAATCTATATGTTTTGATATTTTCAACATAGCCCAAAAATACACTTTCAATTCCTCTTTCTCCCAATTTCTTTCTTTTTGGTCCAAGAACCTTAACAATTGCTCTACAATCCCAAACTTTTATTTAGTTGAGATTGAGTTTTCTTTTCTTCCAAAGTTCATATGGGGTTATCTTGTTCCGTTTATTAGAAACTCTATTTAGCAAATAACATGCAGTTAGCATAGCTTCACCCCAATAACCTTTTGATAAACCAGAATAGGATAACATGACATTCACCATTTCTTCTAATACCATATTTTTTCTTTCTACAATTCCATTTTGTTGTGGGGAATACGGTGCAATTGTTTGATGCACAATATCAGTGGACTCAAAATAATCAGGATGATAGAATTCTCCTTCCCTGTCACTTCTAAAACACTTAATGTAAGTTTGATGTTGAAGTTCTACTTGTGCTTTAAATATTTTAAATTTGTCTAAAACTTCATCCTTAGAGTGCATTAAATAAACATAACAAAATCTAGTGCAATTATCAATAAAAGTGACAAAATACTTTTTACCACCAATTGTAGGCCAACCATGTAAATCGCATACATCAGAGTGAATTAAATCTAATACCTTAGAACTGCTTTCAACTCTTTTAAAAGGTTGTCTTGTGATTAGTTAACATGCAAGTAGTATATGAATTTGAATTTTTGTCAAAAGTCTGAATTAAATTAGATTTCGTCATATCATTCAATTTTCTAAAGTTAACATGTCCTAGTCATATATGTCATAAATCACAAGACTCAACGATATAAGCAAAAAGCATATTATTATTATTATTATTATTATTATTATTATTATTATTATTATTATTATTATTATTATTATTATTATTATTATTATTATTATTATTATTATTATTATTATTATTATTATTATTATTATTACTAACAACATTACATTTGAACATATTCTCACAAAGGTAACCTTTCCCTACAAACATATTCTCTTTAGAGAGAATAAATTTATCTTCCTCAAATACACATTTGAACCAAACTTATTAAGTAAAGGTATATAAATCAAGTTCTTCCTAACTTCAGGAATATAAAAAATACATCTTTAAGAATAGATGTCTTACCATAAGTGAATTCAATCTCTATTGTTATTTTCCTTTGACTTGGACAGTTGAGGCATTTCCCATGTACAAAACACTTACATCATCTTCATCAATGGTCTTAAATAGTTCTTTGTTTTTGCACACATGGTGGGTAGCACCAGAGTCTATCCATCAAGATTCAACATCTTCAATCATGTTGAGTTCAGAAATGATAACAACAAGATTATATTTTATTGCACTTTAATCCTTCTCTTCGTTATTCCTTTTCAAGAACCTGCACCCATTTTTAAAGTGTCCTGGTTTTCCACAATGATAACAACTTCATTTTCTTTTCTATCTTTTTTCATCATTACCATTGTGTTTTTCATGAGATTTATCAAAATCTTGATTTCTTTTCTTAAAAGTTTTGCTTGAATTTCCTTCCTCCATTACATGGACCTTTTCATGAGAAAATTAATTTTTAGTATCCTCTTGTTTACGGTACTCTTCTTCTAAATGAAAGTAATTACCTAATTGCTCAAGAGATATGTTCTCTTTCTTATGTTTCATGGTTCTTTTGAAATCTTTCCAGAAGGTGGAAGTTTGTCTAATATGGAGGATACAATAATGGTTTCATCCATTTGCATCTGATGTTGTTTGTAGTTATTAAGAATGCGTTCAATCTCATGCATTTGTTCCATTACTGATTTATTACCAACCATTTTATAATTATTGAATTGAGAAACAAGAAACTTCTTACTTGTAGCATCTTCTTGCATGTATCTTGAATCTAATTTCTCTCATAATTCCTTTGCAGAATAACTACTTTGATATATATTGAATAAGGAGTTAGACATACCATTGAGAATATGATGTTGAGAATATGACTCATGCATATATAGTCATCATCCCACTTATGCCTCTATCTCGTTTCTATTAATGTTTCCACTTCCTTCTCTAGTGGTCTTGTGGTGTTCAGAACATACACCACCTTCAAAGTTGTAAGAAGGAATTTCATCTTTTTCTACCAACGGATAAAGTTTCCTCCATCGAATTTGGATGACAGTACATGGGAATCAAACTTGGGAACTTACTATTAAATAAGTGGCGCACAACCATTAAACCAACAACTCCATCATGTCAATAAAAAACGTTTATACATACATCTTTCCGGTTTTTAAAGGAAAGAGGTATTGTTAATGCAAGCAATGTTGTATTGTTAATGCGACAAAGTTTGACTGAGAGATAAATGAAGTTTGACTAAGGATTGGTTTAGCAAGAGTTTGAATTTAGATACTCCCAATTGATTCTTTTTAATTGAAGTTTATTAACCACATGAACATAATTATTTGGTTCAGTGCATGCAAATGTGAAATGACTTGAGATTTACATAAAATACAATTAATTTTTTAGTTTGAAGAGTGATCAAATTACATCAATGTAATATTATACCAATGTTACGCTATTCAATAACATTTTACTTCATAAATATGTTATAAATTTTATCATTGGTTTGAAAGATTAAATCATATAAATCATCTTTGTAAATTTTTATACAAATATAAAATCTTTTGATATGTTAAAAAGATACGTCAAAATTAACATCTTAAACATTTTATTGTATAACGTTAATTTTGATTCACCTTAATAACATATTAAATGATTTTAGATTTATGTAAAAATTTATAGACTTGATCTATATGATATATTATGTCAATCCAAATGTCAAATTTATAAAATATGTATTGAGTAAAACGCTATTAAACAATGTAACATTGGTGAAATATTACACAGGTGTAATTTGATTCCTCCTCTTTTAGTTCAACTTTAATATATTGTTGATGTAAAAAGTTTTAAATGGACAACAAATCACAGTCAATCATACATGTGACTTTAGAAGTAGTTGTAACTAAAATCAAACATATATAATGATTTGATGATTATGATTGATCTTGTATAATATCTTTTTATTTTTATCTTAGAATGGATAGTAAATTCCCCCATAATTAACTCACACAACTTTAAGGTAGGTCAAACAATATCAGGATTTGTCAATTGAGTTAGGTCTTAAGATCTTGTATAAAATCTTTACATATGAATTACATCCTTAGTTTTTTTGCTACAACTATTTTTTTTATATAAAATTGAGTAACCATCAATATGTTAGAACAAAGTTGGTTTAAAGAACAATGATCCATAATTAGTTTTGATGATAACATTTAGAAGAGAACAATTTATCCCCTGATGGCTGTTGAGTCTCCAGGAAAAGATATCCAAGTTATATCCTGAGTTCATCTAAGTGAATTAGTGTTAAAGATATATTATCTAATATAGAACCCGAAAATATATTCTCTGATACAGAACCAAATCCTCTGTCTCAAACGATACAACTTTATTTATGTGCGTCTGGAGAACTCCTTCTTTGGATTGTCGGCCATTATAACCACTAATTTGACTTTATGACAATGCAAGCACTACATGACAATGCCAATAATGAAATGGAAGATAATAAGAGGATTTTTCTGGATAAATGGAGGGTCGTGCGTGTTCGAATATGAGCTATTCAAAACGTCGTCATACTATTTCAAAACGGCTACGGTCTGTGGACCTAAACACCAATGATTTTCTCACCACAACGAAACTATTTCTGCGAGTTATAAAAAATATTAGGGATGACAACATAACGCACCCACAGGTACCCATCCGAACCTGCTTGATTTGGGCGGGGAAAACTTGTTTTGATTGGGTGCGGGTGTGGGTGCAGATTTTTCCCGAAATTAAAATTCGGGAGCGGGGACCGGTTTGGGGGTGGTGATATCCACCCCACACCCGCACCCGAACCTTCTCCGCAAGTAATATTATAGTAATTTCTATACATATACATATTGCATATACTTAATATTTTTTTAAATATTAAAAATTATAATCTTATCTCTATAGAAAATATTTTTTAATTTTATTATTGTCTAATAATAATTATTTTATTATATTAATTATAATAGATATGATTTTTAAATTTTAAATTTTATATATATGAATAGATGCAGGTGTGGGCGCGGAAACCCGAATTATGTTGTGGACGGGGATGATGACCTAAATTTCACACCCACTATGAAACGAGAGCGAGTGCGAGGGTGGAAAAAGCAAAATCCGCCCCCACCCTACTCCAGTACCATGCCTAAAAACCATCCTACTTTTTTAAAGAAACTCTCAAGAATTTTGGTTGAAAATAAAAATCATACACTCTGAGTAAACACTTAACTCTAACAGCCAAAACTCGAAGCTCATTTTCATCGTAAAGCTAACATAAATATCTTTATTCAATTTATTTTAACCTTGCATTTTTTCAAAACATCTTTTAAACTTATTTTCTTTTATAAAAGGATTTTTATACAACTATGTTTTGAAAATATGTTAAAAATTCAATTCAAACTCACATTTCTTGTATTTTTCACTACCTTCACAATATTTTAAATTAACTAATTGTGTACTTTTTAAATTATTTACTAACAAACTCCTTATAACATAAAAAAAAAGTTTAGTAGTTAAATTTCAAATACATCTCACTAAATTAATTATATATGGATCGAATGGCAAACCTATATATTAGGGTGTGGGGGTATTTACCTCCACTAAAATCTACTATCATTTTCTTTAACAAAATATATTTATTATTTGTTATAATCTATGAGATATCAGTAAGAGTTTGACTTTCCAATCTGAGATCAAATTCTACTCGAAATTATTGTAAAATTGTTATTATTATTATTATTATTATTATTATTATTATTAATTATAATTTCTCTTTATCCTATATTTTTTAAATATATATATATATATATATATATATATATTATATATACATTTATTATTAACTGGCCAATAAATTCAAGAGTTGAATAATTATTATTTTTTCTATAAAGTTTTTGTAGTACAAAAAATATTTATATTTTTCTTTGGAGTTATCTTAAACACTATCATTTTGTCAAAAAGAATTTTTGACACTATTAATGACAATAAATATCATTCAAGAAATAAATATTAAATGAGATTAAAAATGAATGATT
>JBBPBQ010020323.1:17186957-17198611 GCA_037974755.1 Cicer yamashitae
AAACGGAAATATTTTACATTTACCCATTTTTTGAGTGAGATTCTCCATCAATCTATAATTATTAAATAAAATGAATAAAGGACAGAGAATATTTTAAACACTCACGTTTGAAAGAAATTTTGTATTTTTCTCTCTTCTATTAAAAATGATTTTCTTCAAAAATTCATTAAAATAGCTATTTTATTTTTAAAATAATTTTTTAATAAAATAATTTTTGAAAAAACATTACATGTACACAAACATAACTTAAACATAAAAATGATTTTTTTCGGATCTTACTTACTATTTCAAGCATTTTCTGTTTCTATTACTACTAATGAACATTTTATAATTTTGTCAAAATAAACATTTTATAAATGCATTGTATAACTGTCTATACCTTTAACCTGTAAAACAAAATATGTAGCTTTAAATAGGACCTGCACAATATATCTATAACACTGCTCCTTCTATTCCATAACTGACATTTTATTCTGAAAATCTTTTAAATTTAACTATAAAATATGATGATTATCTTAAAAGCGATAATATTTGTACAGCTCTTATTTTTCTATGAATATATAACTGTGTGTCTATCAATAATTTTTCTTATTCTAATGGTCATCTATTAAATTTACTCCATACCTCTAGAATAGATCTAAGTTTTTCTTAGCTGAGAATAATTCCAAGTAAATCATATGCTCCTACTTAAAAAAAATATTGAAAAGTTTTTCTGTCACTCTATAAAACTGATTAAGATTTGACATATTAGAACAATCGTAAATAACTAAATATATGGCTTAAGAAGGTAGCATTAAATATTTATATATACAAAAACAATCGGTATAATAAAATAAATGAATCAAAGAACTAGTTGGACTAACGGTTCGAGTTCGAGTCTTATGAATAAAAAAAATGACATCAGAAAAACTTTATCATCCTCTAAATTCACCGGGATCAACACCAATTATATCAACGATCTAAACCCAAAAAAAAAAGAAACTAAATCGACTCATCAAACATCTTTCTTCACATTTGTGCAAGGAATATATCCCGACGAACGATATTTCTTTTGTTTAAAATTGTGTTGATGTTGCTCCCGATTCGTCAAACACGGTAGAACCGGACTCTCTACAGCACAAAACTTATGCTTCATAGTTCGCCAAGGCAAAAAAACGTCAAGACCACAACCCTTTGGCGAAGAAGAACCACAAGCATACGAATGTGAATGTCTACCCGACTCTGATAGATAGCACTCTGGATAACTACAACTATCACAAACCTTCTCCTCAAAATCATTAGTTAAATGTAATACTGATGATGCTGCTAACGCGGTAGCATCAGGAAGAAAGCGGTTGATCATGTAAGTAGGAGATTGGTAACCATTACACTCTGCAAGCTTTAATTTCAATCCATCATTGTTGTCACCCTCAGATTTTCTTTGAACAATATCTAATGCTTCTGATAAAGAAAACACATCATCCATTGCATCTGAGAAAAAATCCTGATTGTTAATGTTATCTCCTTCATCACAACAATAACCGATATAAGATTGATCGTCTAGTTCTTTCCGCGGAAAGCAACAATGACAGGGTGGTAATTTCAAACCATTATGCTCTATATCTTTTGGTTTTCCAGGCTCTTTCTCCCACGAAAACGGAACTCTTTCGCTTGTGTTTTGAACTTTAGTTAATGAACTTGATGACCAAGATGTGTCTGCAACACTTGAACCAATGCGTCTTGTTGACATGATCGGCACGTTTAAGTTTAACTTTCTATGACGTTTGGAATTATCCATAGTTTCGTTTCGTAAACCGCCTTCTTAATCTTCTTCGACGACTTCTTTGTCTGTAGTTTGATGAGATTAACTCAATGACTAGATTGAGTATCTTAGATAACTTTAGGACAGAAGATTTTGAAAAAATTGGTATTAGAGATGATATCACAACTACATAGTTGGCTAAATAAATAGTAGTAGTTGGAAATATGGATATCTCGTGCGAATAATTAAAACTAAGGTTTTGCTTTTAAGTTATCATCGCATGTGTGTGTTGAAAAGCACTCCCACGTGGGTTGTGATTCACACAAACAAGGAACAAGAACTAAAACAAGATAATTTGAGCTTACCCTTTATCGGGATATCTAAAATTGAAGACCCTTTTTACATTTCTTTTCGAAATTTTTTAAGGTGTGAACACGAGAAGGGGTTGAATTGTGTTTGTACAAAATTGATAACTTTTTAATAATTTATAAATAATTAAAAATTAGTTTGGTTTTGGTGACTTACTTGGAGTAGAAGCAATCAGATTTAGAGACAGCAAGCAATAAAAGCATAAATAATTTGACACGTAGAATTATCCTGGTTCACCACTAACTTGGCTACGTCAAGTCTCCTCATTCAGAAGGCTTTAATCCACTAATTCAAAAACCTTGAATTACAAAGCACCTGACCCTCCAAGTCAGTCTTCCCTAACAACCTGACAACCCCAGATTGAAGAATGAACTAAACCACTATCGTGTTGGATACAAGAGATTGAAACTTAAGTAGTTCCTTCTAACAAAGCTGATAATAATAATAACTCTCACACTTTAAGAAAAGAATACTCAAAATATATTTCTAACCTGAACAAGTGTTTTTCTCTTTGAACTCTAAGATGAATTGAGAACTTTGAGCTTGAGTTACTCTTTTCTGCTTTTCGATGCTTTTCTTCTTCAGGCTTGAGTGTCTATTTATAGTGAAAATTTGGGATTCAATTTAGTCCTTATTTAATTCTGAATTGTATCTTGTTTAGATTGAGTTTGTAAATTCTACATATTGATTTTGTTCCTAGTAAATTCTTCAGAATGATTCTGTTCCTATTTTGTGTAGATTGACTTTGTAAATTCTTCAAATCTTTATTAAATACTGATCAAATATTCTTTAAATCTTCATTAAATTGTTGATCAAATATTCTTCAAATCTTCATTAAATGTTGATCAAATATTCTTCAAATCTTCAATTCAATGTTGATCAAATATTCTTCAAATCTTCTTCAAATCTTGACCATATTTTCTTTTCTACTTGGTCAAAGATTTTCTTCAATTATAAATTTGAATCAAATCTTATTTTAAATTTTCATCAATTATAATTTTGAATCAAATCTTATTTAAAATTTTCTTCAATTATAAATTTGAATCAAATCTTATTTTAGATTTTCTTTAAAAACATAAATCTTCTTTCATACTCTTCGAAGTCAAATATATTGTTCTCATAAAATACTTTTGTTAACATCAAAACTCTATATGTAAAACCAACTTGGTTCCAACATTTTTCCTTATATTTATTTCTGGTTCAACTCAACTGGCAAATATCAATATTGTTAGTCTGAATATTTTCATCCGAATTCGAACTTAAGAACTCACAAATTGTATGAGTTATAAACGGTGTTTGTCACCCCGTCTACATACCCAAAAAAATATAAACTCCTCAAAACATATATTTGCCAGGGAAAATTGTGTTTTTTATACAACTTTGAAGTGACAAAATGTTACATACAACACAATATGAATTGGCAATTCCTCAGCCAAAAAAATTACAAATGGTAAATATCTAATAATAAATCTTGGACTTACATAAATTGAATTTTTTTTCATGTACATGTTTTGTCTATAACAGTGAACTCCTCACCAACCATTCTTGTTGGTGTCTGCATCTACTTCACCATCCTCTGACAAAAACACCAATCATCATTACATTATATTTACAAGCTATTCCTCTACTTTCCCTTTTCTGTTTTCAACCCAAATGAACTTTTTCTAACTTTTTCTTTTCCTTTTCTGTAGTCCTGTTTCCAGAAGGCCAGTTGAAAGATATAAACCCTATCTTTTGCCGGAGACAAAAGCGAGAAAGTATAAATAGCATTGATGATCTATGAAACACTGACACAGATACTAGACATGATATGATATATACTGACACTTAGACACCGACAATAGTTTGAAAAAATAAAAGTGATTGAATATAACATGTGTTGGTGTGAGACAGAGACACTAACATGTGTCAGATACTAGACACGTCTTCGATCTAAAATGTCAGTGCTATATAGCTGATGATTACCGGTCCTTTGTGTTTTTTTAAGATAAGTACCGGTTGGAAAGAATAGGCTTGTCTCCATGGGAAACACTCGGAGAAAACACGGATTCTTTTCTTTCTAATATCTGATTCTCTCACTTTTGTTCGTTAATCCGTTCCCGTGCTTTTTTACAAAGCTCAAGCGTCTCGGCATGGTTAGGATCGAGACAAAGGGCTGCTTCACAGTCTCGAACGGTTGAAGCGTAATCGCTCATTGAATCATAAAAGGCTGCTCTAAGATGTAACAGTTGTAGATCCGGCTTGAATTCGATGGCTCTTGAAAGCTCTGTGATTGCTTCGTCTTCCTTGTGATCATCCATTAAAACTGATACAGAGTTTCCAAGTCAGAAAGATAACAAGTTTGTGTGTGCAGAGAAGAGACACATAGCATCAATTGGTTTCAGAAAACAAATGCAACATCAAATATTTGAAACACAAAAATGGCTCAAGTCACAATAAAAACACAATTTCACCTGCTGCCCTATATCTGTAAGGATAAGTCCTTAGAGGATCCAACTGTGTTGCCATACTTAGATCACTCTTTGCCATGTCACGATCACAATACTCCGACCGTTTCTCATAAGCCGATGCATTGTTCCAAGCCTTTTCTATTAGCTTTGTCATCTCATCGTATGCAGCTTTGCGGTGATTTTTAAGATGATATACACGTGCCAATCCTTGATGTGCTCGCGTATGCTTGATGTTGAGTGCATTCATGTAGCAGTCGGCTGCAAGGTCCAGTTTATCACAATCTACGTAGACGCTCCCAAGATTATTTAGTGCCTACAATTTAAAAAACGAATGGAAAAGATTAACATAATACTTCGGCATTGAAATCAGTGTTGTCAATCGTGGATCATGGAAAATAGTAGTTTGTTAAAATTTCGCTACGCTATATGGCCATAACATCGCTATAGCCTCTATTTGACAACACTTTATACTAAATAACATATCAGAGAACAATTGCGATTTGTTCAAATTCTGCTACGTTATAACTACAACATTCAATCAAGTTAACATGCATAATCCAAAGTTAAAATATATGACACTTACTTGTCCTTTCCGAAGACCATCCGAAGGACATCTAAGAGCTTCCTCCAAGAGATGGATAACATACTTTGAAGACTCGGAATCGAGACTTGAGTCGGCTAACACATAAGCTTTGAGGAAGTAAGCTTCAAATGATCTTTGAATAGAAATAGACTCCTCGGCCTTTGCCAACGCTTCTTCACGGTGACCGGTGTCATACAATATCCATCCTTCATAGACAAGCCTTTCATGGTCAGAAGTAGAATAATTTCTAGCCAGCCGCAAACTACGCATCGCTGCCTTTTGACAATTTAGCCTGCATGATTCAGGAAAATCGATACTCAAAATAATCAGATTTGGGCATAAAATGATAATAGAGTGGAAATGCATGTAATGATATAACATCAATTTAAAAATAAAAATAAAACTAACTAGCATATTCCATTCAATTCTACTCCATTCCATCTTATACCACCAATTCAAACATAGCGGCAGTTTCATTATTTTGTTGTCATAGTCTATTTCGATAATCGTAACTATAAGTTTGAACTGGTCTATTGAACAGCAAACATAATTCAGTGCAAAAAATATGGTCAGTCAAAAATCAAAATCAAAATTCACAGAAATTTCTTACACTGAACAAATTAATGAAGCCAAATTAGTACAAGGATTGCACTCACCGCAACAAAAGGAGAGATTGTCGAAAACGCAGAAGACTTTTCCCTGGATCATTTTCCAACATCTGGTGTACAACAGCCAACGAACCGATATCATCAACAGAGGACCACCGGTCGTACAATTGCATCCAGCAATCAGCCTGATTGCACTGCTGAACAACAGGACTGAGTAATTCTACCAAGTGATTACCGTGCATATTCCCGTAGAACATCATATAATTCGGATCCAATGTCAAAATCGCCCGAACATCTCTTAGCGCTCCTTCGTAATCCTCCATTGCAATCAAAAACCAAGCCCTCAATTCAAGGCAGTCAGGAGAAACTTTGAAACCAAGTATTTTGTTTATTTCTGCAATGGCAGGTCCAATCCTGCTCTCCTCGAGCAAAGAAACGGCTCGGTATTTGTAAGGAAACGAAAGTGTTGGATCTAATTCGGTTGCAGATATCAAGTCCATCATTTTCTCCTTCCCATGACAATACAAAGATCTTTCCTGATACATCCATCCTACAGGCTTATAATTGTTAATAAGTGAGTTCATCAGCTTATACGCCGAAAACATATGACCGCGTCTATATTTCGCCCTTGCAACTCCGACTAACGAATAAACATGCCCTGCGTCCACCGCCGACTCAAACCAATGTTGTGCATCTTTATATTCTTTTCTCTCAAACATAACAACGCCTAATTGGTGAAATGCAAGTTGTTTCTCCCATCCGTCTTTCGCGCACTCTACTAATCTCTCCAACAGCATCACGGTTGTGTTCGACCTCATCTCTTCCTCCATGGCAACTTGACTCAAGAAATAATAAAGCACAAACGACGCATGCCCCGCCGTAGCCAGCCTATCCCTACCCTCCGGACTACAAAACAATTTCACAAAACTTGAACACTGAATTGAACCGGGTAACTCCCTCAGAAACACCTGCAAGCAAGCCGCAACTAAAAGGTAAGCAGTCTCCACAAGTCCATACTCAATGAGCAATGAGGCATCTTCCAAATCACAAACGAGCGATGCCAAATGAGTGTCGCAGGCACACTTCATCTCCTCGCAACAAAACCGGTTCGCTAGAGAGAGCAGCTCTAAAA
This sequence comes from Cicer yamashitae, assembly GCA_037974755.1. Classification (NCBI taxonomy): domain Eukaryota; kingdom Viridiplantae; phylum Streptophyta; class Magnoliopsida; order Fabales; family Fabaceae; genus Cicer; species Cicer yamashitae. The sequence continues at coordinate 17,193,841 of JBBPBQ010020323.1, forward strand.
CCACATTAGGTTCAATCGAGGCCAAACTTTTAGTCCTACTAAAAACTTCAGCAGCCCTCATTGCCTCAACAGAAACCTCATTCTTCGAAAAATTTATCTTCTCCCTCCTCGATTCAATGAATTCTCCATACAACATTGTCTTAAAAGGCCTCGAAAGCGAAGCCATATTGAATCTACCACACCTAATTTCATCATCACCAATACAAAACGACATATCCCCATCTGCTTCATCCTCTTCCGAGGTAGAACATTCTTGATCATCAACCAACTTCATAAAATCCTCCTCCTCCTCCTCCTCCTCCTCCCCACGATCAGGACAACAACAACATCGATCATAAACCAATTGGGGATCATACCCATTCGCCACCAAAGTAGCCTTAGGGCATTCAATATTCCTCCCACAACAATCCATCGAAGACGAGCCAATCAGTTCGTCCTCCCTCCTTTCATACCGGAGCCAGGAAGCCAGCACGACTTTGCTGTGGACATCCATAGCATGCTGTCGTGCTGACCTCAGACTCCGGCGAAACAATTTAGCATCGGATGAACCACGGAAAAAGGAGCAATGCTCCAAATAAACCTCACACCTATCAATCTCTAAACAATTATCCATCTTATTATAAAGTCCGGCGAGGGTTTCGACGAAATCAACAGGCTTTAAAATGGGCTCAATTTTGGGCTCAAGAAGGTCTGTCATAGGAAGCCCATAAGGAAGAAGAGAACCCTCAGAAACAACCTCAGAATGTGTTTGATTTGATGATTGAAAATTATGACCAGATTTTGTACGAAATGTTTGAGTTTTAATATGGTCGTGGAGTTGTTGGAGAAGCTTTTCTCCAATTCCGGTGCTTCCTCCGCCGGAGGAAGGGTGATGGAGAGAATAAACTTGAGAACCTTTGCAACCATCCATGATCTTAAAACTACGCATTGTTGCAAAAATGTTATGCTGCATTTTTTCTTCTTTCTTTCTTTCTCTTAGTTGAACAATTTTCAAAAAGTTCAACTTTTACATCAACAACAACAACAACAAAAATTAAATAAATAAATTCAAAAATTTAAAGAAAGAAAGAAAGAAAAAATTTAAACTTTTTTCTAACGTAACATAGGAAGATCAATTAGAAGAAAAAAAATTGAAATTTTTTTCTATGGTGACATTGGAAGGTCAATTACAAATAAAAATTGAATTTTTTTTTCTATGGTGACATTGAAAGATCAATTAGAAAAAAAAAAATGAAACTTTTTTGTCTAAGGTGACATTGGAAGATGAATCATAAAAAATTCAAACATTCTTTCTATGGTGACATTGGAAGATGAATGAATTAGAAAAAATTGAAACTTTTTTTTCTAAGGTGACATTGGAAGAAAAAAAACAGGATTTTTTTCTAGGATGAGGCTAACCCAGATTGTTGTTCCTCCGATGTTGTTTTTTTTTTTTTGGGTGTTTTTTTGGTGGAGGAAAAGGGAAAGCAGTAAAAAGGGGGAAAGGGTGAAAGGGATTATGAAGGAAAGAGGGAGTGGACAACCAGATGTGTTGAGGTGGCGATGGTGGTGGCCGTTCAAACGGCCACTCTCTCTCTCCTCTTCTCTCTCTCTCTCTCTCTCTGTTATTTTGAAGCTCTTTTTTGTTGTGTAAATATAACTATATGTGAATAAATTTTCTAACTTTTTTTCTTCTAATATTTTGGAATTCGTTTGTATCTAAATAAAGAGTGTGTGTTGCTTTGCTCCATTGTTAATGTTTATTTTATTTAAGTCAAAATAATATTTATTTTATTTATTAATGACTTAAATGATCTATTATTAGGTTGGCCTTTTTTATTTACTTATTTTTATCATGAACTTATACACAATTACAAAGTTTTGAGTTTGAATTTGCAATACAATATTTAATAATGGTTTAAATATGTTTTTGGTCCCTGTAAATATAACCTTTTTCGATTTTGGTCCTCGTAATTTTTTTTTTTGTTTACATCCCTGTAATATCAAAAAAGATTTATATTTGGTCATTAACGTTAAGTGGACGTTACAAAAACGTTAAATATATTTTTAGTCCCTGTAAATATAACACTTTTCAGTTTTAGTCCCTGAAAAATATTTTTTTGAATTTCATCCCTGTAATATTCAAAAATCTCCTTAAATATAAAATAAGATACAAATTAATCTTTATTAATAATAGACTTATGTCAAGTAATGTTTAAAATATTTTCATTTCAATAATTTATTTAAAAATATTTTCATTTCAGTAATGTTAAAACAAATGTTTAATAAGATACAAATTAATCTTTATTAATAATAAACTTATGTCAAGTAATGTTTAACATTTGTTATAACATTTGTTACTTGAGATAAGACTTAAAAATGTGAAGATAAAAAATTCAATTTGTTTTATGTATGCGAAGAATATATGATTCAATGAATAAAATTTAACTTTTAATTAATGTTTAAAATAATTAGTATGCACTTGTACCAAAAAAAACATTAAGTATTTAATGGATTGGGATTTGGATCTAATTTAGTGCTGATTTTAAATTGAATTATCATAATCACCAATAGCATGACACATTTATTAGGTCAAATTCAAACGCATAGGCGTGGGACATGGTAAATTTTTGCATAAGAGAATTAATGTTCAATTTTTGTTAAATGGACTGTTAGATTAAGGTCAATCGAACGTATAATTTTAAATGTAAATAAACTTAAACCAGTAATTAATCTTATAAATGATTTACAGAAATAAAATTATAGATAAATCTAGGATGTCACTAGGAGTCAAAGATCTTAATTACAGTTATTTAGTTATTTAAGGTCAGTTTATGAAGTCATAGATATACCTAAGATGCTACATGCGATTGTTAAAAATTTGATATGCTCTTCTTCCTTTACTTTTTTTTCTAAAAAACTAACATAAATAGTTAGAATATTTTGTTGGTCCACCACCTAAATCCTCTCTCAAAATATTGATTTTGTGTGATTTAAAGTCGATCACCCGAGATCCAAACTAAAACTAAACTATTATATTTATATTACGTTTTTCATTATTGCTTATGTACATAGTATAATAAATCTAGTGTGTTTGTAAAAAAAAAGGGTAATTATTTTTACAATTTTTAAAATAATTTTTTTAAATTTAAAATTGTGTCAACAAAAATGAACCAAACTAAACTACTATGTTCTTCATCGGTTTGGTTTGATTCGGATTTAGTAAGAATAAATTGCAAAAATCTAACTCAACTGGTTATTTGTTTGGTTCGATTTTTTTCCACCCAAAAACCAAACCAAATCAAGTATTTTACACATTTAAGTGTGTCCACGGTTAGAAATCAACTTCCTTGCATTGAGTAATATCTTGCATTCACATAGTCAAATCATCGATGATTGTTCAATCGAGATCGAATGACTACAAAAGATGAGATTTTAATTTTTATTATTTAAAATATTGAACTTAAATCTAAATCGTTTGATCTTAATCGAACGACCACTAATGTCTAACTATATTACTGCGGAGATTCATGACTGCAGAGAAATCAAATCTCACATTTAAGCGTCTAGTCAGTCAACATCTAAGTATGTTTTGCATAATTTTACCCTTTTTTCATTCTCCATCTTCTACATTATTTCAGACATATTCAAACACTATTCAACACTTACTCACCCATAATTAAGTTTCATTAACCTCTCGAAGTTACCTAGTGAAGGTTTAGAAAAATAGAAATAGTATGCAACTCATTGTTTGTACCTTATCATACACTTATTAAGAGTATCACACTTTTTACACTCCTTTATCTATTTGATGTTCTACTATTGAATTAATGGTGGGTCATAAGTAGTGTGTGGGAAGTTATCAAATTGAGCTCACCAATAATATAAGTGAATTAGACTAAACATTTTCATCCAAAATTTAAGTGTTTGAATATATAAATTATTCCATTTATATAATATTTAACATCTACTTTTTTATCTGATGTAAAATTCTTACTCACATTTGATATATTTATCATTATAATAGTCTATATTTGACAAGATATGCTCAAACTTATGGCAGATTTGTGTAGTTTATAATAAATTTAAACTATAATTACTCTCTCTAAATTCAATTATAACAATAAATGTGCTTACATGTTTTTTTTAGGGATATAAGAAAATGTGTCAACTAATCAATGAGCATTTTTAATGTCATTTTATCTAAAATTGCCCTTATATTAATTCTGATTAATGAGCATTTAATGTCATTTTTTCTAAAATTGCCCTTATATTAATTCTTTAATGTTGTGGTAGATGATTATTATAATTTTGAGTATTTAGTAAATGTTTCATTTTTTACATAAAATAAAAAAATTAAATTCACTTAAATATTATCCTTAATAACTCTAAAGGGAGCATTTGGTAATTTGGTAAACAACTTTATCTCAGAGATGTAATCATTGTTAATTAGCTTAAAAATGATTTTACATACACTTTTTAAAATAGGATTTGAGTCTATAGCTAATCATAGAATTTTATCATATTATCTTAATTGAATCCTTCCTCAACCTTGATTAGTTAAAGAAAATCTTAACCGTGAAAATGAGCGAGTTTGTTATATTGAATTAAATCGGTTAAATATGTTTTTAATCTTTATAAAATTTTAACATTTTAATTTTAATCTTTATAAATAAAAAAATAATTTTTAGTATCTATAAAATTAGCATGTGAGGTTTTAGTCCTTGCTATTAAGGCAATATATTTTTTTTTATACATGATTATGACATTATAAAAAATTCATCCACAAAAA
>JBBPBQ010020323.1:17199458-17249054 GCA_037974755.1 Cicer yamashitae
ATGTGATTTTGGATATATATATATATAACTTGCAAATATTTATTGAATATTTTTTATGCATGATTTATAAATATTCATTAATGACAAGTATTTATCATGTGGTTGTTTATATATCGATGACAAATTATTGTCTCGTGAGTTTTTATATTTATCATTGATAAATATTAATCTTATGTTTTTTAATCATCAATTAAGAATATCTATATCACATTATTTTAATATTTGTCTCATATCTTTTCTATCAATGATAAATAAAAAAATGAAAAATATAATTTTTTTAGAGATAAATAACTTGTGTAATATGTAATTAAATTAAATATAAATTTAATATTGTTCATGTTGTAGTATATTTAATGGTTATTCTAGAAGACAAATAGAGTTTTTATTTTTATAAAGAAAATCAAATAAAATACATGAAATGAAAAAATAATACATCAGTTTATTGCAAATAAATTGGCAGTTTTATCCCGTTAACAACTTCATCCTAACGAAGGGGTTGTTAACAAGGGAGTTCCTAATTTATTTGGCTACAAAATAGAAGAGTCTTAAAATATTATAATACGTTTCTTTGACACTGTCCAACCGCTTTAACTTTTATATTTAGTTTATTTTGTTTGGTTTTATTAATATAATTTAGTTTTTTTTTATTATTGTGAAAAAAAATTAAGGCATTTTTATATATAGATTTATTTGTAGAATATAATAGAGAGTTTTTTTAAAAGAGAATATTTTTTTTCGCTGTGTTTTTTAAATGGAATTTTTTTAATCTCAATCATATATGTTGATCTATCTCTCTCCGTGTTAGTCCCTAAATTATTAAAATGCTCCTAAACTACTACCAAATCTAACTATTTAGTCTCTTCGTCAATTTTCTTATTTAAATATTTGTAAATTTGACATTTTTAATTACTTAGTCATTATTGTCAAAAAAAATATTTAGTCAATAAATTATGAAAATACTTTAACATAGTTTATAAAGTATCATACAAAACAATTGAAAATTTTAATTAGTTTAAACTTAAATGCATATTTCACCTTTCTATTTTGTAAAAAATAAATTTTGAGTCCCTCTACTTTTAAAATTAATTTTTTAATTTTCTATTAATTAATTCTAAAGATTTTTTTTGCTTCTCCACAATTTTTTATTATATGGGACTTAAATGACATTAATGATTTGAATAAAATAATTTTTATGTTACTATTGTTGTAACTAATTTTATTGATTATTTTAAAATATTAAAATTATTAAATATTGTATCTGAATATTTTTAAATTTTAGATTATTATTGAATGAAATAAATAAATTTGAAATACTTTCTTTAAAATATTTTTAAATTTAATTTATAAATAAAATAAAGTTATTTAAAAAAAAATTTAATGTATAAATAAAATAAATATTAAAAAAATTTATTTTAAATATTTTGTAAACACTTTAACATTTTAAATTATTAAAATATTAAATAAAGTAAATCAATTTTAAATATTTAATTTAAATATTTTAAAATTTAAATATAAATATTTTAATATATAAATAAAATTTATAAGAACAATTAAGTGTCACGTCATTAATGAGAGTGTCACATCATCAAAAATTATGAGACACTAAAAATAGGATACTTTTTTATTTATATCCCTTTTTATTACATTAAGTTGAAAATTATATACCAAATCATTCTACTTTAGGGGAGATGCGACCACCTCTTTAATTTTTTTTTCTAAGATTTTTTTATAACAAATAATTAATTGTTAATTTAATAAATAAAAAATAATTAAAATAGTTAAAAATAAATAAATTATATTAATGAAATAAAATAAAATAAAATACACTTAATGAAAAAAAATACATAGTTGAATAAATATGCCAAAACAAACAACAAACTATATTATTTTAACAACTCTTTGTCTATTTTGTTAACAATTTCCTCCAATTTTTTTCCCTATTTTATCACAACTATTTTTGATATAACTTTGAATATAAGAAGAAATAGTTGTGATGAAATAGGAGAAAAATCAGAAGAATTGTTAACAAAATAGAATGAAGTTGTTAATTTATTTGCAAAATAAAAATTGTTAAAATATTATAACACTTTGTTTGTTTTAGCACATCTCTATTAAATCTATTTTATTTGATTTTATACAATAATTTAGTTTTTTTAATTATTTAATTATTTTTTATTTATTAAATTAATAATTAAATATTGTTATAAATAAAATAAATAAATGACAATAGACGTATCCTTAGGATGCGACCTCCTATTGGAGGGAGAAAAATCGTTCACATCCTTATATATCTTCAACTTGCTATCTCTTGAAAGTCAAAAATAGTAAAAAAAAATTAATATATAAATTTTAACGTATTATATAATAGAAAATTCTAAATAAAAAAATATATATAAATGAAAAATCATCGTGAATTTGTATATATCTCGTTCAAAAGCGGCTCTATCAACTTGAAGGGGTAAAATTTGATTAAAATATGCTACTCATTTTTCCAACATAATATAGGTCAATGATTAGGTAGTGGAAGAGTAAATTAGTTGATCCAATTAATTAAATAATTAATTAAGAAACAATTTAGATCAATTATTAAAAATATTATTTTAATGATTCGTTATATATATATATATATATATATATATATTATAATTTAACTTTTATAGTTAATTATGGTACATTCAATTTTATGTTTGAATATTTTACCTAAAACTGATTTTGAAGTAACACAATTTATATATTAGTAAAATACTAAAATAAAAAATATGAAAGAATAACTTTTTTTTTCTTTCTAAAAATGTATTCAATGCTAACCAAGGATCAGCAAACTGACAAGTCCAAAAAGACGACGTGCAATGGTAATTATATTTTCTGTTATATTTTCTTTTGACGAATTCTGTTATAATTTTTATTCTTTCTATTATAATTTATTGATTAAAATTGTGTAGTGTAAATAATTGAGTGGAAGACAATGACAACAAATAATAAATATTAATAGGAAATGTTTTGACGTAGTGTTACGGCACTGCTATGGTTATAGTGTTATACCCTTCCCAAGACTGAAAAGTTAGATTCATTCCTTTTCTTCGTAATCCGTAGAATCATTTGAAAGCTACAATAATTTTTTAAGAAATCGATCGTCTTGGGTTTTGTGTAACCCTCTCGATTTTATTATTTGAAAAGACTTATTGGACCTAGACGAGAAATATGAGTGTTTATAAATTAAAAAATTAGTTTCGATTTTTAAATAATGTTAAAGATTTTAGTATATCAAAACAATAATTTTGGATCGAGGTTAAGAGGTTAAAGAGTTTGTTAATTTATACCTCTACTTGATAAATTTGGTCTGACCTTAGGTCTGGATCATTACATTTATAAGGTATTATTCATTTTAAAATTTGCATAAACTTAATATTTTGACCTTAAGTCTAAGAGGTTAAAGATATTGTAGCATAAGTCTCTACTTAGTGCACCAATGTTTCGATCTCAAGTCCACTACCTTGTGTTTCCGAGGTTTGTCCACTTTGGAACTAATATGATCCATCACAGTTTTATCCTTTAAAAATGCGCTTTGGTAGGTAAAGAAGTTTGAATTTATAACTTTGGTGTATAAAAACAACAATATAGAACTTTTTGGTGTATGGGAACGACTTCTTTTGAATTTAATTTGAGCCTTATAAATTTAGTTTTTTTAATTAAGTGAGAAATTATTTTTAATAACTTTAATTGTGTTTTTAAATTTTTTATAATAACCTTGAACTTGTTGAAGAAAATAACTTTGAATATTAAAAATAGTTTTTGTGGTTAAAATGAGAATTGTATACAATAGATTCTGTACAAAAAGAAAAGTTGATTTTGTAGAAAAAAAACAGTGTAATAGATGAGATAAAAAAAAAATTAAAAAACAGTGTAATAGATGAGATAGAAGATTAAGAAATTTTCACTGTTATAAGAAAAGACAAACCAACTTTTATTTTCCTTAACAACTTCTTAAAATAATTTGTATATTAATATATCAAATAATCACTTGTAAATTTTAGTCTTAAACAAACTCTCATATGTACTATTTCGATATATATGAGGGAAAATTTGGAAAAAAATGTCCGACTAAAATTCGTAGTTAATTTGGAGTACTCTTCATTTATAATGTAGATTCAAAATTTAACAAAGATTTGTATCAATTTATTTTCTCTATTTCTAATTATAATTCATATACTCCCTCTATTGTTAAATATAAGTTAGACATTCTAATTTAACCACATAGTCTTTTCAACTTATATTACATTGTCTTATATTTAGAAAATTCTCTCTTTTTCGTATTTTGCAGTGGAATTTGGTGTAACCTATTTTTAATAATATTAAAATTATTTTCAATAAAAAAATTAATTTACTATTCAATTACTAAAAAAGTAATTACACAAGAATGCCAACTGCATTAACAAAATTTTATAATAATTTTTTATAAACAATCAAACAATATATATTATATAAAATAAGTTTGAGCACAAGACGTACTCCATGAACAAACAAAATATAAAACAGTTTACTTCCATAAACTTTCTACCTTCTAAAGTCCAATTTTGACACTGACACTGACACTTTTATAAAACCAATTTCTTTACAATTTTTGGTTAAAATATAGTTTCCGTAATTTAAAACATGTTATACAAAAATAAATATTCAGATTTCGAACACTTTGACTTTGTCATATTTGTATGTTAATTTTATCACATTTATAAAATATTTTATCATTTTATACTATTAACTTGAGTATTGTGAGTTTGTTTGTAGATTTAGTCTTTTTGATTTTAGCCACTTTGAATTGTATTGTTCTAAATCGATATAATTTCTACCAATTTGAATGAATAACTATAACTTTTTTCGTAAAAACACAATGAAAATATCAAAAATTTGTTTTTACTATTTCAAAAAATGCATCTTAGTTAACTAGCATTTCATCTTCTCTACATGACAATAGTTCATTTTAAGAATGTCTCATCAATGTAAAATGAAAGCTAAATTACTCTTTTAGTTACTTAACTAATTTTCTGATTTTATTTTAATCCCATAATTATTTTTCGCTTTGTTTTGGTCTTTTAACTATATTTTTTGTTTGTCAAGTTAGTCATTTTCGTTAATTTATACAACAAAAAAGTTAAATTTTGTTATCTCTTTCATATAAACCTAAAAATTCTTCAATCTAAAAATTCATAAAATTAATCAACCAACATATGACCTTTTTTGAATTGTACACAGTTTTTAAGAAATGATTAGTTGTGTTGATATCAATGATAAAATGAGTTTCATTTACTAAAATATTTATATTAATAGTAGTTAGTGGGATAATTAGTTGAATTGAGATACAATAAATAAAAAATATGTTGTTGAAAACAATAATAATTAACATTTCATTGATAATATAAATAGACAAATAATTTAAGATAAATATTAGTTATGAGAAACTTAGTATGAGACAGAGGTAATAATATTTTTTTAAATATTTATGAATAAAAGGTATTGAAATTTATAGCACTACTATTTAATACAATGGGTTTTGACATGCATCGATGCAATTTGTCTAATTAGTGTCTTGGTTCAATCAATAACTCAATCCCCATTAGGAATGGACCCATAAATTTTATATAGTGGAAGCAATCAAGATAGTCTTAGCAATTTAAGTGCTTTGGGCAAGTAAAAAATGACGTTTTTGTAATTATTGAAATATTATTTTGTATTTCTTTTCGGAATCATTAACAATTCAATTGTAACTAAGATTTTAAAAAATCATTTTCAATTTTTTTCAAAAAATCAATAGATATCAAAACAAGACTATTTAATTTATTATATAAATTAATAGATTTCAAATAAAATTTTAAAATTTCAATTCAAATTTTATTTTTTCATGAAACAGAAAAATTGAATGAAAAATTAATATTATTATAAAAGATGTGCACACATTGAGAAAATAAATAAATATTTTCAAGAATATTATATAGTTTGATTTTAATCCATTTATTAAAACTTAACTAATGAGTTTTAACTTTTCAAATAAAATTTCACCATCAAAATTAGAAGAATTATAATTTTTTTTGCAAGTTTCAAGACGTTTACAATGTATTTTTAAATTATTATCAAATAATAATCAAACCCTTAATACTAGACAAAATTTAAAATATTATTATAAATTTTATATTACATAGAGTTATTGTTAATTTTTTATTTTATTATAATTTTAATTATATTTTTTTTTATATTTTAATACATATATTTTAAATATTACTGAAGTAAAAAAGATTGGTGCTCCTAAAAAATTGGGGCCTTGAGCAGTCACTCATTTCAACTGCCTTTAGGGCCACCACCGAAGCAATGTATATATAATTTTTTTTTTTTGACATCAATGATAATTTTATTAAAGAAAGTCTAGCAACAAATCGAAAAGCAAGATAACATAAAAACAAGGTAGAGTTTCTTCAATCTACATACAATCGAGATTATAAAGAACATAATTAGGTAGATAATGATAAGCTTGGTTGGCCTTACGCCTAACATAAAAAAATTAAACTATGAAACAAACATTAAAATTAATACAATCTCCAAAATAGAACCAACATAGCTTGGAGATTGTTGATGAACGTTCATCGCTACAACCACATTTGAAGCATCTGATTCCAATATAAGATTCAAGAAAGGCATATATCTTTAGCAAATTCCAAACTCTTCTGCATAGATAAAACTTCTGTTACCTCTGAATCTAGTTATGAAATTATTTGCAAGAAACTAGCAGCAACAGTTACACCATCAGCATCTCACACTACAATACCAATACCCAATTTATCTCCATATATCGAACATGTCGCATCAACATTAAGCTTATAACACCCTCTAAATGGAAGTGTCCAACGAACATCAAATATAGGCAAACTAGGACCTCCACTTAGTGCCTCCAACAACACCACACTAGCACTATTATAATTAACAATAGATTTGTGTGCCTTTTGAACAATGGTAGCCACATCAACATCAGCCCCGTCAAAATATTTTTTTATTTATAACATACCATATTTGATAACACAAGGCTAACACATGAACGATCACATTCTCATTTGCATCATTAATATTTCTTTCCAAACATTCGTAAAATAGTTTGTACCTAGAATCATGTGCATTAAATAGTTTGACACTTCATAAAGAGATGTAAAATTGTCTCATTACGTTGCCCACAAAAAACACACAATGGATCACAACCGATTCCTCTTTTAAAAAGATATTTTTTATTGGTATTTTTTCATGTAAGATCCTCCAACCAAAATGAGTGTGTCTTGGAATATTTTTTATTTTCGACAATTTTTTCCACATTTGTTGATCAATATCACGCGTTGAATTATGAGAGACGGATACCTCACGCCTTGCCTTTAAGAAATTATATGAATTCTTAATTGAAAAAATACCAGATTGTGAAGATCCCTACACAAACTCCTTTTGCACTTGAGAGAAAGAAAATAGCAACTAAAGAATTTGTTGAGCTTCAAAAGGAAGAAAAACTTCATTAATTAAGGGGGTGTTCCAACACTAAATATCATGATGTATGATATTCAAGACAAACATAATATCGCAATTAGAAGGTTTAGGAGACTAAATCGTGTGACCATTTTGATAAGGAAGTCAATTATCCTCCTATACACGAATTTGATGATCATCCCTTACTCTTCAAATACCAGCTTTCTCAATAACATCTAAACGAGCTTGCAAAATACTTCACCATGTATAACTTGGGCAATAACCAATTAAAGCTCTCAATAAAATTCTCCAAAGAAAATACCTTGCTTTTGGACACTGTGAGGTCATTAAATTGTCATTATACATGACACATCACCCTTGTTTAGACAACATTGCAAGGTTAAAATCATGGAATGTTCTAAAGTCCATCCCACCATTCTTTATTTCCTTATATAATGTCTCTCAATTAAATGGATTCTACTTTTACCTTGTTTTCTACCCCACTAAAACATAATAATCATGCTTTCCATGTGCTCACAGAAATCCATTGGAAGTAGAAAACAACTGATAATTAACATACATAGGAATTGCTTGAATAACTGATTTGATAAAAAAAATTATCTCCCTGTAGTTGATAACAAATCTTTCTTTCCAACCCTTCACCTTCTTCCCCACCCTATTTGGGACAAAATTAAATATTTGTTGCTTAGACCTACCAACAAAAGAAAGTAGTCTCATATACTTCAAATGAAACTCAATTGTCCAAATTAATAAGTTGACCAGAAGCAGATTGATAAGTATTAAACACTTTTTGAATGATTTGAGCATCTTGAAGAGAGTCCCTACAAAATATGAGTTTACCATTTTCAAAAAATAAATGATTAATTTTTGGAGTCTTTCTTGCAATTTGAATTCCATGAAGGACCTTATTTTCCTATACCTAATTTAGAACACCAGAAAATACCTATGCACATAGGATTAAAAGATAAGGAGACAAACAGTCCCCTCGATGAAGACCTCGTTAAGGACAACACTTATGACAAGCACTTCCATTAAGAAAAACAGAAAAAGACACCATGGAATTACAATAAAAATTAAGCTCTGCCATTTTTTAGAAAAAAATCCACAGACAGAAGAACCTTCATAAAAAAAATTCCACTCGATGCAATCATATGTCATTGACATATCCAACTTTAGGTCAACTCACCCCTTTTTGCCTTAGTTTCCCAACATATAATAAAAAGATTCAAAAGCTAATCAAACATTATCAATGATTAAACGTCCTGACACAAAAGCACTTGGAAATTTTTCAATGATATCAGGAAGAATCAAGTTCAACCTATTTGCAATTGTTTTTATAGTTATTTTAAAAACAAAATTGCAAAGAGAAATAAGTATAAAATCACATGGCACCTTCGGCTTTTTCTTTTTTTGGATAAGACAAATATAAGTATAATTAATGCTACTTCGATTTCCACCACCATTGAGAATCTCCAAAGCAAAAGAAGTCTCATCCTTACCAATTATACTCCAAAATTGTTGATAAAATAAAGTTGGCATTCTATCAAGACTCAGAGCAGCATGAAGCTTTAGATTTTTAGCAACTAAGAAAATTTCATTTCGCGTGAACATTGATTCTAGTATGTTACGCATAGAATTTTACAGTTTATCTTTGCTCACTTTCACAGGTTCAAAAATTCTTCCAAGATGACTAGTAGAGACAAGATCCTAAAAGAAATTATTAAAAACCAGGGCTATGTCTTTCTCATCATCAAAATTTTCTCCACGATTATTCTAGATACAATCCACCCAATTTCTACATTTTCTTTGAGAAGGTTTTTTATGAGTTTTTTTTTTTTTTTTTTTTTTTTTTTTTTTTTTGTATTTTTATCTCCATGCTTTAACCATAAAGCATGAGAATCCTGAGTCCACCAAACCTCCTCGCTCTCCACCACATCGTCCAATCTAGCCTTTATTCTTCTAATTTCTGAAACTACTCCCTTATGTCATGATTGTTTATCAAGATCATTTAACTTCCTTTGAGAAGTTTTTATCTGATTGGAAACATCACCAAAGCGATCCTAACCTAGTTAGAAAGATCATTCACACAACGATTGATTCTATCAGACATAAAATCTTGTGCCATCTCCCAAGCACCCCTTACTGTTTCTGCAATTCCACTGCCGTGTAACCAACATTCTTCAAACCATTGTAGCTTAAGAATATATTGTGTTTTCTTTGGCTTCCTGAAGCAAACTGCAACCAAAGAGGCAAGTGATATGTGTCGCGACCTAAAATTTCGAGTATTTATTGTATTAAATGGAGTCACCACCAAATTTTATTTTAAAATAGGGAAAACATTGGGAAACACTTAAAAAAAGAAAAATGGTATTTGAAACCAAATTTTGGGTCCGGGAGTCAATTACACGTAAGGAAGATATTAGCACCCTACGACATGCGTTAAAAACTAGTTACCTGTAATTAATTGAGCAATTGTTATGTTAACTTAAACAAATATTTATTTTCTCCTTATTAATAAATACAAATATAAATTATTTTTTTATGAATGCGATATTGAAATAAAAGTGTGCTTAAAATAAAGAGAGAGAGAGAGAAAAAGAAATTTTATTATCGTGCTTGACACGAGTGGTCTCGTGCTCCTACGTATCACCAGGTGCGATGGAGAAATCAAAGCTACGTAGTTCTTGGGTAGAAAATGCAGATGCATTGATTGCTTTTAGTTAAATGCTTTGTTGCGGTAAAAGGATTTGATTAAAAAAAAAGACATTGTTGATGTAATGTATGTTAGAAGAAAATTGGTTTCAAGTACTAAGACCCTATTGTTTTGATTATAACAAAATTGGTTTGTGGGAACAATTTAAGACACTAATGTTTTAATTATGTGTGCAATTCCAAGAACAAATTTATTATGCAGAATATTAGGATATATCCTTTATGATTTGATAAATTCCGCATTTCAAAACTGGTGAAAAAGCGCCTATGATATACTATTTCTGATGGTTCAAACAGTGAACTGCCACGACTGATTCTACCTTTGATATAGTTCTTCTCAAATTGCCTTTGCTACGTCTGCCTCTAATAAAGCAAACCAGACTTTGCTAAAGTCAACGCCTCTGGTAAAAGTCAACACTCTGACAAAGTCAACATCTGACAACATAGACAAGAAGTGCACTACCTCTGATAATCAGTCTCTGATTATCAGCATTGCCTCTAATAATCTACCTCTGATTATCAACACTGCTTCTGATAATCTACCTCTAATTATCAACACTACTTATGGTAGATCTGCCTCTGATAATCTGTTGGATCTGAATGTCTAATGCCTCTAATAAATCTGTTGGCTCTGGTAGTCCTGTCTTCGATTGTTCTGTGCTTCTGGCTCAGTACTTCTGCTTCATCTAAACTTAATTCAAATACTTGAAGAAATTCTGAGTTTCAGTTTGATCACAATAGTCATATTTATTTTCAAACGGATCAATTGCTGAAAACAATGAAGCTCCATGTTGAAGGACATGAGGCCATACCATGAAGGACACACAACTATACCTTGAAAGACGAAGACAATGTTGTAAGGCTTCAATAAAAGCACACGATTCCTGAGCTGAAAATAACATAGCAACTTGCAACATTTTAAAAGAGAAAAACACTACACAACAAGCAAAACACATCCAAAAGGCATGAATGAAAAATCCTCTCAACAGGGAGTTATTAGAATTGAGGTAAATTAGTCAAAGTGTTTTCATACACTTGAAGGGTTATAGGATTAAATATGTAACATCCTCTCAATGAGAGTTAGAATCCTAGAAACAAACTATGTATCAATTTAGATACATACTTGAATTGATGTAAATCAACCCTTTAGTGGCAACAACACTCATGAACCTCAATAGAATTTTGCTAGAATATTGAAGAATGGTTCTGACGACAACAGTCTGGAGATGCTAGAGAAATAATACTCAAAGCTTGAAGAAACAGAGTAAATAATACTTTTAAAGCCTGTAGAGGCTGAAAAAAGAATACTCAAAGCCCAAAAAGGCAGAGTAAATAATACTTGTAAAACTTGAAAGGTCGGAGAAAGAATACCCAAAGCCTGAATAGGCAGAATAAATAATACTTGTATGCTATTGTTAAAATAGTGGTTTAAATCATCGACAGTACTGAGGCAAAATGTCTTTGTAGCAATTGTGGTGTTGTGAACTAGTATAAAAATATATATTCCTTCCTCTTTCTCTATTTCCTTTATCTTTGTTCTTTATGATTCAACTTTATTTTCACTAAACCTAATTTATAAGAGTAGGTTAAATGTTTTGATAAAGAAAATATTTGTGCAAAGAAATCGAAGTATAATTTAAGAAATGTAAGTTGGTCTGTTTTAAAGTAGTAGTAACAAGCACTTAAGAAATAAATTAAGTTTTGACAAGAATAAGAAGAAGAAAAAAATATATAGTACAAATGAAAAAGGCAAGAGAAATCCTAAATTAATCTAAAAATGATGAGAAAACAAAGGGGTGGGGGACGGATGTGTCTTTGCAGAGAGAGAAAGGGAGATGTTTCATTTTTAAAGGAAAATAAAAAGAGAAAAAGAATGGTAGAGAGAACGAACACCAAACAAAAAATGGCCATGAAAGGTAGTTAAGCACAGTGGTGGTTCCTCTCGCCGTAGGTTGTAGTTGATGGCAGTGGCTTGGTGGAGGTTGTGATGGTGCTTCGACGACTGTGGCGGTGATCACGGTGGTGGTGTGACGACGGAGGTTGTGATGTTAGTGCGAGATGGCGATGAATGTAGGTTGCGCTGGAGATGGGTGGTAGAGGTTTTAGGTTCTTTCCCTTTCCCTTCTTCTATAGTTTCTTTTTCATCTCTCAAATATTTTTTCTTTATATTTTTTGTTGTTGTTTTGATGGTTTGTACGGTTGGGGTTGTTGAAGGTTATAAGATGGAAATGTGTTGGTGTGATTTAGCCTAATTTCTTTCTAATTCTACATTTCTCAACAGTTACTTTTTACATCTTTTATTTGTGTTCCTTTCTCTGGTTTTATCTTTTAAAAAAAAAATTCCCTCTCCTTTATTTGAATTTTTGTTCTCAATTTATAAGCTACAAGGATGAATTTTTGTGTCCATGAAATAAATTGAGTTCTGGTTGGTTTATTGTTTTACAGAAATTATGGAATTGAAAAGAAGCGGAAAAGAAAGAGGTTGGGGGCGCACACCATTGTCTGCCTCCATAATCCATATTTTGTTTTTTCTTTGTTAATTATTTTATTATTTATTTATTATTTTTTGTTTTATTATTTTTAGGCAATTTGTAAATTCAACATTTATGTAAAATGGACTCAAAATTATGTCTGATTTATGAAATGATGATTCTTTTTAGATTTTATGACAATAAATGCAAAATATTAGAATTAAATATATTATTACTTATTTTTGAAATATTTTTTATTTGACCAGAAAAAATTGAGGTATTACAATATGAGACATGCATCGGTAAATGCATCCCTGAAGTCGAAGGGTAAAATGAGGACCATATTGGTGTAGCTACCTTCCTATCAAGGCAGCCCTTAATATTAGAAACTCCATCTTAGTTATTATGCCATGTAAATTTATCACTCTAAAAACCCAAATCAAAAAGATTGTGATTTTGAAAAGTGTCCTAAATTCTCATGTTGTGAAAAAATCATATTGAAATCCTCATGAACGAGATTTGTATAAATTTGCACATTAAATATATTAAAATAAAAAACTAGAATTGTCAAAAATAAATAACTAGAAGAAGTGATATTCAACTCTCTCTCACACATACAATACCCTCTCTCTAATATTGGCCAATATTAATAAAGTTTAATTATATCCTCTCTCTAATATTTTCTCTTATTGTATACTATATTAATAAAATATTAACTTTTCCCCAAGTGGAGGCTTGTGCCTACGCATGTTATAGTGTAGATCCATTCATGATACCCATCCCCGAAACCAACACAAGTTTTTTATTCACAATATATATAGATTATAATATATTAAAACAGAACTTCAATTCTATTTGCGACAATTTATCTTCATTTGTGTCACATGTTTTAATATTTGCCAACTCACAAAAATTCTAATGTGACATCCTCCAAAACATACTATTTCTTTCATCTTCAACTTTCATTCAATTTAGTTTCACCAATATGTAACATAAACCTTTTCATTTGTCGTACAATTGTTTCATACCTTATGCAATTTCAGCTTCAATTTATCACTCAATGACTCATCAATACACTTAAAGGCTCTAATTACTTATCAAACATTTCATTTTAATAATTCATACAAAAAAGAACAAACCATCCAATATCTTCACATTATCACAATGCAAGTTCGACTACATATCCATCTTTTGTTTTTCAACCATCCTATTGAATTTGGTTCAAGCAATGATAAAGACATTATGAAATGCAACCAAGCTATACCCATTTGTGTGACACATTCTTAGTTCACATATATTTCAATAATATTGTTCCACTATTGTCAATTATTGTTGAAGATCATATACAACTATAATCAGAATCGAAACAACAAAAAGATGAATAATATTAAATATTTGAAAATGAATAACTTCTAACAATTCTACTAATTTTTAACCATGTCAGTATTCACTCTGAAACTTTCTATGTTTTAAACATAGAAAGTTTTTTGATGTTTTAAACATCCAAAAACTTTTTTGTGCCTATAATTTTTTGCAACCCACTCTTGAAGTTTCTTGATCATGTCACATAATTATTTGAAAATTTCATTTAACATTCTAAATTATTTAAACGACAATAGTTAAAGTAATTGAAACTTTTCTCCATCCAAAATATTATAACTATAGAATTTGGTTACATTCTGTATTGAATTTTTATTTGACTTGACAATTTCGTGTAACTAATTTTTTTATTATATAAAAAACATTATTATTATATAAGGCTTTTGAACCTTAAGAAATTTCTATTTTTGCTTTGTAGTGTTCCTTCCATATATATCACCTATATTTGCACAATAAAGAATTGTTTCAATATTTTGAACATTGTTTTTAAAAAACTATCACTCATGAATGAATCTATTATATTAAAATAGACTCCCAAATACTATTGTGACACATCCAATATTGTGTCATTTCATTCAAATATTGACACCTCAACAAAAAATTCTATGTGGCTCATTTAAAATGTACTCTTTCATCATCTCTCTTCCATCCTTCTTTTTTACTATTATTATTACTATTTAGCATATAATATTATGTATACTATTCATGTGTAATGAGTTATAAATTATAGTACAATCAATATTAGTTAATCGACACTCATTACCTCCTCCAGCATTATTGTTAACAATTTTTCTATGGTTTTAACTCCAATAAATATATTGGTCCTTTTAAAGCTTCTCAACAAATACATAAATGACAACAGTTTATGGAAGTTATTCTGTATCATATATTGTTTATGTTTATTTGGAAATTGGTAGACAATGACACATACACTTTGGTCTCTATGCACCTTTTCTATTATAATATGTGTTTGATTGATTGTTGATAATTTTGTAATTGCGTGCATCTAATTTGTAGTTCTTTGTATGTTCATTTTACGTGTTTTTAGATAAGCAAAACATACGAGAATTTTTATATTTTTTTAGTTTATATCTTTGAGTTTTAATTCTGTTTATAATTATAATATATTTTGATATCTTTATGGTCAACTGTTGTGTGTAAACATTTGGTGTAAATGCATCAATGTTTTTGATCCGTGCTTAGATTTCATTACGGAGTATGTTATGTGTCATCCAATATATTTTTCAGATATACGCATGATAAGTTATGGAATATTATATGATCACAATTATACCATCTTTTTCACCTCATCTTTAGACACATAGAGTCAAATAGTGTAGCACATACCCACTAAGTGTAGCACATACCTCATTAAGTTTCTTCGGATGAAAGAATAATAAGTACTTTGTCTATATATCCCACATTTTTTGTTTTTATAGTTGTTTAATTTCTTCTGACTGAATAATGCATAATATCATCATGGTGAGAAAAAAAATCATGTTTTAATGAAAAAATAGTTCATTTTTAATGAGATCTATAAAATATTTTATAGTTATCTTTTAAAGTATTTATACTCCATTTTTTAAATACAATTTTATTAAAATAGCCCCATAAACTGGGTTGTTGCCATATCACTATTAATTTTGCTATATAAGTTTTTTTTTACAATCTATGTTATTCTACTCCTAAACAATCTCTCTTAGTGGGCGGTCAATCTCTCTACAATTCGTGCCTTATTAAAATCAAAATTGAAACTCCAATATTTACTTTGTCATTATATTTTGTTTAATAACTCTTATTATTGCATTGCACTATTGTGCCTCCTCCAATTTTGAATTTGTAATTGTTTAATGGTCAATACATTTTCTTTTCTTGTAACCATTTTCACACACCTTATGAAATTAGCTTTCGGATCGCAGGCATGCCACTGCCACGAGAAAAGCTTTTGAATACGTATGAGTTTTCACAACTCCACTTTATCAACTCAAAAGGAAACCTTTTTGCAGCCCAATTATTTTCAAAGAAGTAGATAGAGTTGAAAAATTCATCTTTTGCAATATAGTTTTTGAGTAAGTGGTATTTTGTAACATATTCTACTTATTTGCTTATTTTTCTCAAAACCTTGATTGTTGTTAGTTAAAGTATTGTTTTTGCTAGCATATTTGATCTCATCTTCGACGTGAAATTATATTGGCTCCCCAAAAGACAAAGAAGATTGTCCATATTCAGCTTCATAGTAGTGTTATTGTTGTGTTTTCGGAAGATTTAGAACTATGTGTCGTTTAATAGATAAAAGAATAATGTTTAATATTTAGATTTAGAAATTATTTGTTGTTTTTTTACTAGATATTTGAAGTTTCTACATCTGTTTTACTTCTACTCAACCGTACATACACGGATTGTTTGTCAAAATCTACAAGTCAAGTTGTATAGAAGTCTCATACTCAAGAGTTTGAAATTTAGATTTGTCATTTCTTTGACAAGGTTAAAATGAAATGAATACCAAATGACAAAATCATATACATATTTTTCTAACAATATTTTGAATATAAATGTATATTTGTTCTTCCACTTTTTCTATTAATATTTTTCTATTGAGAGAGCAACTAGAGTTAAATTCAAATGTTAGTTGCAACCATTTTTACTATGATTAAAACAATACTCATTTTGTCTTGCCATTTTTAATTATATTTTTCTCTTTGTATTCTCCATTTTGTGTCCTCATATAAATGTGCCAAATTAGATCAATTTCTTGCTCAATCATCTTAAAATTATAATTACACGACAACACAAGTAAAAAATGAGCATGACTAGATAATTACATATATTAATATTTATTAAAATTCTTTTAAGATTTTTAATACTAAATATAATTTATGGGCTTTGTTTGTAGGATGGTCTTCATTATGAGTTTATTTGAAAAAATTATTATTTTTGATTTTATGCATCCTAACCACACATTTAAGAGAGTAATTTATTTTTGGCTGAACATTGGAGAGAGCGATGAATATTTAGCAATTAGTATTTCTTTAAAATAATGTAGTAATTAGAAAGATGTAAATTTTAATATATTATTGATTAACATGTTAAATTTAAAAGAATATTTGGTCCATCATATTGACCATTAATAATTAATGGTTAATATACTATTAACTTTATAGTTATTACTACATAATGCGTAGATAATTTTTACATAGATATAAGACATTAAGTTATAAATAAGTTGATCAAACATTTAAATATATTTTTAACAGTTTTAAATCTTATTCATTCAATAAAATGTAACTAAAATTTTAACATAATAATTCAATTGGTAAAATTTAATATATGAATTAGTTGCAATTACGTTCTCCAAAATATTCTACATATTCTCAAATATGTGTTGATAATATATAATAATCACTCAAATAAACTCACTTAAAAAAATACTCTACAAACAAAATCAATAAGTTACATTTATTTTTGAAATTTTAAAACCGTATTCACAATAATACTAATATGTTAAAGTCTACATATGTTGCGTTGCACGAGCCATATTCTAGTGTTAATATCATTTAGTGCATGATTAGTTTGACGATGATATTGACATAATAACGATAAACATAAAAAATTGAAAATATAAAAAAATACATAAATTTATAAAATCTAATGATTCAAAACTAATATAAATCATATAAAATAAAAAATATATTGTAGTTAAATGTACAACTTTAACAATAAAGAAATGTATAACTATTTAACAAATATATTATTGGAAGAACAATTCAATGAAACCAAAAAGCTTGAATAAACCAATTTTACATTTAAAAATTATTAAAGACAAGAATTGTATCTCTAAAGTTGCAACATCTTATTAATAGTATGATATTTCAATATACTTTTTATGGATTGTATTAGTCAATAATATTTTACATTTTTATTTGTACAAAAACAAACTTAGCTTTCATATAATTATTCAAAAATATATTTATCTTTACGCACATAAACATTTGAGTATATTTTACTTTAAAACAAAAATAACATTACTTTTAAATTACATATTATTATTATTATTTTATTCTCATTAATATATTAATTTCTACTTCGTAACGCGCAGATTAGTATATAGTTTATATTTAAATCCAAAACATAAGTAATTTTTGCTTATAATTAAATCCGTGCACATACAAAATCAACGATCAACCTTGAATTTTATGACATTAAAACATTTTATTAGTATTAGGACAACAAAACAAGAAGGAATTTTTTTGTCTCTATCATAAACTTGGTTCAAAGATAAATTATGTATCCCTAAATCCCTCTTAATGGTTTGAACCTTGTAATATTTGTCAGTGAAAACAGAAATAGTATTTTTACAAATAAACTAAGTAGGCTCTTAACTAGTACTCTATATGGAATGCATGCATGAGCATAAAAAATTTCAATTATAAAAATTAATTTTTATGAAATATTATTAAAAAAATATGAAGTAGTTTTTAGATTATTTTCAGATGAAATAGATAACAATAGGATGAAGTTTCTAAAAAATGATTTTTTTTCAAATTTATAGATTATTCTCAAAACAATTTTTCATTTGTAATAAACTAATGAAAATTTAAAAAAGTGATTATTTTTAAAAATAATTTGTATCAAACCAACTCTAACCTGATATATCCATATTATATACCAAAAAGAGGTCAATCATTGTAGTGGAAAATGCAAAAGGAATAAACTACATTTTATATAGGAGAAGATCACCTCTATACTCACAAAACCACAAACTCACCAATGATCCTCCTATAAGAAATATTTCAAGAGTAATAAAATAAATTTACCAAAATGAATGTGAAAAAATATACAAACTCAGCTCAGCTTTTTCTTCTCCAAAATCCAATACTGGATTTTGCTGACATATTGCTCATTTATTTTCCTATACAATTGGCATAATTTGTTGTAGCACTTCAAAATAAATGTATCAATGTAATCTTCATATCTTTCATAGAGTGCAGGTAAAGTAAGAACAATAAACAAACCTGCCACATAGTTAAACCACAAAAACAAATTATTATTTTTTTTAAAAAAATGCTACTGCAATTTTCAAGAAGTGATACTAATTGATTTTGTGTATTTGGTTTTGCGGTGACAAAAACTGATTTTGAATGAATTTATTTTATTAAATTGATTCATTCATGTGAGTTCAAATAAAGTGATTAGTGTTTACATACATTCATATGAAATTGAGTTAAACAAAAATATTGATGCTAAAAATTAATTTTAGAAGCAAAAGCTTCAAATTCTAGCTTAAGTTAGAATCTATTATGGAGACAAACTCAATTCTACTCGAACACATATTCATACATGTCAAAATCAATTTTACCTCATCCAAAAGTTAAATCAAACATACATAAGTGTGTGTTTGGATTATTCACTTCTAGAAGAGCCAAAAGTGATTCTGGAAATCTAAAATTGATTTTGGTATGTTTAGGTGTTTCTGATTAGAATTGATTCTAATTTGAAGGTAAAATTTGTAGCTTTTGCCTCATAACGTGATTTTTACACTCAAATTTATTGTTCAACGCGCTTTCACATGAACGTATCTAAACATTAATCATTTTATATTCACCTTACTTTAAGTGAAAATCAATTTTACAAAATCAAATTTTGTTATTGCAGACCCAAACACACTATGTGATCAAATAATGCTAAAAAACTTACTTGTGTATGCCAGGGTAAGAAAATTAGTGATGCCACCAACAACAGAAATTAACAAGAGGGATGCAGCTACTTTGAGAAACATCCTTGAGTCCTTACCAAGGGCAATATCTTGAGAAACTGAAAAAAGATTATTGATTCTTGTTTGGATAAAAGCTGCCATTTCATTTGTCATTTCATCTGATAGATGCAACTCTGGTAGAGGTGGAGCAGGTCTGTCAAAGAAAAAATAATATAACATGTTTTTGTAAATTTTGTTGATAAATGTTCATCATTAACTATTGTTGAGAGTCAGCACATTAAATAATGATATGGCTTGGCTTGAATAGTATCTATACATGTAGAGAAACACTCGCTCCATGAGCTAGCTTTTGAGGTAGAGTTAGATCAAATTTAAATTCTAATATGATATCAGAGTCTCATAAATTCGTTAGGCCACAAGTATCAATCACATTCCAGATATTCAGTTAAATGATGAAAGCTAGTATTTTGAAGTGTCAAAAGCACATCTTTTTCAATTTGAAAAATTCGAATAAACCCCAATTTTAGTCTCTGAAAGTGTAGGGCGCTGTCACTTTGGTTCTGACTCAGCCAAAAACTCAAATTAGTCCTCGAATCATCAAAGCGTCAGTCAGCTTAGTCCCTGACATTATAATTTTTATGGACTATTTTGACAGTAACTCGAATCTTAGAGGAACTTTTATGAAAGTAAGATGAATCTTTCAAGGACTGTTTTGATGATTCGAAGACTAATTTGAGTTTTTGGCTAAGTCAGGGATCAAAGTAATACCGTCCTAAAAATGGTTGTTTATCCAAAGAATAAGGAAACAACACTTCCCACAAAATCTTGAAGCACAACAAACCAACTAGACCCTCAAATTATTTACACAATACACATTTTAAGCAAATCCTCAACTTGGTCCTCTAAAGATTAGGACATTAACCCTTCAAAGACTTCTGTCATTGTCAGTAAATTAATCCTTCAAAAGATTAGCATTGAACCAAATTTATTCTTCAAAGATTTTGTTATCTAATAAGTTTCTAAAAAAATCTAATACTTCCACATGTTTGTCTACTTTGTCCTTATGGAGGACTACAATGATGACACAAGGAAAATTTTAGTGATTATTATTGAGAGTCTCACATTATATGTGATATGGCCGGAAAAAGTACTTAACTAGGAGACATTCCTCACATTACAAGCTGATTTAGAAAGTATCAAAATCTATCAAAGATCTATTCAACAATTCACTACTGGGTCACACTTCAGATATCCAGTCTTGGGTGTGAGGGAGTTTGAGGAACTAATTTTGTAACATAAACTTTTAGAGGACTGTTATGAATACACCTAATCTTTGAGGAGACTAATTTGGTGATAAAATTCTTTGGAGGGTTGATGTGATGAACCTTAATCATTAGGAAGCCAGGTGATTACTCAGCATATTTCCATCAAGCCAATTCATTCATAGGTAGCCAATGTATTGTAACTGGATTTCATTAGTTCAATGACTATTTTCTTTACATGTATTGAGATGCAAATAAGGTATCTATCACATTTCTTAAAAGGATGTAAGAGCAAGTTTTCAAACTATTCTTCATATTTCTTAAAACTTCAACAGCTAAGAATGTATAATCTACAAACTCCATTAGCACACACAGCTTAAAGCATACATTATACATGTTACACAAACTTCAACATCAAAATCATACCAATTTTCACCATTAAAACAAATGGCTATGCTGGCATAGCCTTTTTTTTTCTAAAGACGGTAGGGACATTTGATATGTTGGCACGCAGGTTTGAACCTGCAATACTCCACTTCTCTGTACTTTATGTGTGAATTTTGCCGCTAGGCTCAATAGGACAAAAAAAAAAAGCAAATGGCTATAGATAAAGTAAACCAAAAAAGAAATTACTACTGAAATTTTACTATTCTAAATCAAAACAAATATATGAATTAGAAGAAATATAGATTATCAATGATCAATAAACCCTTTGACAATCTAACAAACTTAAGGGTTCAAACAACATAGGGACATTCAATGGGTTTGAGCTTAGGGTTAAATGATCAGATTCAAACCCTGCTGAAAAAGAAATACTAAAATTACAACTAATATGCTAACATTTGCCGATTTAAAAAAAACTTGAGAGTTCAAACATCAAAATGAAACTCAAGAAGATCAAAATCAAGTATATACTCAAAAGAAACATAAATTTGTGAGTATTTAATTTACCTATTGAGAATTGCTGCTGATTTTGCCCAAAGAAAAAGAATAACAACAAGAAGGAGAAGAACATTAGAAACAAGAGACAAAAGGGTATAACCAGATCTCTCAAAAACAATCCAAGAAGCTACTGTCACCAACAATATCATCAAAGTTTGATTCTTCTTTCTCCATAGTATCAAGTCTGCAACTGCATTCAAAACATCAAATTGATTCAAAAAAACAGATTCAAAGTCAAAATTCATTTTTTCTTTCCCCTTTTCATAATCATAATTGAAAATAAATAAATAAATAAAATAGATATAACTTACAAGCACAACCCATATAGCTATTTAAACTTTAAATAGCATTAAATGAATGTAAATAAAACACCAATAAGATTCAAAGATGAAAAAAACAATTGTGATGTATTGGTTAATAGAAATAATCAATAAAGTTAAGAAAATTAATAAATAAAAAACTAGAAGAAAATGGCATACCTTGACCACTACCAAGGATTTGATGAAGAGTTCTTTCTCTGTTGAACAGTTTTTGAGATGAACCCATTTTAGGAGAGAAGAAGATGAAAAAAAGAGGATCTGTTTAAGCAAAAAGCAGAGAACTTTGAATTTGGAATGATTCACTGAAAAGGAAGAAAAACAGTGGACTGTGTTATGTAATTTATTTTTATTTAATTTAATAATTTTTAAGCAGTTTTATTGTCTTATCTTTTTTAAGGTGTAAGTAACTATAATCCTTAATGCTTTGCTTGAATGAGAAGTGAAAGTGAAAGAAAGTAAAAAGAAAATATATTGAAGGAATGAAAAATGGATAAAAAGTAAATGAACAATGAAATTATTTTATAGTTATGTGTCAAATAAAATTAACAACAAAATAGAAGGAGTTGGTTGTAAAATAAGATAAACTTGTTAATTTATTTTCAATAGATTATAAATAGGATTGAATTATTAAAATATAGTACATTTTCTTCTTTGATACATCTAATGCATTAACTTTGATGTATTTTTTTTATTTAATTTTATTAATATATTTAATTTTATTATATTTTATTTATTAATTTAATATTTTTACATTTATTAAAAAAAACAATACATGATTAAAAAAAATTTCTTTGAGGTGGTTGCATCTCCTAGTTGGAACTAAAAGTAGGACATTTTGAAAAAAAGCTATAGATGAAAATAAGTTAGGCGGAAGTCTTTTTTTAGTGTGGACCTAATTAAAAACCTTTTCTTTTTTTTTATTTTTGTCCAAACTATATCTAGAATGTTGGAATTTGAGTTTTTTTCCTTAAACTTTCTTTCCACTGTATTTTTTTTAACCAAACACTCATAAGTATATTGAAATTGTAAATAATCTTTAAGTATTTTTTTTGTTAGTAATTATACGTATTTAATTGATTGATCAACAAAAATATATTTTAAAATTAAAGTGAGTAATTCAAAACATATATGAGGATTGAAATAATTAATTTATGTATACTTTCTTTTTATATTTATATATATATATATGTATTTCTTATTATTGTTTTGAAATTTTATTGTAACAGTGTTCCCTTGAATTATGTTGATTTCTAGTGAGGGCTACATGTTCTCGGGTTTTCTTTTTTCCAGCCTAAAAGTGGAGTGCCAGGCTTTCCTTTTAAATCTCTGGTGCCAACCTATAATGCAGAGTAAATGTATAAATTGATCCTATGTGAATTTTATGAATTAATAAATATATATTTGAAATTATAAAATATCAATTAAAATAATTTATATGTAGATTTTTATTGTTAGATATTTTGACGTGAGACTCTAATTGAATATGTGACTTATCAACTTTGATTTTTTTCGGAGACAAATTTACTGATAAAGTTTTGTTATCTCAAATAAAAATTTGTGAGTAATTGTAATTCTATATAGACTAATTATAGACAAATTAGTCCATGAAAAGATTTAAATTTTATCAAAAATTAGTTTAAGTTGTGACGATATTGATATGAGATTAATGTGGATGGGTCAAATATTCAATTAACATGTCATATCTTAATCTATAACGATAAAATTTAAATATGGACTATTTTTATTACTATTTTACAATTTCAATAATGTATTTGTTAATTTGCAAAATTTATAAATTAATTTGACTAACATTTGCAATTTAAAATATCAATTTGTCTATTCACTCATACAATTCTCTTCACATAAATTTGATTTATAATTAAATTGTTAGACATTTCTAATATTTTTTTATTTTAAAAAAAATAATAAATTACACTATAATTAACACACCCAACAAGACCTCAAATTTCAGTTAAACTAAATACTTAAGTGCACTGTGTTTAGATGAGTTTGCGCTTCCAACTTTATTTTACTACTCAATTTTGGTTCACATTTTTATTAATCGCTCAATTTTGATCTATATATTGAGTTGGCATCCAATAGTTTACTAAAATGTGAATGTGGTCTGCTTACATAGATATGCTGGTATAATTGCTAATGTGGGACTTTATTTAAGCAAAAGAATGTTTGAGTGTATAATCATGACAATATGATTATTGATATCTGCACTCTAATAATCGACGATCACTACAACAACAAAATATATTAAATTAAAATAAGATACTAAAGT
This sequence comes from Cicer yamashitae, assembly GCA_037974755.1. Lineage (NCBI taxonomy): Eukaryota > Viridiplantae > Streptophyta > Magnoliopsida > Fabales > Fabaceae > Cicer > Cicer yamashitae. The sequence goes on from JBBPBQ010020323.1 coordinate 17,224,061, forward strand.
GAGGGAGGACTAGGTTAAATTAAAATCTAAATAAAAAATACTGTATATGATCGAAAATAAAAAATGAGAAAATTTGACTTATATCGGTCAAAATCATCCTCAATGAAAAAAGAAATTAAATTCCACCACATAAAATAAGTAATAATCAAATCACAGGAAGCAAATTGATCAACACAATAGTTCCTCCAGTCACGATAGATGATAGTGTTGTTAATGCAATTTAGTATAAATTAATAATTAATTATATGGATGTGGATAAAAATGAAGTTTTATTGTGCTCTTGGTCTATCTAGTTTAGTCCTTCCATTTTTAAATGAACGTGGTTTAAATTCTCTACACATATTAAAGTTTTGTTTTAAATATGCAAAAATCTCTACAAATAAATGTCAATTTGATTTTAGTCCAAATAAAAAGTTTTTTTTTTAATTTGACCTTTCAAAACACATTTAGTTTGATTTCTCATATGATTTTTTTTTTCTAATATAGACATAAAACGATAATATATCATGTGTGACTAGGTATAATTTATGTTAACTCAAATTTCTCATTATTAATCACAAATTAAACATTTTTAATCAATTATCAAAATCAAAAAATAAATATAAATATTTTATTAATATAGATCTGAAATGCAGATTTGAGAATGTTGGGACAATGAATAATGCGCAGCGGGTAAGAAGAAGAAGAAAGAAAACGATTTGCAGAAAAACAGATTGTTCTGTCAATCCAGGATTGATCTCTGTATTAGTCTAGGATTGATCTTGGATCAATCTTCACTCAGATTTTATTATTTTCACATTGTTACGTAAATGCACATACAAGCTGTTAGTTATATAGGCCTGTTATATTATGATGCAAGACAACTAACTAACTATAACAACCCTCTAAACATGACAGTTATGGATTAAACTCAACACTTCCCCTTAATTCATAACTGTTGCACACTTATAACCCCAAGCTTCTTTCTCAAAAACTCAAATCTGTCAAGCTTCAGGGCCTTTGTAAAACCATCTGCTAGCTGCACTTCAGTTGGGCAGTATTGCACTTCAATCATTCCATTGTTCACTTGTTCTCTAATGAAATGGAACCTTGTATCAATGTGTTTACTTCTGCCATGTGAGATTGGATTTTTAGCAAGGCTGATTGCTGACTTGTTATCAATTCTGAGTTTAAGAGGCTTCATCACTTCACACCTTAGTTCCTTCATCACTGAATCCAGCCATATTGCTTGACAAGTTGCAAATGTTCCTGCAATATATTCTGCCTTGCAAGATGAAAGTGCAGTCACTGGTTGCTTCTTTGTACACCAAGATATGGCTGCTTCATTGAACTTGAAAACATAACCAGATGTACTCCTTCTATCTGTGATGTCTCCACACCAATCACTATCCGAGTATCTAATGAATTCACTTCCTTCACCTTGGCTGCCATTAGGGAATAGCAGACCAAACTCCTTTGTGCCTTTTACATACCTAAGTATCCTTTTAGCGGCTATCAAGTGAGTCTTCCTTGGATCATTCATGAATTTGCTAATTACACTGACTGAGTAGCATATGTCAGGCCTGTTGTTGCACAAATATCGCAGTGAGCCAACCATTTGTCTGAACAGTGTTGGATCGACCCTTTCTTCCTCACTGCACTCATCAATCTTTGAGCTTGTCTCTGATGGATTTGAAATTGAATTGCAGCTATTCATTTCAAATTTTTCCAGCAATTCACCTATATACTTCTGCTGATGCATAACTGTTCCTATTTTCAACTTCAGAAATTCCATTCCTAGGAAGAATGAGAGTTCACCTAGATCAGTCATTTTGAATTCAAATTTCAGCTTGTTTTTCACCCTTTCAATCTCTGATGCTTTGCTTCCAGTAATAAGCAAATCATCCACATATAAACAGATTATTATTGTTTCTTCTGCACTTAAACTCTGCACATATACACCAAACTCTACTGCACACTTTGTGAAGCCAATTTGAATTAGGAACTGATCGATCCTCTTATTCCAGGCTCTAGGGGCCTGCTTCAAACCATACAAAGCTTTGTGGAGTCTATACACCATGTTTTCCTTGCCTTGTATTTCAAATCCATGAGGCTGTGACACAAACACAATTTCTTCAAGTAGACCATTCAGAAAGGCTGATTTTACATCCAAATGGTAGAGTGATCACCTTCTCTTGCAAGCTAAAGCCACCACTAATCTTATAGTCTCAAGCCTTGCAACTGGAGCAAACACTTCATTGTAATCAATACCATGTTTCTGTAGGAATCCTTTAGCTACCAGCCTGGCCTTATGTTTTGAAATTTTCCCATCAGGATTAATCTTCAGTTTGAAGACCCACTTCACATCAATCTTCCTTTTCTTGTCTGGCAGGTTAACTAGTTCCCATGTTTGATTCTTCTCAATTGATTGGAGTTCTTCCATCATAGCTTTCCTCCATACATCTATCTTCAATGCTTCTTCATAATTGAGAGGTTCAGAGTCTGCCAATAATGCAAAGTGAATGATATCTCCTTCATCATTTACTGCATTATCAGAAATTAATTCACAATCATTCAGCCTGCTTGGAATTTGTCTAATTCTTTGAGGTCTCACTGCTGCTTCCACTTCTTCTGGTTCACCTGCATCATTATTGATCACTTCTTCATCCTCTGATTCATCACTAGAATCAAGATAAATGCAGCCTTGTTGATTCTCTTCGCTGTACACTGGTTCCTCTTCCCATTTCCACTTCTCAGCCTCATTCACAATTACATCCCTACTGATATGCACCTTTTGAGTTACAGGATTATAAAGCTTATAGGCACCTGTGGGATGATAGCCTATAAGTATCATAATCTCACTCTTATCTTCAAGTTTGCTTCTCCTAACATCTGGTACATGCTTATAGCACAATGAGCCCAAAACCTTGAAATGCTTCACACTCGGTTTTCTGCCACACCAAGCTTCCTCTGGAACCTTTTGATTCAGCTTCTTTGTAGGGCATTTGTTTAAGATATAAGCAACTGCAGTGACTGCTTCACCCCAGAAGTTGTGTGGTAGGTTTTTCTGCTTGATCATGCTTCTTGCCATATTCAATAGGGTTCTGTTTCTTCTCTCAGCAAGTCCATTGTGCTGAGGTGTATATGGAGCTGTCACTTCATGCACAATACCTTGATTGACACAGAAATCTTCAAATTCTTTTGAGGTGTATTCTCCTCCACCATCAGTTCTCAAGATCTTAATTGATTGGTCACTTTCTTTTTCAATTAAGCTCTTGAATTTTCTGAATACCTCTAATGCTTCACTCTTAAGCTTGATTGTATACAGCCACATCATTCTTGTGAGTTCATCAACAAAAGTGATGAAGTATCTGCTTCCCCCCAATGAAGATACTTCAAAAGGACCACATATATCAGAGTGGACCACTTGCAGTGCTGCAGTAGCTCTTTTAGGTGCTTCAGACACAAATGGGAACCTGCTTTGCTTACTTTTCACACATACTTCACAAATAATTTTTCTGTCATTCAGCTTTGGCAGCCCATACACCAGTTCTTTGGAATTCAAATCACTAAGACTTCTAAAGTTTAGATGACCATACCTCTTGTGCCATAAGCCTTCAACATCTTCACTAATTGCTGCAGACATACACATCATTTTCTCACTTGAAATGTTGCACCTGTAGGTTCTATTTTGTGACATGTTTGATTTGAGCACCAAATTCTTCTTTGCATCAAACAGCTTCAAGGAGTCACCATCCATAGTCACTGAGAATCCCTTCTCCACCAATTGACCAATGCTCATGAGATTACACTTCATCTCAGGAACATACATCACATCTGCAATAATGATTTTCCTGCCATCATTGCTTTTGATCACTATATTTCCACTACCTTCAGCCATCAGGCTTCTGCTGTCAGCCAGTTTTATGCTTGTTTTCTTGTTAGCATCAAAACTTGTCAACCATTCTCTATGTGATGTCATGTGGTTTGAGCAACCGGAGTCAAGAAACCACTCTTCATTCTTGATCTTCTCATCACTAGTAGTAGCCATCATCAACACTGTACTGGAATCATCTCCATGAGCCAGATTTGCTTCTTCATCATCCTTTTGATCTTTCTTGAACCAACATTCATCTGCAAAGTGCCCATACTTCTCACAGTTGAAGCATTGTACCTTACTTTTGTCAAAATCCTTCTTCTTGTTCTGACTTTTGCAAAAACCCCCTTTCTTTGAAGATTCAACTTTGTCTTCAATCTTGTTCTTACCATTGTTGGACCAATTTTCTCTTCTCTTTCCCTTTTTCTTGAAGTCCTTTTGATTTCCCTCCTTCTTGGTAGTTTGGACTTGAAATGCTTGTTGAACTGATCTTTCAGAATTTCTATCAAACACCAGGAGCTCATGTGCTTCCAATGAATTTTGCAGCTCTTCAATTTTCATAGTTTTCACATCCTTTGCTTCTTGAATAGCTACAACTATGAAATCGAATTTTGGACTTAAAGATCTCATCACTTTTTCTACCACCATCTGATCTGTAATGTTATCCCCACAAGTTCTCATTTGATTGACTATGGCTGTTAATTTTGAGAAGTAATCACTTACTTTCTGATCTGCTTCCATCTGCATCATCTCATACTTTCTTCTATAGGATTGTAGCTTCACTTGCTTCACCTTTTCTCCACCAGTGTGATAGTTTTCTAAGATGTCCCATGCTTCTTTGGATCTTGTGGCTTTCGAAATCTTCTCAAAATGCTGGTTGTCAACATTCTACTGAATGTAGAACAAAGCTTTGTAGTCCTTCTTCTTGGCTTCCTTGAATGCATTCCTCTGTGCATCAGTTGGATTCTCTACCAAATCCTCATAGCCATCCTGCACAATTTCACTCACTTCTTGTGCTCCAAATAAAGATTTCATCAATGCACTCCATCGATCCCAGTTCTTGCCATCAAAAACCAGAATATGTGATCCAAAACCATTGCTATTCATTATGCCTATCAAGAATCTATCACTCTGTGTTTCCCTTGATTGTTCCCCTCACTTTTCACTCGTGTTTCCCTTGATTTTAACCCAGCTTTAGATGCCAATTGTTGGGACAATGAATAATGCGCAGCGGGTAAGAAGAAGAAGAAAGAAAACAATTTGCAGAAAAACAGATTGTTCTGTCAATCCAGGATTGATCTCTATATTAGTCCAGGATTGATCTTGGATCAATCTTCACTCAGATTTTGTTATTTTCACATTGTTACGTAAATGCACATACAAGCTGTTAGTTATATAGGCCTGTTATATTATGATGCAAGGCAACTAACTATAACAATCCTCTAAACATGACAGTTATGGATTAAACTCAACAGAGAACACAGAAAAAAAAATCCCATAATTCTAAAATCTCAACATAAAAAAAAATTCAAAAACACTAAAAGTTCGAAACCCATAACTCATTTTTGATGCATTTCTTTTGAATTTTTCCTTTCACAGTTCTAATGAAGAATCGGCTCTAAACTATATATGAATTATTTGGGGTGAGATTTAAACTGAAATAGATAAAAAGTGAGAGAGGGTTAAAGGTTATGGTTTGGTTATGAATTTGAAGGTTTACGTATAGTTTGTTTATGTGTTTAAAGATTAAGTTTTTTCTAGGTGGATAGAACAAAACAAATTTTGGTGGATCAAAGAATGCACGAGAAATCGCTTCTCATTTATTTTCCTTTTGTACTTGGTGATATAACCATATATAGAATGAACGAAGCAAATTTTTGGGTTATGTTTGTTATGGGTTTGTATTGAGATTGGGGGTTGATGGATCTATTATTTCATTTTTCAATAATAATAATTAAAATTAAATTAATAGAGTTAATTAAGTAATTAGTAATTTAGATGATTAGTCAACTTAAGTTAAGTTCGGTCACACATGACACATCATATGTCTACATTGACATTAAAATATGATGAGGGACTAAATTAAAAGTATTTTGAACTTGTAAGGTCAAAATTGAAAGAAAAACTTTACATAAAAACTAAAATCAAATAGACTTATATACGTGACATTTTGCATGTTTAAACTTAAATTTATTAATAAATTTATTAATAAATAAATAAATTAGTGTATTAATTTTACAAAATGCATCTTATTAATCATGAGACTTTAATCATTGTCATAAACCAATGCTAGTAAAATATAAAAAATTAGAAGTGATCTGACCAATATTAATTTGGAGGTAAAATTAATTTTAATTAATTGTATTGAAAACGCATTTTCTAAAACAACAGTAGTTTAGGAAGTAGAAGTATTAAAGCAATTTTTGTCCTTTTTTGTTTTGGCTTAAAGTCCACCCTTTAACTTGTGGTTGTAATAAACTTTATTTTGGCAGGGTTATTATAATATAATCTCTAATCTCTAGAAAAAATGCATCATCTATTATAAATTAAGGTTTATTTATCAAACTAATGTGATGAAAGTGGGAATTTGGGTTCCTTGATCATGCATTTGATCCTTAGATTATACATATAGTTCACTATTATGAAGAGATACGGGTTAAATTAAATATGTTTCAAATACTTGAAAAGATTATAGACTAAACAATTATATGTGGAGAATATCCTATGAAACAAAAATTAATAATGTTTTATTTTTCCGGTCTCAACTATCATCATATTTATTTGTTTTCCTCTCAATAATATTTTGCTTTATTATTTTTTTTTATGAAAATTAGGATATTTTACTACATTTTAAGTTATTATGAGTTATTTTTTTTTATATATAAATGGACTTGACATCGCATTTATCGATTCAAATAGTATGGGATCTAAACCTCTTAAATAAATGATTAATAGTTCGATTTTCGACTCTGGTATAAGAAGAAAATTCGATTGAAAGAAAATAACTCATCTCAAATGATAGAACTTATTTTGTGCATCCAATAAATTATTCGATAAAAATTAATAATAGTAGATACTTGAAAAAAAAAATCATACCGCATTATCCTCATTTATCCCTCAAATGAAAGAAAAATAAAAGTGAGATAAAGACATATAATCAACATCCACCTCCCCTAGAAAGTCTAGAGTCTTTTAGCCCACCAACTGCAACCGAAAGTTTCGTATCAAGGACAACGAAAATCGAACATCTTATAGCAAATGACTTCATCATTGAAATAATCTATTCTATTCTTTTTATTAATACATTAATGTAACAATCATGTATGGCCACCGGACATTACAATAACCAAACCAAATGTTAACCATGTTTGTTTTTGGCAATTTTTGGTCAAGCGAGAGAAGTTTCAATGGTTAATGTTTGATCTAGTTTAAATAGTGGTGATAACTCTTACATTTAAATTTGGTTTTATGAAGTTGAAATAAGTTCAACACAAATTATCACAAAACATCATGCCACCTACCATGCCTTTAGGCTAGGTGTAAAGGAGTCTCACAAATCAATTTTGTTAAGTGACTTAAAGAGCAATTATAAGTGAAAACGGAACAACTCTGATCTGAAACTAATTTAGTGGGATTAAATTTAAGTTAACCCAAGCCATAATGATACATCAACACCCACTTTGTGTATATCTCGTTAATCACGTGCAAACATGTTAATTTAAATCATGATAAAAAATATGTTTAATTCAATTATATAATTAACTATAATTTTCAACATGATCTAAATTGACTATTTAAACAATTAAGTTAACCACATTTTTGCATGGAATTAATCAGATGTCGCAAGTATACAAAAAAGTGAGTATCCACGAATCATTTTGGTACCCCAAATTCTAAAAGTCAAGAGTTTACATGATTAGCACAAACAACTTGAATGGTATTACCACACGTCATCGTCTAAACTACGTAGCAAGATCTATCACAATTAGATGGAAATGATAAAGGGTTTTATATAACATTGTCAAAACTTGATAATATCATAATCAAAGAAAAAAGTTGAAGGGTTTTCCTTACAGTTTATAAATCATGCAATCATATGAAATTGTATACTGCACAGCACCATGACATTAAGCCACCGATGTATGTTTCAACCAACTAAACCGGTATAAATTTTTGTGCTCAATTGCAAAAACAAATTAGGAGCAAACAAGATGATGTGTTGTATACTGCACGCTCTGCTCTCATGGAGTGTTTTCTTTATTCTGGTTTTGACTTTGAGAGTTATCGCCACGTAAAGAAGATTCGACTTGGTTGTTTTTATCATTCAGAAGAGAACCAGCTTCAATAGCTTCAACATGTTTGTTGCTTTCATCACTGGTAGGTAGAATCACTTCAATGGGCCCCACTTGTTCCTTGGGTTGAGAACTTGAAGGGGTAGTTTCAGTGGTTGCCACTTGTTTACTCCTTTGGTTATCATTTTGGGGAGCGCTGGCTTCAGCATTAGTCACAATCGGAGCTGAATCCATCAGACTAGCTGCTATAGCAGCCTTTAGATCTTCATCTTCCATGTCTGAAAACATTTCAGCTTCCTCTCGCGAAAGAAACTGATTTGCACGCTGTTGTCTTTCATTATTAACTCTTTCTTGTGGAGCCTGAACTGAGTTGCAGGATTTGGTTATTCTCTCAGCATCTTCAGGTGAAAGCCACTGCCCGAAACCGTTGGAAGCTTCAGATGAAGAAATGGGAAACTCTTTTGGAAAATTTCCTCTCACAAGGAATATGCTCCAACCAAAACCTTTCAAAGAGTCCAGGTAAGCTGCAAGGTAAAACTTGGAAAGGTGCTGTGGTGCTGCATAGAGACTGTCAAAGTTGTACCATTCCCCGTTCACTTTGCGGATACAAAACCAATGATCTTGCAAATGACAAATGAAGGCATTTTCCAGCTCAGGGTCAATCTGGGCAGGCTCAGCAACTGGAGAATCAAGGGGAATGACTTGTAGGTCCCACACTTCCAAAGCCTTTTGTAAAACCTACAGGAAAGGCTTTGCACAATTAAATAAATCATGAAATTGCAACGGATCAATGTCCTAAACTGCCTGCCCAAAAAAGTATTGAATGTATGCAACATCTCAATAAACAGAAGCAATTACTTTAAAACAAATAATGTTTTCTTCCAGAAACTGAATCATACAGGGCACCGAAGGTGTGGCAACATGCCAAAATAGAATTGTAAATCTTAATTTCAATGACAGATGAAAATATACAAAGCAGTGGTAGAACTTGGATTTTGATAATGAAACCCAGAGACCGAAGAATGCTATATAATATATCTACTGTGTTGAAAATAAATTAGGATCCACGTATTTGTTGTATAGAGGATAGACATGTTGTATCACATCATATCTTGTAAATAGAGATAAATATTTTTTAATTATTCTATTTATTGCTTTAAACCTATATAATGAGACCCCATTGTGTAGCTGACACAAACAGTTTCACAATACTACCACCTCTGTTTTCTCATCGTATCTAGATCTTAAAGTGAGGCAACCCTAAACCGTGTTAGCCTAGTGGACCCTGGTTCATTGGTTTGAACTTTTTTTTTTCTATTAGAAACCGTATTTCTTTCTAGTTTCTGCTCTCCACTGCCGTGTCAACAAAATCTGATGCCTTTCCATCCCCTGGAGCAGCCGTCCGCTGCCACCGGAAGTTTTTTCCAGCAAAACCACCTCCACTGCGTGAGGATTCTCAGTCTACTTTTCTGGTGTATTTTCTCTCTCCTATGAAGACCCATGGCTTCCACCAACGCTCTGGATGCTTCCAAGACTAAGACGGCTGCTTTCACCAACTTCGTCACTTCATTCCTCGTTAAGGGGAAATTGGATGGTTCCAATTACGACACTTGGGCTTTTGACATCAAGTTATGGCTTATTGATCAAGGGTACATACTACATAGTCCATCTCACCACAAAGGCTGAATCAGTGGCCGAATCAAGATTGATACCCAGTTGTGCAATTTCATTAAATTAACGTTTCGTCCTGTCATCAAACTGATCTTCTGCCCTCATCTCATGTGTGAATCAATTTCGGACCAGGCTAAGGTACTCTACAACAATTATACTCAACGTTTCTATGGAATTTGTCATGACTTAATATGTTGCAGTTGCACTTCATGTTTTAATGAGCTCCTACCGCTTGCCGCAGGTGTCATAGCTGAAAAGGAAAATGAGCTTGAGCAATGCAGCCCATTCTTCATACTCCTTGCCCTTAAAATTTGACTTGAGAGTACTCTACCACTCGTGATCAGATTTTGAGGCCTGCTATTATCTCAGGTATGTCAACGGCCTCTATTATTCTCTAACTTCCAACTGAATCCTCTATTGAGCGCTCTGTTCCCTCTGTGCTCTTGGTGACACAAGTGCCCTTGCATCTTAAGCAACAATTAGAACCACTATCGGGGAAGACCCTCCAACTGCAAGCCTCGTTCCAAGTGTAAGCATTGCCATCGTTTGCGACAGACTATTGATTGCTGCTGAAAATTACATGGCCGCCCTCCCAGATCTATAAATGCAGCCCAAACTGCTCCATCTGACACTCCTCAAACCATGATTCCTCCTCAAGCCTCTTCGGCTAATAAAAAAGATGTACAAAGAAAGACGAGTGAACCAACTTGATATTTTGGTAATAGAAGCACAAAGAAAGGCCTAAGAGCTCATCTATCCATACTTCTATCCACATTCACGTTGTCTTCAAGGTGACTGAAATGAATAATGGTGGGAGTCTAGTTGGATTATCCTCTTTTGGGCACCTTGTTTTGTGCACCCCTAACAAAAATAACCAAGACAATCTACACAATTCAGTTCATCATCTACACTAGCTAGATGACCTACTGGATGATAAGGCTTGATTTCCAAAAACATCTTTTCCTAACATCCCACTCACTTTTCATCATTAAAACATCCTCTATTGATTGGGCCAGGTTTATCTCTCTCTCCTAACAGATCAATCTCTATTATTGGGTTACAAAGTACCAATTCATCCCATTAATTTAGGCTTGGTTCAACAAGCCAAAGAAGCATCTTGCCCTTTTCCTGCTCTCCCATTTCACGTGCTATTAGATATGATTTCCCTCTCATGTTGTACTCCCTCTGGATTCAAATTTAAGCAAAAAAAATGGTCATATTTAGTGGAGCAAAATTTAACTAACTTCACCCTATTTAATGCTATTTTTCTCAAAATATCCTTCAATGTAACAAGTTCCCATACATCATTAAATGAAAGAAGGGGTAATTTAGGAAATCTAATTGGTATTTTGATTCCATCAAGAAAATTAAATGAAGGCAACTATTATTCTTAATCTGTGTGTAATTGGTTACTTTTGCTTATAATTGAGTCTGCAGGTAGTAACAAAATATTTAGGGTCTGCACATAAACTCCCTAATTACAAACATATAACAAATCTTTAGTGTTTACACCTCCTAGCCAAAGGCTCCAACTCCATTTCAAATGATCACCTGCCCTCCTAATCCCTTCCTCTCATATACATACATCAGTCTAACCCTCTAACTAACTCACAGATTACTCACTAACTAATCACCTTAAATATCATTTCACGCCTATGTTCATTCAAAAGCCATACAGAGTCTTGCAAGGTTTAAGCAATAGGGGATTGTGCTCAAATTCAAGGAACAATCTAATATACATGAAACACACTAGGGGTGCTAGAGCAAGAATATCTCTAAAAAGGGTTTCCTTGAAGCGACGAAAGAGGTGTGGGCAGGACTACAGTTGCATTGAGAGTTGATACTTGATGGACATTGCACAACTTATAGATGAGAAAAATTGGATGAACCAAGGAGAGTAAGCAGGTAGAAATGGCTGAACTGCAAGTTGTAATACAGGTAGGTACTAACACCATGCAAGAACATTGACGCGCTAGAATCAGAACTGCCTAAGTCAAAGGATGGGAACTAAAAATTTCTACTAGCGCAAGAGGAACCAATGGAGATAAAGAGGGGAAAAAAGAGAATATCCGTGTGAGGGTCACAGTTGAGATAAAGAGGGAAAAAGACATTGACCACCACCGAGGCCATGTATGATAACCAGCCATTGGGACCCTGTCATAACTGATCAACTCTAGGTCATCACAAAGTAGGAGGGGTCTTCAACAATGGAAGGGTGACACAGGTCTTTGACATGTCAGTCAAGGTCCACTTGTTTGATAGCTATTGGACAGTGGTACTCATATGGTGACTGCCACTTGTGGAGACAACCAAGGAGAAAGTAATTGCAATTCTGTAGCTTAAAGATTGAAGTCTATCCCATCAAGAGAAAGGAGTAAGGACAAGAATCATATATTACATACATTGTGTTAGTTTATTTCCTTATTTGGCCAAACCCAGCCCAAATTCTCATGCATAATCTAGTAGGTACAATCTGGCATCATTGTTTCTTTTGGTAGGCCTCCTTTGTTTTGTGGTCCTCGATGTTATTTAGATACTTCGAGTATCCAGCAGCTATAGGGAAATAGACATACTACATGTTTTCATTATGGATTTGAACATCATGTATTATGAAACTTCTAGTTATATATTGCTATCAGGTGTTTGATATTTTGGGATGTTGGAAATACAAAGCTATACAAATTTTACTCAGATTTGGGAAGCATGGTTATATTGGAAAATCTATTTTGCAATGTTTTGGTTATTAGGTTTTCCATACTAGCAGCTATGTCCCAGTCAAGGCTTAGATGATTGCGAGACAAACCCTAGAGATTAAGCAACTCAAGGTACAAATTAAACATAAGAGACAGATGGCATACGCGAGAAGTCACAACGAAGAAAATTATGGATCATGCTGCAGTTTTAAAAAAAACCGGTGCACATCTCTTCTTTCCTTAAATAGATTTTCCATTACTTGTTTTTGCTTAAGCAACTTCGAAAAAAAAAAGCATAAGAGACAGATGGCATACAGGAGAAGTCACAAGAAAGAAAACTAAGGATCATGCTGCAGTTTTAGAAAAAGACTGCTGCACATCTCTTTGCTTAAATTTTTCATCTGCAGTTAATGCTAATGACTTAGAACCCATTTGTTTCAGATTTTCCATGAAAAAGTCACTTTTATCTAGAAAAGCATCATATTTGAAGTTTCTAGGCTGTTTGTTAAGCTTTTACTATAATAGAATTTGAAAGAAAAATAAATTGATTTTGATTACTATACAAAGTTAACAAAGTAGTTTCTACAAATTATAACTACCTTTTAAAGCAAGACATGGTTTTATAATTGTAACCAAACAAATAATAGTTTCTGCTATACAAAATATAAATCACTTTTTAAAACAATATTTAAATAACTTCTTTCTAAAGCATAACAAATGGAGCCCTCAACGGTATGATTTGGAAAAAGGATTCAGAGGGAAGGGAAAGGGAGATAAAGATATCCATTTACATAAAACTCAATTATTCAGGTTCAACAATGATGCATGTACACTATTTGTTAAATTAATAGTGCCGTTGCAAACCATGCGTGAAAACAAAACGAATAACTAACTAGTTCCCTTACTAAACAAAACTTATAAAAACCATTTATGAAGTATATGGCATTATAACTGAACTCCAGCCAAACCAAAACACATTTTCACACTAATGCAACAATCAGACTTTGTTACTGGTTAGTATTAGCCATGAACATACACAATAGAGGCAAAAAACAAAATTTCTCAAAAAATAAAAAATTTACAAAAATAAAACAAAAACAATCAGACTTTGTTACTGGTTAGTATTAGCCATGAACATACAACAGTTTCTATTTAATTGAAATCCGAACAACACAACAAGAAATTTTCAAAAATAAACCAAAAAGGGCTAATAGTGGTTTTTGTCCCTGTAATATGGCTTGAATCCAATTTTAGTCCATGTAAAGTTCTTTTTTTAATTTTGTCCCTGTAATTTTAGATTTATTTACTTTTAGTCCTTAGTGGTATCTACTCATACAAAAATAATTATGGAGGCAGAATGGCTTGGCAAACAAATAACATTGTCGTCATTTTTTAATGTCATGTCAATTTTTTTATTTTACTGACTAAATAATTATTTATAATTATATAATAAAAATAAAATAAAAACAACTCACCTTCTTCATCTTCATCCCTTAGCCTTCCCAACTCACCCCACCATCACCATTTCTTCCTCAACCTTATCCTTACCTCCACCGTCTTCATCTCCATCTCCTCCACAACCCAAACCCCACCATCTTCCCCAACCGATTGGCTCCTCATCACCCCCACCCCCCAATCCATTTAATCAACCTAATATTCCCACTAACATAGTTTAAAAAAGAGTGGGGAAATGACAAATAAAACTAGATGTGTGTGTGAAGTGCTACTGCTGAAGTCTCGATACATCATTAGCCATGATATATACGACATTTAAAACTCAATCATTTGATTTTCAATGAATGCATGCATGCGTACTATTTGTTTAATGGTTGCAAAACATTCGTGAAAACAAAAGAGACCCATACCTCGCATGGATAACTAACTAGTTCTGTTACTAAATACAAAGCTCATAATAACCGTCTATAACGTATATGGCATAAAAACTCAACTCCAACAAAACCACAACACACTTTTACACTAACACCAAAATGAGACTTATTTGTATTAGCCATGAACAATTGCACATACACAACAAGAGAATAAACCCGTATACGTATTCCACACAAAGACAGTACCGATAATGGTGATCACATTCATCACTTCAATTTTCTTAAATTATTACCAGTGTCAGGATCAGTGTCTATTAAGCATATTCAAACTATGTAGCACCAACACTTAAGATTAAGACATGTCATATTCCAAACCGAGACAATACCGATTATTATGATTACACTCAATTACTTTACTTCAATTTTTATAAATTACTATGAGTATTGTGTCTGGTGTCCATGTATATGTAACACCAACACTTTGGATTAACGGCGTGTCAAATTCCACCCCGAGACAATAAAGATAATTGTGATTAGACTCGATCACTTCAATTTTCTTAAATTACTACCAATATCAGTATTGTGTCTGGTTTCCATGTATGTGTAACACCAACATGTCAGATTAAAGGTGACACTCGTATTTTCATATTCCACCCCGAGACAATAACAATAATTGTGATTAGACTCGACTCGATCACTGCAATTTTCTTAAATTATTACAAGTGTCAGCGTCAGTATTGTGTCTGGTGTCCTTGTATATGTAAGTATTTCATAGCATTCAAACAAAAGCTCAAAACACATTGAAGTCTAGAAGAGTGTGTGAGGTGCTACTGCTGAAGTCTCAATACATCATTGGCCATGATATATCCGATATTTAAACTCAATCATTTGATTTTCAATGAATGCATGCATGTGTACTATTTGTTTAATAGTACGGTTACAAAACATGCATGAAAACAAAAGAGACCCATACCTCGCATGGGTAACTAACTAGTTTCGTTACTACATACAAAGCTCATAATAACTGTCTATAATGCATATGGCATAAAAACTCAAACCCGGCAAAACCACAACACACTTTTACACTAACACCAAAATGAGACTTACTTGTATTAGCCATGCACATACACAACAAGAGAATCTAAACAAAATTAAAACTTACCAACTATTTCCATTTAACTTACATTCAAACAACCCAAAGAAACAACACAATTTTCAAAATAAAAAAATAAAAAACAGATAACACAGTCTGTCATACCATGAATTTAAGATGTTTCCAAAACTCACCTGTAATTTCATCAGCACAAAAGAAAGGCAACACAGACATAACACCTGACATTATTTTTAATAATGAAAAGTTTAAGTGAGTTGTGTCTTGGGGAACACCAAAGCCAGTAGAAACCCTAAGGGTTAATGAGCACTTCCAGAGTTACTTACAAATTACACATCAACAAGGTCTTTACATCAGCAGTTTTGAACTCATGTTTTTGAATCCTTACCACTTGGACTAACCTTCTTTGGCCAACTAGACATAATTTAACCTAATTAAACCACTTATGAGTATTTCTCATCCAAGAACAATGTCTATCAAGCACATTCAAACTATTTATCACCGACAGGTTGGATTAAAGGCGTGTAGGTATTCCACACCGAGACAATACCGATCATTGTGATTACACTCATCACTTCAATTTTCTTAAATTATTGTCAGTGTCAGGATCAGTGCCTATTAAGCATATTCAAACTATGTAGCACCGATACTTCAGATTAAAGACCTGTCGTATTCCACACCGAGACAATACTAATTATTGTAATTACACTCAATTACTTCAATTTTCTTAAATTATTATCAGTATCAATATTGTATCTAGTGTCCATGTATATGTAACACCAACTCTTCGGAATAAAGGTTTGTCGTATTCCACACCGAGACTCAATCACTTCAAATGATAATTGTGATTAGACTCGATCACTTCAATTTTCTTAAATTATGTCGTCTTCCACACGGAGACAATATCAATAATTGTGATTAGACTCGATCACTTCAATTTTCTAAAATTATTACCAGTTGTGTCTGGTGTCCGTGTAAGTGCCTCAATCTTCAATGCATTCAAACAAAAGCTCGAAATACATCCAAAAAAATAATAAAACTCATGATAAAATTATTCTAAAGTATTCAATTAGTTCTGAAGAAAAAAAAAACGAAAGAATATGAAAAAAAGAAGAGAATTAAGGAAGAAATGAAAGGAACCTGGATACTGAAATCACCGTCGAGAGAAACATTATGAGAGAGAAAATCACCGGCGGAGGAGTGAGCAGGAAGCATCATCATCTGCCGTTCCTTACAATCGAGATCGGAAGCGAGTGCAGCCAAGTCGAATTCAGAGAAAAATGG
The DNA here is from genome assembly GCA_037974755.1 of Cicer yamashitae. NCBI lineage: Eukaryota > Viridiplantae > Streptophyta > Magnoliopsida > Fabales > Fabaceae > Cicer > Cicer yamashitae. The sequence goes on from JBBPBQ010020323.1 coordinate 17,240,797, forward strand.
ACCTTGAAGCACTGTGTTAACACAATGAACAGCGCAAAGTTTCGATTCTTGTACCTCGTGATACAACATGCCTCCATTGCTTGCTCCTTCCATCATCGTTTTCGATTCGAAATGAAATGAAATGAATTTAGATTGAATCGTTTTTCACAGCATAAAATAGAGACTAAACCCTAATTGAATTGAATTATTAATAATGAGAAAATCAACGCTTTCTTCTTTTTGTTGTTATTCTTTTCTCTTAGGTCGGTTTTTTCTTTTGGTTTTTGGATTGAGTTGTGTGTTTGAGACGAGAACGGAACAAAATTTGCAAAGGGATTGGGCTCTTAATTAACGGATAAATTTAATTTAATCTAATTTAATTAAAAGTTTAATTTTTATATATTTTATAAAATATTTTACACACATAAATAACGATTTATTTTTATTATTTTAAAAGTGGTTATCATTAGACATTTTTAAATAGTTGTGATTTAATATTGAAATAAAAATATATATGAATTTAATATTTATAAAATGGATTATTTATTATATAAAGTAATTTTATTTGTCTTTTGATAATAATCAATTATTTTATTATATATATTTATATTATTTTAAATAAAATATAAATAAAAAATATTTAAAAAATTGATATATTTAATATTAATTTTTTAATAATTTTTTTTTATATTTTATTTTGGAGAAAATATATTATAATTGCTTTTATATAAACTTTCCTTAATTTAATTGAATGTTAAAACTAATTTATCCGGACTTTGCATGTATTTTCTTATAAAATTGTCGGTTTTACTTTCTTTTTTATTGGGTTTTCTTTTTTTTTTTTTGCCGCTCTGATTTTTCATTCTTGCGGCACAGATAAACGATAAATGAATGTTTGTATGTATGGTACACTTGCGGTGATGTGTTGTGATGTGATGCCGCATGTTTTAATGCCGCATGTTATAATCAAGGTATAATAAATATGAAATTTGATTCGATTAAAATAAAAAGCATGTTATAATCAAGGTATAATAATATGAAATTTGATTCGATTAAAATAAAAAGCATGTTATAATCAAGGTATAATAAATATGAAATTTGGTTCGATTAAAATAAAAAGTTGATAAAGTCATGTAAATATTATAATTATTTAATGGTTTGATTGTAGTTTTGATCCTCTATTTTAGTTGAATAACGAAAATAATTCCCCTATTTTATTTCTCTCCAGTTCTGGTCTTCCAAACAGAATTTTGATCCAAAATTTGATGAAGTGTCATTTTTTTTTGCGCTTATTTAAGCCACACCATGCCTCAAAATCTCGTGGTGCAACAATTGAACATGAGATATATGATCATAAATAGTGTGGTGTGGCTTAAAAAAATAACACTTCATCAAATTTTGGATTAAAATTTTGTTGAGGGACTAAAACAGCAATTAAGCCTTATTTAATTATTGATTATATATGTACATATAATATCGATCATTTATTTGATTATCAATTATTGAAGTTGTTTATTTTATTCTCTAAAGTAAACGAGTCAAATATCTGGTGTAGAAAGATTTAGTTTGGTGGTTTGGTTGTGATATTGTTAAAAGTATTGAAGGAAACATGTCCATATTTAATGAGTTTTAAGGAATGTTTGGTTCAACCAAGATGAGAGAAGAAAATAAATTTTTTATGAAAGGGAAGAGATATATAAAGAGGGAAAAAAACATATGTGATTCAAAATAGGTGAGGTGGTGGGAATGGATAGATTTTTAATGGTTTTGTATTTGGTTCAAGGGGACAAAATGAATTTTAAGTTATATTTCCCATCCAATCCAAATCCCCAAAATGAAGGAGATCAAAAATCACTTAAAAAGAAATTTTGTTAGGAGTGTTCACATCCAAATAGATAAAAAAAAAAACTAAAAACTAATAAAAAAATTCACTACAACATTTTTGAGTTGTGACAATGATAAAAAAGTGTGGCGTAAACTAAAAAAACCGTGGCCTAAAGGTTAGGTAACGGTTTACAAAGTGTGGTGTAAGTGGTTGTGGCTTAAGGCAACGATTTTTTACTTTTGCCCATGAAATTTAAAAAACCGTTGCTGAAGACACTCAACGAGGCCACAGTGTTTTTGAATGTTTCAGGCCATGGTTTATGAATTGGTTTCGCCAACATTTCATAAGTGTTGCATATATAGTTAGGTCACGGTTTTGTGTACATTATTTCTGTTTCAGGCAACACAATTTATAATGCTGTCAAAAGCATATGCCACGGTGGTAACACGTTTAGCCCACACTTTTTTAGATCTTGCCTATTTGTTTAGGTCACGGTGATGAAAATGTTTTAAACCACACTTTCTATGTGTTGTCTATACTTTTTGACCACATACATTCAAATGTTGCATATTTCTTTAGTCTACATTTTTCTATGTGTTGCCTATACCTTTAGGCCACGATCATGCGCTCTCATCATTTAGGCAAACATTGATAATTAATCATTATTACTTGTAGCCCATAATTGAACGTTAAATCGTTATTGAACAAAACACAAAAGAGTTAAACATAATCAAGTCTTAATTAAAGTATATGTTACCAAGAAAAACAATTGTCTTATCAAAGTAGTTTAACACAAATATTACTAGGCATCCAAAAAAAAAAAAAAACCAATACATGATTAAATCAATTGTTATCATAGTTGTAAAAATCAACAAGCTTTTTATTCCTAAAATGCAACAACCAAAATTTGCATTGCCAAAAAACGACCAAGTCTTCGATACATTCCATTAGCTTTATGTATCTAGGTGATGATCTTCAAGTACAACCTGAAAAGTTATATATTAATTATATTAATATAAATAAAGATAAAATATACAATTATAGTTATGAATATTAAAAAAATGAATCACAATTTTTCATCGCAACAACAGAACTAGTGTTTTAACACAAAGGAAATAAGATTTTAGAATGTTTGATATCTAAACTTACTTTATTTTGGTATGTTAAACTACCTATAGCATGAAAAGACTAGCAACATATCACAAGTACTAAATACCAACAAGTTATAAGTCTACAAGATACCTAATCATAGCAATAAATCAACTTATCTAATCTCATAGTTAAGTAGGTCAAACTAATATACTTATACCTTTTCGGAAACATGGGTTGATGTAGAAGAATTGAGTGTCGCACTATTTGCAATACCTAAAGCATGTCCCATCATGTTATCAACAGCAGTTTCACTTAAACTTGGGTTTTGCTGCTTCAACACATATTCTAGAAGTTCCTCATATGCTTCCATCCTTTTCTTTGTAAATGACTCTTATTCTTCCATCATTTCCTTCATGCTACTAATTTCACCTTCATAATGTTTCTTAATGTTAGCAATCTCTTCATTTTTTTTAACATTGTTGGTGTAGCTGTTCTTCCATAACAACAAACTCTACTAGACTTTTCTTTACCGAACAATGATTGAAAGGCTTGGTCATGAGGCTCACTAGAGTTTTGAATTGAATCTTGAAGTTTAGCCTGATAGGAAAAAAATCAATGTTAAAAGTTGAAAATTTAGACATTAAAAGTATATAATGAGAAGAAAAACATACAATGGCATTCTCTGTTTCTTCATCAATTTTTCCTTTTCTTCGCTAACGAGTTATGATAAACATTTCAACTTGGCTGATTTCCTCTCGATTTTCCTTCTTTGCACGCTTTATTGGTAAAAAATGGAAAGTAATAAAAACTTATTATAACAACTTGTTATTTATATATAACAAAGACACATAAATAAGAACAAATATTGTACCTATTTTGCCCGAATTCTAACAAAATTTGTCGTTCCCATTCGATGCATAAACTTCTGTTTAGCCCTATTGACAACATTTTTCTTGCTAATGTTCTACAATGTAAGTGAAAAAAATTAAAGTAGAATATATATACAAAAAATATATACAACACAAAACGACTAAAAGTAATGTAAAGTATGTACACACTTACTTGGATGGTACTATTGTTCCAATATTTCAACAATTTCTTGAAATGAGGTTCTTGTATGTTTTCAAACCTTTCTTTTAAGGTTGAGTATTTCAAAAAATGTGTCCTCTTGATATAACATTTGTAACGTCTCCATACATCATTTATTCGAGAAAAATCAACTTTCTTTCCTTTCCTTATCTATACTAGTACTAATTTCATAATCCTAATTCACAAATGAAACAAATCATGAAATATATAAGGCACTATGGAAACCAATCCAAAGAGATAATAAAATATTATGAGATATTTTTCATAATTCTAACTTTTCTTGTCAGGTTACGGCTCGCTGAAGTTTAAACACGTTGCAAATAAAGCCTTCTAAAATAAGGGGAAAAAATTGTCAATAACTTAAAAAAGAATTAAGCTACAACTTAGTGAAACAATTGTCAATAACTTAAAAAAAATAGCTTAAACAATTGCTGCAGTTTAAGCTACAGCTTGCTGTTGTAATTTTTATAAAGTTATATTTTTTTATCAAAGTTATAATCATTTATATATAAAGTTATATATTGTTCGGTCTTGTTATTTAATTTCACATTTATATGTGATGTGACAAATATTTCAAAAGTGTTTTTTTTTGCCTCTATGTTTTATCAATTGGTTCCTTGTACATTGAAAATGTGAAGCCTTGCTAAATATGTTATAGAATGTTGATCATAAAATGACTTAGTGAAAATAATCAGATGATGTTAAGAAAAACAAAAGATAGTTTTCATTAATGTTTTTTTTTTTTTTACAATCTTGATTAGATGTTTGGGTAGTTTATTAGAAGATAGTTTTGAAAATCAAAAATCATATTATGACTTGATAATCAAAGTCAGATGCAAGTCTTTGTGCATTAGGAGTAGATGATAATTGATAAAATGCCGATATTATTAGATTAGACATCATGTCTTGAATTCGAACCTGAAATATTTCAATCCTGTGTGAATTTTTTATGGTAATTATATTGTTCGGTCTTGTTATTTAATTTCACATTTATATGTGATGTGACAAATATTTCAAAAGTGTTTTTTTTGCCTCCATGTTTTATCAATTGGTTCCTTGTACATTGAAAATGTGAAGCCTTGCTAAATATGTTATAGAATCTTGATCATAAAATGACTTAGTGAAAATAATCAGATAATGTTAAGAAAAACAAAAGATAGTTTTCATTAATGTTTTTTTTTTTTTTTACAATCTTGATTAGATGTTTGGGTAGTTTATTAGAAGATAGTTTTGAAAATCAAAAATCATATTATGACTTGATAATCAAAGTCAGATGCAAGTCTTTGTGCATTAGGAGTAGATGATAATTGACAAAATGCCGATATTATTAGGTTAGACATCATGTCTTGAGTTCGAACCTGAAACATTTCAATCCTGCGTGAATTTTTTATGGTAATTATATCATCTCATCTATAAAAAAAATGATAACTAAAGGACCAAAAGTTGAATATATCCTCTATACTTTTGATACGTAGATTTCTTCATCTAATTGAATATTAAATAGATTTCTCATTTCAAATCAAAATTTGGACACTTAAAATAGCTTGTTATTTACTCATTTAAGATATTATCATCATCAAAATTTTAAGTGTCCAAATTTATCGATTGTCTAGATTCAGCAATTGGGACTTAGGTTTACCACCAACCACATCGGTGGTGATGGCTTCGAAAAACAAAGCTTGGAGAACCCAAAGAATGGTGCACGAGTCATGAATAGAAGAAAAGAAAACTATCATGAGAAAGAAGACTGGTTCTACAAGATGTAGTTACCTCTCTTCAATGGTAGGTAAGCGACTATGTACCATGATGCACTAGAAAAATCAAGAGGTATATCCATTTTGAAAACCACGATGACATAAACCTAATTTATATGGCATCATGGCATTACAAATATTTAACTATTGTTGAAGTTGTGGGATTTTAGAGAAAAGGAGGAGAGAAAATAATAAGGGTTTGAATATTATTGATAATTAGCTTAATGCTGACTTGATTACAAAGGACTTAATACTAATCTCTATTTATAGAGAAACATAGACTAAATCCTAAATTAGGAACAAATCATAATAATAATGAGAGATATTCTAAGATATCTCTATGAATATAAATTGATCCTAGAAAATAACTCAAGATACTCTAATATAATATAATAGATATTATAAGATATTTTCTAATATTTTAACATTCCCCCTCAAGCTAAAGCTTACTAAGCTTTAGCTTGCTACAAGAAAACAATGTTTTGCTCCATAAAAAAGATGGAAAGGCAACTCAGGGATGCATGTGAAGTCGGAGAGAATTGCTATAAATATAGCCTAGCCAAATAGTCTGATTGATCATCAGCCTGAGAGAAATGCATGGCAGACAATTGAACAAAGCAAACTTTGTTCTAAAAAACTGCATTTGGAAGCTTCAAACCAATAATAATGGAGACTCAAAATATTTAAACTTGAATCTGCTTCAAGAAGAGAGAGGCGTGCTTCAAGGAGAGAAAGGCAAGGACAGTGCATCTGGGACAAATTGCCAAGATAAAGTAAGTCATGAAAATAAAAGACACCGTCAAAATAACCATCAACGGAAGAATAAGTCATCACTAATATGATTCATATGTGGGAAAAGGGACACCACCAAAATGATCGTCGGTGGGAGTAGAGGCCACTGTTATAATCTATTAGTAAGAACTAAATTGCATGACAAACGCCGACGAAGAAGAAGAAGCGCGACTCTAACGAAACGAAGTCATGATCGATCAACATAGTGAGAAAATGCGTCCAAAACAGGAGAGATAACGGTTGTTTGAACAAGGAGAGATAACGCCTGTTTGAACAAGAGAGTAGCGTCGTAAACGGTTGTCGGACCAGATACCTTTGACCTCCTCTACAAGTGGACTTATCAGTTGCATTACCAATATAGCCTTCAGGTACGGTATGACAACATCATAGTATTTCTTAAAGTGTTCCTGAGATGAATTAGCAACTATGCCAAAGCAGTTAAAGCTCCCTCTTGCACCATTTGTTTACCATTCTGAAGAAGTACAAGCAGTTTGCTAACTATTACATCCAAGTATGGCGTTAAAATATCAGGTGTGCGATTCTCACTGAAGTTGAGCACAGTTGAAGCAGCATGAGCCTCTACACGAAGATTCTGAAAATCATCCATCGCAGCAACTAGGGCTGGCAACACCCCCTGATGATATTGAACTTGCAAATCTGGACCCAAATCAGTAGACAGTTGCCCTATTGCATTAATAGCTGTCCACCTTACACGAGGATGTTCATCAGGAAATGAATTCAATACCATAGCCACCACTTGCTCCAAATTCTTTATCCTACCATAGCATCCTTTAGCTATTTGAGCAAGTGCAATCAATGCAGCATGACGTTTTTGCCACTCAGGTGCAGCCAAATATGCAGGTAATTGTTCAGAAGCAACAGGAACAATCGTATTTCCTCCCAAAGATATAGATAACCTATCCAAACATTCCTGTCCAACACTATAATTGCTAGTTTCACCATCTTCATCCTCAGTATCTGCAGTGTGCCAAGCTGGATCATCCTCAATATCCAAAAGCATTTTCATAAGAATCGCAAACAACCTGCTAGTAAACTGCGGCAACTTCCTCACCATACTAGGAGCACACTCCCTCGCTTCAGCGAGAATTATCACAAATTGCTCAAAGGGTTGTTTTTCCGCAACAGCCTCCAATGCCACAGGCTCAATTTGTTTAGAGTGATCATCATAAATTTCACCAGCAAGCTTCTCATTACATTCACAACTACCTTGTTCACATCCTCCCTCTGAAGTTTTAGGCAACTGGGTATGCCAATCATCATTGGGAAAAACAGATTCTGATAAAGGTACAAGCAGATCGTTGGGGCTGGAATGTTTTGGATGTTTGAAGGACACCTCAAGTATTTCCTCAGCATTAAAAGGACGTTTCTGCACCATGGTTTCCTTAAAACAGTATCTGTCAAATTATAGGGCAAACTGCTGAATTTGGAAGTAATAAAGTCGGAGAATCCTGATTACTCAAAGGAATTAAACTTTCCCCAAATAAATTCAATAAAACAAACAAAAGCCTCAATTTCAGGAAACCCTAACCCTAGAATTTTCCAAATTGAACAAAAAACGAACAAGCGACGCCTAATTGATGGACAATCACAACGATTCTAACCGAGATCTAACAACCCCAAACAAATTCTTCGAACAAAAGAGCCAAAATCATACGCGTTGAATTTTCCCAAAATCGAAGACAAAAAATCGATTTGAAAAAAAAAAA
>JBBPBQ010020323.1:17257513-17338965 GCA_037974755.1 Cicer yamashitae
TACCTTTGTTAACAAATCATATTATTTTTAAATTTCAATTAATTTTCATATTTTTATAATTTTGAAAACTAATTTATTAAATTCTCTAAAAAGACAAAACTATCCATGTGATTAAATCATAATTGTTTTTTAAATTAATTATTAATATTTCATTTTTAAGTTTAATATCAAATTCTATTAATTATTTTTATATTTAGATTTGATTAAATTTACATTTTTATATTTTAGATTATATTTTATAAATTGTTTCTATATTTATATTTTATTATATTTCAATTTTATATTTAAATTATATTTTATAAGGGTAATTGAGTAAATTATTATTTTATTTTATCCTACTAGTTTCTAACCCAGTTGATATTCAGAAGAGAAATTTCAACTAAATAGACATCATATGATAAAGTTATAGATTAATTCAGACAAGATATGATAACTTATTATTATCTTGTCTCTTATCTTATTTATCAAATAAGTCCTTAGTCTTTATCTTTATGGCGGTCTATTTTTGACCGCATTGCGGAGAGGCTGAGAGTTGATTAATTTATGTGTATATATAGAGGAAGAGAGGTAAATATTTGGTGTATTGGACTGCAAGTAACTAATTAATTAGAACAATACAACCTAGTTAGGCTAATGCACTTTTAAAAAAAGAGTATAATTATTATACACATACATGGCATGTCTTAATATTAATAAATTTTTACATGCTTTTTATATATTGGATTCTGAGTAACTAATTAGTCGCATAGCATGGAAGAGTACAACCTAGTTAAGATATTAGGCTATATCATCACATCCTATTAGGCTATTAGACAGTGGACACTTAGAAGAATAATTATTATGTATACATGACATGCATGTCTTGGTACTTAGTATAATTATTGAAAAATGTGTATTTGCATTTTTATATTAAAGATTCATTTGATGATATGTAATTATATGTCTCGTAGAGAAATGAAACAAGACGAAGATCAATTACTTTTGGAAAATGTGTGATTGTGTCCATAGTTACAATTCACCCCTTGACACATGTTTTATGTTTTGGAGGGAATTTTGACTTGGGGAGGTAAGGTAATATTTAAAAATACAACAACAGAATGATCCAATTCAAAATAACAAAAGTGAAGTAAACTAATGCCTAAATCAACACAGAAGAGCATAAAAAATTATTTAAGAAGAAACTAATGCCTAAATAAAATGGACATCAAACACATCTTGCATTGAGATGCCAATCATTCATGTAGGTTCCTCCTCTCCCAATACCAGATGACACTGTCTAAGACCATGAAATATTCTTCTAATTATGCAATTAATCTTCAAATAAATAAACTTTGTTAAAAAAAGCCACACAAAATGAAAATGAAGAGATGGAAGAAGCAGAAAACAACTCACATGATTTGCAAAGGAAATGAATATAGTTACATATAGATGATGCTATGAACCTGATTCTCCAATAGCAACGAAAAGAATGAAAAAAGTGAAAAATACAAAGAAATAAGATTAGGAAGAGAAAAAGTGATTTTAGGAGATGGAAAGAGATAGGCAACAAACCCACCTTTGGTAGCAATAACTTCATTTTCATGCAACTTCACTATTGCATACCTACTATATACCATCCTTCAACGTTTCATAGATCTCGTCCATATGCTATAAAATATGAAATGAAAAGATAAGGAAATGTGCAAAAAAAAATATGAATGAGACAATTGTTTTAATAGTGAAAATATTTAGAGGAATGAGACAATAAATTATAAGAAAGAGTATAGGTGGGAGATCACCAATGACTTAACCGTAAATTTCCATGATTGATGCAAAAAGTCGTTTTTCGATGTAGGTGGTGCATAGAGGTTTGCACTACAAGCACAACATAAAGAGTCTTACATGTGTGGCATGGAGTTTTGCGCTACATTAATTGGTTTCCTAGTGATGGTCTTTATTATGCGTGTACCAGAATTAGTGCAAAAAGTAATTTCCCAATGCACATGTGACATAGAGTCTTGTGATGCAATCACACTATAAATAGGTTTGTGTGGGTCAGAGTCTTGTGTTGTTTTAATTGGTTTTTCATTGGCTCTCCTTATTGTGGATGTAAATTTATTGATGCAAAAAATAGTTCTCGAAACACGTATAACATAGAATTTTGTGTTGCATTAATTGGTTTGTAGTGGTTTTCCTTATTACGTGTGTACTTGAAATACATTTGCACTTATGTATTTTGTCAATAAAGTCATTATTGGAAATCAAAGAGGTTGGTAGGAAACATTGTGTGCATAATTATAATTCAACCCTTGGTACATATTTTGGAGGGGTTTGAACTTTAAGACTTGTGAAGTGAGTAAAAGTTTGGATGACATAAGAGGATTTATAAATAAGAGATTTTTGAATGACATTATGATTATATGGTTTGATAGACTATTAATTAATATTGCATTAACATGAAATTGAAACATTTTTATTTACATAAGTGTGCATTTGAATAGATATCATTACTTATATTGTGCCCAAAATGATAAGATTGACACAAATGATTTTATTATTTTTAAATTATATTTTTTCATTTATTACACATAGAGGTCATTTAATTGATGTGTAATGATAGGTCATTTAATCATTTGTTATGCTATTTAATTGTTGATATTGTTAACATATTAAACAATTAGTCTTCTCGATAAATCATAATTCTCATTTGAGTTTCTATTTATATTCCAAGTCATATACACAGATTTAAATATAATTTCATATGTGCTTGATTTTCTATTGAATTACCATACTACAACCTCCATCCATACATGTTTTACCAAGAGACCATAATTGCAAAGATAGCATGAAAAACTCAAAATTAAAACTCAAAGTCTTAAATTTTTGAAGATTCAATAAATGATTGTTAGAGAGGTAGATGTTTATGTACTACGTATAATCCAATTGCTCAATCATTTAAAATAATTGCTTGAGGCTACTAAGGATTCTAAAACTATCACACCTCAAATTTCATAGGTTAATCTTAGTAAATGAGGTGGATTGTTATATTAATATACATGTATGTTATTCTCCTATATATATTTATAGATATATATTAAACTATATTTAGTCAAAAAATATATATTAAGATATGTTAATTGATAATAAAATATATTATGAATTGGTCTAATTGCCACATCAACGTATTGTTATGATTTAATTTTTTTAAAAGGAAAAATATATTAATAAAATCTAATCTAAGCACAAGGTGCAAAGATTAGATTATAAATTATACAATGTCATTAAATAGACGCAAAAACTCTCCACAAACATATAGTCCTTATACAACAAAAAATCCACAACACAAGCAGAAGCATACAAAACCAAATAATTAAGGAATTCTCTCAATAATATGGGATGGTTTACGAAGAAACTTTTGCTTTTGTGTTCAAGATTATCGTAATTCAAACTCTTTTTATTGTTACATATTTTCTTCAGTGGCATATATCTAAAGTGGATGTCAAAAATAATTTTCTCAATGGTGAGTTTTATGAGGAAGTTTATGTAGTCCCTTTTCAAGTTATTTCTCATAATTCAAGGGAAGTGTGCAAGTTGAAAAATATTTTCTATGGTCCTAAACAAACTCACCGAGTTTGATTTGAGAAATTCTCTAATATGATCATATCACTTGAGTTCTGTTTTAGTGATCATGATTCAACCTTGTTTCTCAAGTCCACTTCTCATTGTTGCCTTATGCTTTCTTTATAATTTGATTATATGATTATTAAAAATGGTGATTTTAGTGGGATTAATGAGTTGAAATTTCAATTAGCCAAACAATTTGGCGTGAATGACTTAAATACTCTTCTTTGTAAGGAGATGACTAAATGTAACAACCAGTTGGTTGAGAAGTAATATAAAAATCATTGTGTATTTCTTATTTCACGGATCTCTTTACTTTAAATGTTCATAAAAATCTTATCTTCAAATGAATATAATCAAAATAAAAGAAAATGTTTTTAATAAAGAACCTAATTAAGAGATGGATGACAGTTGGGAGTCACTCTCTACAATAATCTGTTGGAAACTCTTTTTTTGAACAAGATCTATGAGACGATCCATGTCCTATTTGATGAAACCCAAATAATTCCGACCGCAAAAATTATAGAATTGTTATAAAAAAAAAATTAAAACTAACTTAAGGATATGAAAATAAGCAAATATAAGGTAGACATGCATACTAATGTCTTGTGGGCCTCAAAAGGACAACTCGTAGTAGTTAGATAAGACTATTCATCCATCAACAAAATACACAATCATACAACAACATAAACATACACTGCTAAATATACTCAACATAGGTCGGGTCCATGTCCACTTATATACACCTTCCAACTCTTACAAACACCCATCCACAAATTCAAAGAATTTGCCCTGGTCTCAACTCTTGGTGTGTTGTTATAGACACATTTGTATTTGGCTTGAAGTACACGAACCCACAACTCATCCATATCGACACATAAATTCCATCAAACTTTCAACATGAATGCAAAGTTCACATGTTTAACACTTCACATTCCCAATCCACCACTTAGTTTAGGCCGATAGATATTGGATCAAACACCATATGCAATTTTTTTATATTTTATTGGTCACCCCAAACAAACCATATGCCCTTCTTATCAATGTTTGTTAGAACAAATTGTATGACTTAGAGGAATTGAAATTGAGAAGAAGAGAGTTGAAAGAATCAAGTTTTAATCAGTTACTTGATGTCCAAGCAACAGGCCCAACTTTAAGTTTTATATCAAACAGTTTGCATAGTGCCAATTACAACAAACTAACTAACTTCATTAACCATATTCTAACCTCCTTAACTAATTTTTAGTCAATACAAATCATTGCGAATTAACTATTTTAACACTCTTCCTAATTCAAAATGATTAAAGTGATGTTAATCCAAGCTTGTTCCTCATCTCTTGGAACTTCACCCTCTTCAAACTCTTGGTTAGAATGTTAGCCTTTTGATCATTGGTACTGCAATTTTCTAGCTTTATCTTGCCTTTAATCACCTGATCTCTTAAGAAATGGAATCTTGTTTCTATGTGCTTGTTTCTCCCACGAGCACTTGGGTGCTTTGCTAGATCTATTGTTGATTTATTATCTATCTTTATCTTCACTGCTTCATCACTTCTCAGCCCCAGCTCAATCATCAATTCTGCCATCCATAGAGCTTGACAAGCTCCCATTGATGCAGCCACATATTCAGCTTCACAAGTGGACAATGCCACTATGCTTTGCTTCCTTGAACACCATGAGATTGGTGACTCATTCATCATAAACACATAACCCGTAGTGCTCTTCCTATCATATTTGTCTCCACACCAATCAGCATCAGTAAATCCTGTTAGTCCAGCTTCATCTTCATTCGAGTCTCTAGGGTATAGGAGTCCAAGCTCACTGGTTTCTTTGATGTATCTCAAGATCTTCTTTGCTGCCAAGTAGTGAGGTGTCCTAGGCTTCTCCATATACCTACTGATCAGTCCAACACTATATGTTATGTCAGGCCTTGTGTTGCACAAATACCTCAAAGATACTACCATTTGCTTGAACATTGTAGGATCAACCAGCTCATGATTCCCTTCCTTTGACATCATCAGTCATGCATCTGATGGGGTACTCGTGCCATTGCAATATTGCATATTAAATATCTTTAATACATCATTAGCATACTTCTTTTGATGCATGAAGACTCCATTCTTTCTAGTTACAAATTCAATTCCAAGGAAATAGGATAATGTTCCCAAATTTGTCATCTCAAACTCCTTTTCCATTTTGATTTTGAACTGTTGGATTTCTGCTTCATTATTGCCAATTACTAGAAAATCATCAATATAAAGACATATCAATAGTGTAGGTAGTGTTGTTGCCTTCTTAACATAGACTCCGTGCTCATTCACACATTTTTCAAATTGCTGCTCTAGAATAAACCTATCAATCCTCTTATTCCAGTCCATAGGAGCTTGCTTCAGGCCATACAATGCTTTCTCAGCCTGTACACATTGTCTTCTTCGCCTTTTATCTCATATCTTGGTGGCTGTTTCACACACACATACTTCTTCTTCCAATGGTCCATTGAGGAATGCTAACTTTACATCCAAATGATGCATGATCAATCCTTTGTAACTGGTCATTGACACTACAAGCCTTACTGTTTCAATTCTGGCCACTGGTGCAAAGACTTCAACATAATCCAGTTCAGGCCTCTACAGGAATCCCTTTGCTACAAGTCTGGCTTAGTACTTGGCAATATGTCCATCAGGCTTCATCTTGGTTTTATAGACCCATTTCACATCACTTGGTTTTTTGTGTATTGTCAGGGTCACCAGCTCCCAAGTTTTATTCTTTTCTATGGCATTGAGCTCTTCCTCCATTGTTAGTCTCCATTTTGGATCACTTAGAGCTTCATCATCAATGACTGGTGCTGATTCAGCTAGCAATGCAAAATGTATCAATTCTCCATCTGCGTTGATTGTTGAATCAGACGCTACTTCAAATTGGTTCAATTTGATTGAGGGTTGTTTGATTCTCCTAGGGCGCCTCACTTGATTTGGGGCTGGCTGAGGTTCTGATCCTGGCACCTGATCAGTATCCAGTTCAATTGCTACTAATTTGCTCCAACTGGCTGTGGCATTTATCTTCTAGTCCAAGCCTTTTGATTCATCCACCAATATGTCTCTGCTTATAACTATTTTCCTTTTGTTTGGATCATAGAGTTTGTAAGCTCTAGTTGAATCATATCCTAGCAATATCATATGTTCAGCCCTGTCATCTAGTTTTCTTCTGTTTTGAGCAGGCACATGTCTGAAACATAGTGATCCAAATACTCTTAGGTGACTCACATTTGGTCTCCTTCCAGACCAGACTTCTTTAGGGGTCCTTATGCCAAGTCTCTTGGGTAGGCACCTATTCAATATGTATACTGCAGTGGATGCTACTTCTCCCCATAATTTATGAGGCATTTTCTTTCCTTTCAGCATGCTTCTTGCCATTGCCATGCTGAGAATAGTTTTGTTCCTCCTCTTTGCAGCTCCATTATGTTGTGGTGTATATGGTGCAATCATTTCCTGGATCATTCCCTCCTTTTCACATAATTCATGGAACTAATGGGATTGATACTCACCACCTCCATCTGTCCTAATCACCTTAAGATCACAACCACTTTGTCTTTCTGCCATCATTTTGAATCCTTTAGACACAACCAACACTTCACTTTTCCTTTTGATTGGATAGATCCGTGTTTTCCTTGTAAAATCATCAATGAATGGTACAAAATAATTGTTTTCGCCTATTGACATTTCTTCAAATGGTCCACAGACATCAGAAAAGATTACCTCCATCTTATTTGAGGATCGAGTTGGCATTTCAGCTTTGAATGAGTTTCTTTGTTGCTTATCTTGGCAACATTCTTCACATAGCTCTTTTGGTATTTGAATCTCAGACATTCCTTGCACCATATCCTTGTCCTACAGCATCTAAAGGCTTCTGAAATTCAAGTGACCAAACCTTTGATGCCATAACCAGCTTTCACTTCTGACTTGAGCATTCAAGCACTAGTTCTCACCGATTTGGATCTCAATCTTGAAGGTTCTGTTCTTTGAGAGTGGTGCCTTCAATATCAGTCTTCTTGAACTATCAAACATCCTCATTTCACCATGCTCCATCTTCATTGAGTATCCTTTTTCAAGTAGTTGTCCAAGGCTCAACAAGTTATTATTCATGTTTGGTACATAAAACACATCACATGTGAAGGATTGTTTGCCATCCTTCCTCTGAATCATCACCTTGCCCACTCCTTCAGCAGTCACTGAGTTGTTGTCTGCAAACTTAATATCCCTCATCACTCTTTCGTCAATGCTTACAAACCACTCCTTATGCCCTGTCATATGATTAGAGCATCCTGTGTCAAGATACCACAATTCTGGACAATCATCATCTGAGTTTGTGGCAGCCATTAGCAATACATCATTTGAATTTGAGTCTTTAGCTTGTACCATCTGAACTTCATCATCATTTCTTTGTACCTTCTTTGATCTACACTCATTAGCAAAGTGCCCCCATTTTTGACAATTATTACATTGAATCCCCTTCTTGTTAAACTTCTTCTTACCATTTGATTTCTTGTTGTGATTGTCACTGTTGTTCTAATTTCTTGAGTTTCCAGCCCCTTCATTAGAGTCCTACTTCTTGTACCACTTGGATTTTCCATTTCCTTTCTTGTATTTCACTACATCTTGACTGGTTTTCTTGCTAGCTTGTGCCTGCACTTGAGTTGCTGTACTCCTTTCTTTTAATCTCAGTTCATGAGCTTCTAAGGATCCTTGCAAGTCTTCCACCTTCAATGTTTCAAAATTCTTAGACTCTTTTATGGCTACCACTATGTGATCATACCTTGGTGTTAATGTTCTCAGAATCTTCTCAATGATCATTAGCTCATTTATCATTTCACCATTAGTTTCGCATTTGATTGGTAATTGCCTGCACACGATTGAAATAATCAGCTATACTTTGATCCTCCTCCATCTGCAATAATTCATACTGCCTTTTCAATATTTGGAGTTTCACTTTCTTTGTTTTTTCACCACCCGTGTAATACTTCACCAAGACGTCCCAAGTCTCCTTTGATGTAGATGCCTTCGAAATCCTCTCAAAATTGTTTGAATCTACACTCTGCTAGATGTAAAACAATGCCTTGTAGTCCCTTTTCTTGGAATCTTTAAATGTTGCTTGCTATCGTTCTGTTGGATTTGAACCTAGCTGATCATAGCCATCTTGTACCACTTCAAACACTTCTTGAGCTCCAAGCAATGATCTCATAGATGCACACCATACTTCTTGGAAAACTCCCTGATCCATTCGTGATTTCTCTTTCACTCACACTTGTGTTTCCCAATTTTGAAATCCTCACACTTTTCACTCGTGTTTCCCTAGATTAGAACCCAAGCTCTTGATGCCAATTGTTAGAACAAATTGTATGACTTAGAGGAATTGAAATGGAGAAGAAGAGAGTTGAAAGAATCAAGTTTTAATTAGTTACTTCTAAGCATTAGGCCCAACTTTAAGTTTTATATCAATGAGTTTGCATAGTACCAATTACAACAAACTAACTAACTTCATTAACCATATTCTAACCTTCTTAATTAACTTTTAATCAATACAAATCATTGTGAATTAACTATTTTAACAATGTCATTACTGATATATAGTGATGGGTAGATAAACAATTTGTATTATATAGTTGGGAAAAGAGGATAACATAGACTTAGCAAGAGTAACCTAAAATATTAATTTAAAGTGTGTATCGGTACTTTTTTTTTATCAATGTTTTTCTTAATTTGTCCACGTCGGCATACTTTAGTATCTATTAAAGTTGACTAAATTAAGAGTTTTTGTATATTTATCTATTCAATTTTTACCTCAATAAAAAAATTATTTTCATAATTCAATTTTGATTTTAATTAAAATCATAACAAAAAAATGTTATTTCAAAATAGACTCAAAAGATAAAACTTAAAAATTTGGTAGTGTTAAATTTAAAATATGGTCAAACTCGTTCATAGATGACATGTCATTCAACTATTTGTGATTTTATTTTATAGTACTAAAACATGTTAATTTTCAAATATACCATAGAAGTCCTCATGTAATAATTCTAAACAAATAAATAGGTTTATGTTATAAATCTTTTTTTAAATTTTACATTTTAATAGAAATCACTGAACACTATAAATTAACTTGCTCATACCGAATGAATGTTAGTATTTTTTTTTTATGAGAAAACAAATAGATTTGTTATTTTTAAAGTCATGTGATAAAGTAACGATAGGTTAAAATTCATGTGATAAAAATAAAATCGGTTTTGAATGAATAATATAGATCATGCACTAACTATCGTGATAAAATAAATATAAAAAGAAAGATGTTGTTGTCTTGTAAAAAAATTATGTTTAATGTATGAAATAAATTAATCAACCATTACAAACAAATTTGCTACAATCTAATTATAAAATAGTTGCATATTCGAAGTGATATTCGTAGTGAAGTAGTTAATTTTTTTCTAATTTTTAATTAATATATAGTAAAAATTGTTTAAAAATTATGTTATGCAGTATAGTTAGTATATAGTTACAACAATTTCATTCAATTACAATTATTATATTATTAAATACTTAAAGGTTAATTTTAATTATGTGAAAAAAATTATTATATATATTTTCGTTTAATTTATATTTTTTAATTATATATAGTCTTGTATTACCAATATAAAGATAAAAGATTAAAACAAAATATTATTTTAAATAATAATACACAATATTATTATTTATTACATTGATATATCTCATCAAATTTTAAATATTTTTATACAACGACATAAAAATATTTGCTTGTTAAAGCTTTATATCAAATATTTACTACATTAACATCTTGTTTTTAATCACTTGTTATTTTAATAAATGAAATCGTGTTAAAAAATACTTTTCTTCTGTTAGCAATTAAGTACTTGGACAAGTCTATTGCATATTTGTAGTTCATCATTATCTTTAATGGTACTTCTTCACTTGGTCTCATCTCTCTTTTAATAAATGAAATCGTGTTAAAAAATGCTTTTCTTCTGTTAGCAATTAAATACTCGGCCAAGTCTATTGCATATTTGTAGTTCATCATTATCTTTAATGGTACTTCGTTCTCATCTCTGAGTCATCTGTTCTACCCGGCAGAGCTGTCGTCATACAGCCACATACTCACATTCACATGGATAGAGCTACTATAATTTGCTTCTTTTGAAATTTGTGTCTTATTCATCATGAATAAAATATCAAATTTTAAATATTTGTATACAACGATTATAAAATAATTAATCGACCGTTTGTATATATTAAACTACAAGTTAGTGTGTAATTTTTTTATGTAATAACATATAAAAATGTTTATATTGAATATTATCATCATTTTTGCGTTGAAACCTATTATCAGGTTATTACAATTGGAATCTCATAATTGTTAGTAACCAAGAAAAAGAACTGAAATAATCATTCTGTTATTACACGAAAATGAGTTTATGTCATCTATCATTATTAATCACATATTCAAAGTTATCCTACGTTAAAGATATTATTCATTTCTTGAAACTTCATCCTCTTTAATGGCTTTGTGACAACTTCTGTAATTTGCTCATTTGTGTTAAAATGCTCGAGTTTTAATTTGTTTTTGATCACTTGCTCTCATAATAGATGAAATCGGGTTTAAAAATGCTTTTATACAGTTAGCCATAGGTGTTTGGCTAAGTCTATTACAGATTTGTTGTTGTCAATCATCGCTACGACAAAAATGACATTTTATAGCGAGTGCGCTTATTAAATACAAGCGTGTAATTTTTTAAAAATAACGGAGGATAAAACAGCGTTTTTTTTGTACAAGCGGTGTAAAAAAAGTGTGACACCCTAAACCCCAAAATAATATTTATAATAATTTATATTAAATTATTTGAAGAGAACTCGCGGCGGATGAAGAAAATATGTTCAAGAAAATAAAAAATTTTATATCTATTTTAGGATATCACGTTTCTCTAAATACAGATGTAACAATTCAACTTTGTTCCTCAATTAAAATTCAATGAACTTGATTTAACTAGAATTTCTTGATTTAATTCCCAAGACTTACTCGTACTAAGGTTTTCATATAAAAAGTCATTTGTAATTACATAAGTAAAATACACATTACAACTCTTAATTCCCGGTATCACCTATCAGAGCGGGGTTCCTCCCAAACTTGAATTTCAAGACTCATTAACCTGTAATAACTGCAATTTTGCAAACGCAGGGTCAAGCCAGTCAAAAACAAACAACGAAGGAGGTGAGTTTTGAAATCATGTTAATAGTATAATATAAGTAAGGAGAACACGCAATTAATTCTATATAAACCGTATCATTAGACAAACATTCTTCAAAGAAAAACATAACATTATAAAGTCAAAACCACTCAAGGAAAGTCAATACATTTCACTATAACATCAAATCATCTAAGAAGAATTATTATCGCACACAACACATATTAATCACAACAAAACAATCACAAGAAAATGCAATGCTATGCATGAGCTTAGACTCTACTTCACAATGTGGTACCATTCTAACTCTGAAGTACTTGGTTAGGAGGCCATGATACTATGCCACCATCCCGGTGGACGGACAATTCAAATTGGCTCTGTCCTCATAGATCCCCTCAACTCAACCCGAGACACATATACGCGACAGTCGAGGTAAACGTGTGTTGCATGGTAGCTCCCGACATTTGGAGTGCTACCTCCAAGTCACCTAGGAATTCCCCACCCGAATACCTCCAAGGTCTAACAATCTTGCCTTAAGGCTCAACAGTAGACCGCGCCACGATCAGGCTCAATTCAGTTGTACTTCCCCAGAATCGCTATGCTTGTCAGGCCCTACCTATATGATGACAAAATAATCTCCACTTCACAAATTCTCAATATTTATTTTCTCCCCTCGTTGGCCTATGATACTCCATTAAGACCGTCATCTCAAACACAAATTGGAATCACAATTATTTCATCAGAGGTTACTTCAACCTTTTCATCACCAATTCATAACATCACTATTATAAATCACACATCATCATCATTACATAACTCATCACAAATTTAGAACATCACTATCATCAATCGTACCTCATCACATAAACTTATCACAAATTTATGAAATCACAATTATTATTCATACATCATCATCATCACATAAAATTATCACAACACATCCATCTTTTATTATCATATCACATAAACTCATCTAATCAAACATATACATAAAATCAATTCGACACTCAATATCACAATAACATCAAATACCACACATTTAAAGAAATTAAATCAATCAACACCTTACCAATATTTCTATTCTATATTTTAATCTCACAATTTCATATTTGCACATTAATTAATTTATCCTCAAAGGGATACTGCCGTACGTAGCAAGCCCCGGATGAATCTTTGGGAAATACGGTTTTCCTGTTCATCTCACAATATATTACACCCATGAATTCAAACGCTCTCTCACCACTTACCTTATTTCGACGCTTTCACACACAAACACGATTCCACGAGCAAACAGCCTTTGTTCTTTGACTCTTTATCCTTCAATCGGTCTAACTCGACAGTTTATGGGTAAACGTTAAAAATAAATTATGAGAAACTACTCTAAAAACTAAATTCGAAATTCGGTCAAGAAAAATTACCATAAATCAAAAAACCAATCAGTGGATAATATAGTCACTTTTCGCATGGTCGTTTTGGCGTTGGTTTCACTCAAATCGGAGTTACGGTGAAGAAGAACAATACAAAATAAGGAATTTTATAAACGGAGAAGTCGGGTATTTTAGAGAGAATTTGGGATGGTTAAAAATCTGAGGAAGTATGTTTATTTGACTAGTTAAATGAATGACACAACATACTGAAATTTGGACGAGAATGGAGAAAATTTTCTGGAACAGTTGTCGATCACCGGTGCCAAATGATAGGTTGTTGTTGTGGGAGATGTTGAAGCTCCCTTTCTTATTTTTTTAGGGTTCACATGGGTCAAGCCCATTGGTCTCCTTATTTATTTTATGTTTTACTACTATTATTTTTATTTTGCTAAAACAAAATTAATTGTTACTTAATCTCATTTTTAATACTCTTCCAAACATCATTAAAATTTCAAAACATTACTAATATTTCATAACTAATATATGATAAATTAGAGTAATTAAAATAATTAACCTTTTAAAAAATTACATATTATTAACAACCCAAACTCTCATATTCAAATTAATTACTATAATTATACTTATTTTTCAAAATACTCACGTTATAATAATACTATCATTAGAGAATAGTCGAAATTATAAAATAAATAAATATAACAACAATATTATATGTTAATTACTAAATCATAATAAATATATATATAAAATCACAATTCCAAAATAAGTATATAAAAATAAAGAAAATCAAACATAATATTACTACTATCTCAAGATAATTATTTATAAAATAAAGAATTAAAATTAAATATAATTAAGTGCACATATATTTAATATTAGTCAAACACACGAGAAAATATCATATTAATTACCAACTCACATATACACGTAAAATCTCCTAAATCTTATTCTTTAAAATATTTACACTAATATACTATTATTTTTAGAAAAATATATAAAATAATAAAATATAACATTTATTATTCATATAACATATTTGGTCAAATATGTACAAGATTAGCACATCATAGAAAACACACCTATAAAGAAAATTAATCATAAACTAATCAACATATATTCCAAAATAATTTTAACACCAAATTAATTATCTAAAATCCTATTTAATTAATAAAATAGTTTATCATAAAATTTAGAGTGTTACATATTCTCTATAAAAAAATATACAAACACCATATTATATATTCCTTTTTACTCTTAATATCCATCAAAATGTTGGTTGAACTTGGTTCGTTAAATTTGTTCAAAAGATCTGGAAATTTGGAGTGTTACAAATAGCGCTGTAGTAGGGTCATATAGGGTCACAAACGCTTACACATAATGTTTACAACTCTTTTACAGCGCTTTTTTAGAAAGCGCTGTAAATTGAAGCGCTCTCACATAGCCTTTTACAGCGCTTTGTGAGCGCTTTAAACACAAGCGTTGTAAAATGTAGCGCTCCCACCTTATGTTACATAGCTTTTAAAGCGCTTGTTGTTGAAGCGCTGTAAAAACCTTGCGCTTTCACATAATCAAATGACCTATTACAGCGCTTTTGATACAAGCGCTGTAATAGGCTTGCCCTTTCACATTTTTATAGGACCTATTAGAACGCTTTTTGAACAAGCGCTGTAAAATCATTCATTTTAAATAAAAAACATTCACTTTAAGTAAATAAAAACAAATTAAAACAAATTTAATACGTTGTCCAAACCCTACGAACCCTCATCTCCCCTCCCCTGCGAATCCTCCTGTGCGCCCATCTACAAATTGATTTACCTTCTTCCTCCTTTAAAACAAATTGATCATCAACGTTGTCTCAGGTACTTTATTTTATTTATTTGTTGTTGTCACTAATTCAAACTGATAAATTGTTACATGATATTAGATATGTTCTCATGATATATATGTTCTGTTTTGAAATCAATTAATCTTGGACCAATATTATAAGATATATGTATTATAAATATATAGGTCATATATATCAGACTTGAAATCATGCTTATTGTGTAACTGCATTTATATATATAGGTCATATAAATGGACCGGAAATGGATGTACGCCAATCGATTGACAAAAGAGTATGAAAATGGAGTGAAGGAGTTTATTGAGTTTGCAGTAATGAATGCAAAAGATCCAAATAGAGTCGTTTGTCCTTGTTTAAAATGTTGTTTTGGAAAACGCGTTAGAGCAGATGAATTGGAAGGACATTTAGTATGGTATGGAATTGATCAAAGCTATACATGTTGGATAAGACATGGTGAGAAAATCAATGGAAACACCCGCACAGATACATATGTTTCAACTGATTTCGACACAGATACATATGAGCCGGACCGAGTTGAGGAGATTGCAAAAGCAGTTGAAGAAGATCTTCGTGATTGTCCTAAAATGTTTGAGAGCTTGTTGAGTGATGCAGAGAAACCATTATATAATGGTTGTACTAAATTCACAAGACTTTCGGCGATATTAAAGTTGTACAACTTAAAAGCGAGTAATGGATGGTCTGATAAAAGTTTCATAGAATTACTAACAATCTTAAAAGATATGTTGCTAGATGATAATGAACTTCCCAATCGAACCTACGAGGCTAAACGAATTTTGTGCTCTATTGGTATGAGTTATGAAAGGATTCATGCGTGTCCTAATGATTGCATTTTATTTCGAATTGGGTCCCGTAAAGAAAGGAAATCGCACATATCTACCTCCAGCCGCTCATACTCTATCTAGAAAGGAAAAAATTGTTTTGTGTAAATTTCTACACGAAGTTAAAGTTCCAGAAGGATACTCTTCAAACATTAAAACTTTAGTTTGTATGAAAGACCTCAAGTTAAAAGGTTTGAAGACCCATGATGCTCATATTCTAATTGAGCATTTGCTACCAATAGGTATACGTTCAATTTTAGCTGAAAAAGATCGCCGAGCCATAACTAAATTATGTTTCTTCTTCAGGGAAATTTCTAGTAAAGTGATCGATCCTCAGAAATTACCGAGGTTGCAGAGGGAAATTGTTGTTACTTTGTGTGAGCTTGAAATGTACTTCCCACCCTCGTTTTTTGATATAATGGTTCACCTTACTGTTCATCTTGTTAAGGAGACACAACTTTGTGGGCCAGCTTATATGAGATGGATGTACCCGATAGAACGATATATGAAAATATTAAAAGGGTACGTAAAAAGTAGAAGTCGACCAGAAGGTTGTATTGCTAAGCGATACATTGTCGAAGAAGCTGCTGAATTTTGTACTGAATATCTGTCAAATGTTGAATCCATAAGGCTTCCCATGTCTCGTCATTCGGGAAGATTATCAGGAGAAGGGATAATTGGAAAAAGACTAATGACTATATCAAGGATAGAATGGGAGCAGGCACAATTGTATGTTCTGCACAATGATGATGAGGTTCAACCGTATGTTACAATACACATGGATCAATTATCTAGTTTGAACATGAATAGGAATCAAAATTGGATAACTCGAGAGCACAATCGAAGTTTCATAACATGGTTAAAAAATCACATAAAGTCAAAGTTTGATGTAGACCCCGGATCAATTTCACAGAGATTGAGGTGGCTAGCAAATGGTCCGAGTTTACATGTCTTTTCTTACACCGGTTATGTAATTAACGGCTACACATTTTATACCAAAGAACAAGATGATCAAAAAACTATGCAAAATAGCGGAGTCACTCTCGTAGCTGAAGCGATGCATATCTCAAGTGCAAAAGATAAGAACCCTATATATGCAAATCTATCATATTTTGGGGTTATCGAGCGCATATGGGAGCTAGACTACACAATGTTTCGTGTTCCCATATTTGGTTGCAAGTGGGTCGATAATAATAATGGCGTTCGGATTGATGAGTCAGGGTTCTTGCTTGTCGATTTTAATAGGGTGTGATACAAAGATGAGCCTTTTATTTTAGCGTCGCAAGCTCAACAAGTGTTTTATGTCACTGATCCTGCTGATGATAAATGGTTCGTTGTCCTATCGACCAATAATATAAGTGATGATAACAATAATGATGAAGATGTTGGTAATGATTTTTTCTTTGCAACATCACAACTACATGAAATTGGTTCAACTGATGATGGTTTATATCTTAGAGATGATCATGATGAGGGAATTTGGATTAATCCATCGTTTCGTATCATTAATGGACAAACAAATGTGAATCCCACCAAGAAAAGAAGAAGGGCATCTTAATGTGTTTAATTGTTTTTAAGCCATGTAATCTAAACTGAGTTCATGTGTAATTTAATTGTTTGATCTGCCATAATTGAGTATTTTGGTATTTAGCTTGAACTGTTAATTTGTAATTTTCTGCTTATACTGTATGTAATTGTATACTGAACTTGACCTGATCAGGTAATTTAGCTTGAACTATTTGAACTTGACATGATCAGTTCAAGTTCAAACAGTTTAACTAATTAGCTTGAACTTAAACACAATTTAAGTTCAAGTTATACATGTAATTTAGCTTGAACTTGACCTGATCAGTTAAACACAATTTGGAAGAAAAAATAATTTAACTAATTTGGAAGAAAATAAATTATTACAGGGCTTATGAAAAACTAATTTAACTAATTTGGAAGAAAATAATTTGGAAGAAAATAAATTATTAAAAAGGCTGTGTAAGAATATAAAATAAGGAGGTCTTTTAAAGCGCTTTCCTCATAAGCGATGTAAAAGGTTCACACAGCATTTGGACATGATAAAACAAAGAGGCATTTCATATATAAAACCCTATTACAGCGCTTTTTTAAAACAGCGCTGTAATAGGGTTTAAAAAAAATAAAATAAGGAGGTCTTTTACAGCGCTTTCTTCATAAGCGCTGTAAAAGGGTCACATAGCCTTTGGACATGATAAAACAAAGATGCATTTTATATATAAAACCCTATTACAGCGCTCTTCTAAAAAAGCGCTCTAAAAGGCTTTTAAAAAATAAAATAAGGAGGTCTTTTACAGCGCTTTCTGAATAAGCGCTGTAAAAGGGTCACACAGCGTTTGCATATAATAAAACAAAGAGGCATTTTAAAGCGCTTTCTGTAAAAGCGCTGTAAAAGGCTTTTAAAAAAATAAAAATAAGGAGGTCTTTTATAGCGCTTTTTCACAAGCGCTTTAAAAGGCTTATAAAAAAGCGCTGTAGTAGGCTTTTAAAATATAAAATGATGAGACCTATTACAGCGCTTTTGCAAAAAAGCGCTGTAATAGGGTTTTATATATAACATTAAACCTCTTCAGTTTCATGTTCATTACGTAAATTTCATACGAGTGTTTCAGTTTCCTCTGCGTTCTCCTTCTCATTGCGAACCCTACGAATCCTACGAGAGTTTCAGTTTCCCTTGTTTCTTCCTTATTATTTACTCTCATTACGTAAACATCCTGCACCTACGATCATACGTAAACATCATAAACATCAAGTAACCTCGTTTTCGTCTGCGAACCCCGTAACCCTACGATCGTTCGTCTTCGTTCGTCCTCGTTTTCATCGTCTTCTGCGCCGTTCGTCTGTGAAACCGTAACCCTAAGCATTAAAAAGAGCTATTTCAGGTATTGTATTTATTAGTTTTTTGTTTCACTAAAATGCATGTTAACTTATTTTGCTACGTACTTAGACTACTGCATGTTGAACTTTGTTGAAGTTATACTGAACTGAACTGCATGTTGATGTTGAACTTGTTGTAGATAAATGGATACCAACAAGGAGTTAGATTGTCAAAATGAAGAAGTTGGCAACACCAAGACTTACGAAAATGAAGTCAAACGTGGTGCAACAATAATGCAAAATGTTATAAAAGCAAGAAGTACTGGGCAAAAATTTGAGGTATACTTTGTTTGTTGTTTTCTTTTTTTGCTGTTTATATTATACTTTGTTTGCTGTTTACCTTGTTTGCTGTTTATAATTTGAGTTTATTAGGTGGGATGGAATGAGAGTGGTCAACCAATTGACCCCAACAATTCCATGTTTGTTAGTTATATTGGAGATGTTGTTCGTCAAAATATCCCAATCACAATAGATGATTGGAGAGATAAGGCATTGAAGAATGCCAAAGATGTATTGTAGGCTGATATACAGGTAATTTTTTTACTCCACCCTATTACTTATAAATTTTTACATACTACTTTGAAGTATTTTACTCAAATTATATATTTATTTGGTTTGCAGTCAGCTTTTGTTCTTGATGAGGTGAGAAAGAGTTATGTGCTCAGAGTTGCCGGAAAAATACATCGGGGATTTAGATCTCACCTCTCTAATTGCTATTTAAAAGACCGTGAAGGAAATACGAATGCGGAAACTCTAAAAATATATAAACACTATATATCAAATGAGGAATGGAGCGCATTCGTATCAAAACGTTCCGACCCCGCATTTGTTGTAAGTGATTAATTTATTAGCATTTGTGTTTTATTATTCATATTCATAGCGTATTTTAAATTTTTACTAGATTGTTATTTTTTTTATATAGAATATTAGTAAGGCAAATCGCGATAGGGCAAAAATTATTCCCCACCCATACAAGAAATCTTGTATGGGATATGCTCGTCTAGAGCAAAAACTTGTAAGTAATTAAACATCACTTTTATTTAATGTGGTACATTATAAACTATACTATCTAACTAATATTTTGTTTATGATCTTAACGATAATAGATACAAGACACCTAATCCGATCAACCGTTGGGTCGTCATATATTGTGGAAGGAAGCTCGTGTAAATAAAGACGGAGTGGTTGATAACGAAAATGTACAAAAAGTAATAGAACTTTGTGTAAGTATATTTATCACTTTAATATTTTTTAATATTGTATTTTAAAAATGTTATTGAACTTATCTTTTGAATCCTATGTGTATTTTAGGCGAATCTTGAATCGGAAAATCAAGAGGACAACAAGGCAAGTTGCAGGGACATATTAGGTAAAGTGTTTAATGTTCTTGAATATTCCGGCCGCGTGAGGGGGAAAGGCAAAAAAAATAAGTCAGCCACGACTTGCTCGATATGGGTCGTGTCTTGACATACAGGCAAAAAAAAATATGGGCAGCGACGATTCACGAATAATAAGCATGAATAAAGCTCTATTCGGAGATGCGTATGAAGAATTTTTTGAAAAAGAGCACATATACGAACTTCTCGACCATAAGGAGCTGAGTGCTACTGTCATCAGCATATACATGAGGTAAAAATTACTTTTCATCGCATTTATTTGTAATTAATTTAATTTATTGGTAATTAATCTAATTTGAAATTTTCATTGAAGGTTTTTGTATGAGAAGTTCGTGTGCACGCGCAGATTGTCAAATAAATTTTCATTCTTGCTTCTGCATAAGATATCGATGCTTTAACACGATCTAGTGAATGTAACGAAATACATTTTAGATATACTATTAGGAAATAAAGAGAATGATAAGTTATTCTTTGCACCATATAATTCAGGGTACGTAATTATATATTCTTTATTTATATCTTTTTTAATTTATGAGATCTTAATTTATTAGTTGTGTAAACTAAATTTTTGTTGTTGTAGGGCACATTGGGTGCTGATTGCAATCAATGCGACCTCTGAAGTTATATACTACATAGATCCCTTGCACGGCCATTACAACAATCGCCCCGAGATAAAGACTTTGTTCGACACGTAAGTAATATTCATTTATTTTTTACATATATATATATATATATATATATATATATATATATAAATAATGTGTTTGTTAATGCTATAATAATCACATTTATTTATTCGATAGTGCTTTACAAGTTTTTCGAGCTCAAAGAGGTGCGACAGTGTCGAAGCTAAAGTCAAATAACATCACATGGATTCCAATAAAGGTTTGAAATATATGCTTTTAAATTTCACTTACAATCAATGCACAATTAAATAATTATTGACTTATATGTTTTATTTTATAGTGCCCTCGTCAAACTAACAACATCGACTGTGGGTACTATGTATTGCGATTCATGAAGGAGATTGTTGATAAGAATCAAATTATAATCCGAGAAACGGTACGGATTTTAATTATTTGATTTTCATATATAAACTATGTTTATATTTGATTCTAACTTATTTATGTTCAATTTTTATATCAGTACTTTGACAATTCCAGTCCAACGTATTCTGAAGAAGAACTAACAGAGATAAAGGAAGACTGGTGTCAGTATGTGATTGAAATGAATATTATTTGATTTGCTGAGAAATGGCATGCTGCAAGGGATATGGTAGTTCTGTGTTGTATGTAAATATAGTGAATCTGATAGTTATATGAATAGGTAGTTGTGAATATGTAGTTCTGGGCTGTTGTGAATATGTAAATATGAATTGATTGTTGTGAAAATTTGTGCATTTTAAAATATAGTGAATCTGTTGTTGTTGTGTACTGATTCTTGTGTGTTTTGTAGTGCTGTTTTGTTGTTGTTGTGTACTACTGACTGATTGTGAACTGATTCTAAATGAAAATGATTTTGGAATAAAAATTGTGAACTGATTCTGGATTAAAAGACAGCGCTTTTAAAAAAACCGCTTTTTAAAATTTACAGCATATTTAATAAAACTAAAAAAAAACACCTTTTACAGCACTTTCTCAAAAAAGCGCTGTAAAACGTGCATTAGAATGCACCTACTACAGCGCTTTTTTGAAGAAGCGTTGTAAGAGGTGCATAATAATGCATCTATTGAATGAACCTATTACAGCGCTTTTGTGAAAAAGCGCTGTAAAAGGTGCATAACAAATCATATATATGAATGCACCTATTACAGCGCTTTTCTGGAAAAGCGCTGTAAAAGGTGCATAACAAATCATCTATATGAATGCACCTATTACAGCGCTTTTCTGGAAAAGCGCTGTAATAGGTGCATAATAATAAAACAATTAAATGCACCTATTACAGCGCTTTTTCAAACAAGTGCTGTAATAGGGGCATAATAATGCATCTATTGTTACAGGGATTTATAGCGCTTGTTTAGAAAGCGCTGTAAAATGCGTATAACAAGCGCGCAATATATCCACCTTTTTTACAGCGCTTTTTTTTATGAAAAAACGCTGTTGTATCTTTTTACAGCACTAGTAACTACAGCGTTTTTTTTTTTTTTGAAAAAACGTTGTAAATGGCTTAAAAAAAGCGCTGTAAAATGCGTTTTTTCGCGTAGTGCATTATATTAATGGTCCTGGCTTAGTCTATTACATATTTACAGCTACTATGTTTTTGCTTCTTTGAACACCATGAAATTGCTGTCTTATTCATCATGAGAATTATCATGACAATTCAACTTCACTTTTATTTGAACTCCTAGGATATAGTCGGCCATATTCACTAGTCTTTTTGATGTATCTCAATATCTTCTTTGCTGCCAAGTAGTGAGGTGCTCTAGGTTTTTCCATGTATCTACTAATCAATCCAAAACCATAAGCTATGTCAGGTCTTATATTACACAAATAGCTCAATGATCCTACCATCTGCTTGAACACTGTGGGATCAATCAGCTCTTCATCTCCTTCTTTGATAGTGTCAGCCTTACTTCTAAATGAATGTTTGTGCCATTGCATTCTTGCATGTTAAACCTCTTCAATACATCAATGGCGTACTTCTTCTGGTGCACGAATATCTCATTCTTCATGGTAACAAACTCAATTCCAAGGAAATAAGACAATATTCCCATATCTGACATTTCAAATTTTTCTTTCATTTTGGTCTTGAATTGATCCATCTCAACTTCATCACAGCAGTTACTAATAAGTCATCAACATAGAGACATATTAATAGTGTAGGTAGGGTTATTGACCTTTTGACATAGACTCCATGCTCATTCACACACTTTTCAAATTGTTATTCCAGAAGGAATCTATCAATCCTCTTGTTCTAGGGCCTAGGAGCTTGCTTCAGGCCATATAAGGCTTTTCTTAGCCTATATACATTGTAATATTTTGCCCTTTATCTCATATCCTGGTGGCTGTCTCACATAGACTTCATCTTCTAATGGTCCATTGAGGAAAACTGACTTTACATCTAATTGATAGATAGTCCAACCTTTATAGCTAGTCATTGATACTACCAGTCTTACAATTTCAATTTTGGCCACTGGTGCATACATTTCATCACAGTCTAGTTCAGGTCTTTGCATGAACCCTTTAGCTACAAGTCTCGCTTTATACTTTGCAATCTCACCATTAGGCTTCATTTTGATTTTATAGACCTATTTCACATCAATTGGTCTTCTGTGCATTGGTAAGACCATCAACTTCCAAGTCTTATTCCTTTCTATGGCATTCAGCTCCTCTTCCATTGCTAGTCTCTAGTTTGGATCACTTAGAGCCTCATCATCACTGACTAGTTCTGATTCAACTAACAATGCAAAGTGTATCAACTATCCATCTGCATTGACTGCTGAATCTGATGCTAGTTCAAAGTGATTCAATCTTACAGAAGGTTATCTAGCTTTACCATATCTTCTCACTTGTTCTAGAGTTGGATGTGTTGTTGGTTATGTTGCCTGATCACCCTCCAAATTAACACTCATTGCACTGTTTAAGCTGGTTGTGGTACAATTCTCCCAATCGCATCTTTTAGTCTCATTCACCAGTATGTCTCTGTTTATAACCATTCTCCCTTTGTTTGCCCAATTGAGTCCAGTTTTCTTCTCATCCCTGTCATCCAGTTTTCTTCTATTTTGAGTAGGCACGTGTCTGAAACATAGTGAACCAAACGCTCTTAGATGGCTCACATTTGGCCTCCTTCCAGACCAGGCTTCTTTAGGTGTCTTAGTACCAAGTCTTTTGGTGGGGCATCTGTTCAATATATAGATAGCAGTTAACACTGCTTCTCCCCCAAAAATTTTGAGGCATTTTCTTTCCTTTTAGCATGCTCCTTGCCATGTTCAAGATGGTCCTATTTTTCCTTTTTGCAGCACCATTGTGTTGTGGTGTATATGGTGCAGTCACTTCATGTATCATTCCTTCTTTTTCACAAAACTCATGAAACTCATGAGATTTGTATTCACCTCCTCCATCTGTCCTAATCACTTTAAGATCACAACCACTTTGTTTTTCTACCATCAGTTTGAAACCTTTAAACACATCAAGCCCTTCACATTTTCTTTTAATTAGATAGACCCATATTTTTCTTGTGAAGTCATCAATGAATGTTACAAAATAGTTGTTTCCTCTTATTGACATTTCCTCAAATGGACCACAAACATCAGGGAAAAAAACTACCTCCATCTTCTTTGATGATCTAGTTGGTACTTCATATTTGAATGAGTTCATGTGTTGCTTGGCCTGACATCATTCCTCACATATCTGCTTTGGTATATGGATTTCAGGAATTCCTTGCACCATGCCTCTGCCCTGCAACATCTAAGACTCCTAAGATTCAAATGACCAAATCTTTGATGCCATAGGCAGTTTTCACTCCAAACACTGATTTTCACTAATTTGAATCTTAATCTTGAATGTTCTAGTCTTTGAGAGTGGTGCCTTCAAAATCAGTCTCTTTGAGCTATCAAACATCTTCATTTGTCCATGCTTCATCTTCATTGAATATCTTTTTCCAGCAGTTGCCCAGGACTCAACAAGTTATTCTTCATGTTTGGGACATAAAGCACATCACATATGAAAGACTATTTGCCATCCTTTCTCTGAATCAACACTTTGCCAACACCTTCAGCAGTCACTTTGCTATTGACAGCAAACTTGATTTCCTTATTAACCTTCTCATTAATACTTACAAATCACTCCTTATGACCTGTCATGTGATTGGAGCAGCTTGTGTCAAGATACCATAATTCTGGACATTCATCGTCGTGGCAACCATTAGCAATACATCATCTAAGTCTAAATCATTTGCATGTGCCATTTGAGCTTCATCCTCCTTTCTCTTTACCTTATTTGCTCTACATTCATCAGTAAAGTGACCCCAATTTTGACAATTATAGCATTGAATCTCCTTTTTATTAAATTTCTTCTTACCTCCTTTATTGCCATTTGATTTCTTGTTGTAATTGTCACTACTATCAAGATTCTTTGAATTTACAGCACCTTCATCAGAATCTTGCTTCTTGTACCATTTGGATTTTCCCTTTCCCTTCTTGTTTTTCACTTTATCTTGATTGTATTTCTTGATGACTTGAGCCTGTAAAGCTTGCACTTGTGTAGTTGCTGCACTCATCTCCTTTACTCTCAACTCATGAGCTTCTAGTGAACCTTGAAAGTCCTCCACTTTCAATGTTTCAAGATCCTTTGATTCCTCTATGGCCACCACTATGTGATCATATCTCTGTGTTAATGTCCTCAAGATCTTCTCCATGATCACCACTTCAGTCATTACTTCACCATTGGACCTCATTTGATTTGTGATTGCTTGCACACGATTGAAGTAGTCAACTACACTCTCATCCTCCTCCATTTGCAGCAGCTCGTACAACCTTCTCAACATTTTAAGCTTTACTTTCTTGGTCTTCTCTCCACCAGTATAGTACTTCACCAAGATGTCCCATGCTTCTTCTGATGTGGAAGCCTTCATGATTCTTTCAAATTTTTTTGAATCAACACTCTGCTGGATGTAGAAGAGTATCTTGTAGTCCGTTTTCTTTGAATCTTTAAAAGTTGTTTGTTGTCTCTCTGTTGAATTTGGATCAAGCTGATCATACCCATTTTGTACCACTTCATACACTTCTTGAGCTTCAAGTAATGACTTCATTGCACACCATCTTTCCCAAATTTTTCCATCAAGAATTGACAAATTAGATGAAAAACTCTCTAATCCATTCATGATTCTTTTCTGTTTTTTGCACTCACACTTGTGTTTCCCAAATTTGATGAATCTCACTATCACTTGTGTTTCCCTTGAATTTAAACCAACTCTCGATGCCAATTGTTAGAACACTTGAAAATGTGATGATTAAGTTGAGAGAATTAGGAATGAAGAAGAAAGAATTAAAATAATCAAATTCCGTTATTACTTCTTATACTAGAAACTGAGCTTATGCTAAATATTTATATCAAACACTTAGTAACATTGTAACAAACTCTTCACCTCTCTTAACAACTTCTAACCACCTCTAATTGTTTTATCAACCTTTATCTATCATTATGAATTACATATTCAACAAGAATGATTTCTACATATTATGATCTTATGTTACCTCAAAAATTATTTTGCCATATATTCTCCTTCGTCAATATATTGTATATATTTCTCCTCTTGTTATTCATATGTTATGTTATTATCGTGATTTCTCTTCTTCTATCTAAATTCCACTGTCACACTTTTGGTTCCAATTTGTTTATCTGCAATCGAGCCTATTCAAATTATTGGTTTTTCTCATTCTTTATTATTATACTCATTGAAGAATTGTGAAATATATCGGATCTTTATATTTCAATATTGTATCATCATTCCTTCAATCATTCTTTCAATCGATCGACTTAATTTCTGTCATTCTTCAAGCAGACAACCAGTATCAGATATTAGAAGAAGTTAGAATTGATAATTCTTATTATGATTTTACCACTTTTTTATTTATGATGTGTTATTTTTATAGAATATCACTTTTTAATTTGATCACGTATTTTTTATTTTCTAGTTCACTTTGTTTTCAAATCCAATTTAACTTCATTTAGGAATTTGATTTTTTCGGATGTGATGTTACTTGGAATTTTAGATTTTATTTGATTTTTCTGCCTTCATTATCAGTTCCAGCTTTTTTTATGTTTGGAATTTACATTTTATTATATTGGATATCCCTGCAATTAATTGTTATGATGCAGACACAAGTCACTTATATTAAATGTGAGAACAAATTACTCAAACATAAATGTCTCTTCACTCAATAAAAATCATGAGAAATAAATAAATTTTTTACCATGGAAGTATTTACTATTTAACCACGTTTCTTTTTGACAATAGGACGATGAGAATCAACGAAGAGATAAATATATCTGATGAGAATCAACGAAGATAAATATACTTGAAAATTACATATAAGTGGTGAACAACTTTTGTTGTTTTGCTACAAATATTTATCCTCGTAATAAAATAAAATATGAAGATATCGTTAAATTCCACCACGACTGAGTGACATAACAAATATAAAATAAAGTGTATGATTCATTTCTATTTATGCCCGTGATCTCTTAATTCCAACAAGTTTTTCTAGTTTTTATTTTAATTTCATTTAATAATTTATTAAATGTCATAATTATGACATTTAAAATTGAAATAGTATAAAACTATTATTTTAATTAATGTTGTCTTATCTTCCCCAATACATCAAAACTCATTGTCTATCGATAAAGAAAGATGGTTTCAACATCAAAAACAACAAAAATTAGAGCAAATATATAATAACGAATTTAAAATTGTAACCAAGCATCGTCCATCGGTTCTATTCTGGATTTATAAGTAGAAAGTTTGTCCCCTTTTCTAATCAGAGCTAAAATTAATTAGTTTCTACTTGACATTTGATCACTTCCTTGTTTGTATTTTTATTTGTTTTTTGGTGACATGATGTCCTAAGCATGCATTCAAATGATTGGCAAATATAAAAAGACCCACAATCCTACCAATTTATTAAAGCACATAAAAGATCTCTTCCAACTAAACTGCATTTTAAAAAGTAAAGATAAATATATAGATTCCAAAATATCAAAGAAACCATATTTTTAACTTTTGGTTATGCCACAATGCACTACTATATAGTATGTGACATATTTCTTGAAGTGCAAGTATTTTTTTAAAAAAAAAATTCACTCAATTATAGAAGTTAGTTCTATTATGATTGTTATGTTTGTTAGAGCATCAAATTGATCAAAAGGATACATTTGAATCCTAGTTTAGTTCATTGATGATAGTTCTATAGACAGACTTATATTTATAATCTAATTTTTCAAAAACACAACCTAAAAGTTTTCTCGTTTTAAACTTACGGTGCATTCTCACCAACCTGTCCCTTTATTTGGAATATGATTTTATAAACATCATTATGATTTTACATGGTACTACGGTGGGGTTTTATGGCATATCCATGTAATTGATCCCACTTAGAGGAAAAATAGCATACTTTTGTTGTTATTATTAGGAAATTTCTCATCCCACCCCAACATTCCCAAAAGCCCCCAACATATCCAATCCATGTAATTGGTCCCACGTAGAGGAAAAATATCACAAAATTAACATTTTACAACTTTGAACTAACCAATTTAAAGATGTAAAAAATTCTGAAATTTTTTCAAGTTAACATTTACACCTTTGAATTGTTCAATCTGAATAAATCTCATCCACGTTTATTATTTCGGAGAGGTTAAAATTAACAAATAAAAAGAAAATTTTGAAGGGATTTTGAGAATGTTGGGGGTGAGATGAGAAGTATCCTTATGATTATTGTTGTATAATAATACGATTTTGAATCTTGGCTTGTGAAACAATTGAGTAGTATCTTTGATTACCATTGTGGAAGTTGCAAATTTTACTTGTATTTCTCTTTGAGTTTTCTTACATCTTGTCATAATTACCTCGTGGAAATATAAGCCTTTATCGTTTTTTCTTAAAATTTACATTTCATTTGATGTTTTCATTCTTTGAGTCTTGGCAGCAAGAATGTGATGAGCTATTTAAAAAGGAAGACTCTCTAAGGGATGAAAATTATGCCCTAACACGAATGATCGCTCCAATTTTGTCCGACTAATTAAAAATAATTCAAAAATGTAATAATATTTTTAACAAACATTTTGTACTTATTATTATTAAGTAAAAAAACGTTTTTTTAAGTCTGATTCAATTTTGAGTCTATATGATTTCCGTTACATTACATTTAACACCAAAAATAAAATAAAAAATAGTAATAAGAGAAACGTTTCTCTTTCTACTGCATTCTTTTTCTATTTTCCTGCTTTCTTTTCCTATTTTCCCTGCTTCTCTCTTGTCCACACGCATGCTTGCTTTCCTTACTCTTCTACTTCACGCCTACTTTCTTCAGGAGCGAAAGATCAACCACTTATTTCCTTAATTATATAAGATTGCTAAATGTTCCCTCTTTAGTAGGTCAATTCATTTTTATTTATTATTATTTTTTGACTAAAAATTATTTTTTTAAGTTCAATTCCATTTTACTATTTTTTAAGGAAATAGAGGTTTAGCATTTTAATTTCACCTAAAAACAAAACAAAATATTAACAATAAATATTGAAATTGATTGAGATGAGATATCTTATTAATCTTCAATATTTATAACATCTGAGTTGTGGCAACTTGACCATCTTAAACTCCAAATTAATAATCTTTTAATAAAATTGGATTGATCAAGACATGACATCTTGTCATTACTAGTTTAAAACGCATAAGTTGTGACAACTATGTGATCTTAAACATTTTCAACTAAATTCAAACAAACAACCAAACATACTCATCGAAATTAATTTCTCAAACTCGGGGTCTTTTTCCTTCATCAAATCAACAACCTTTTTTTAACCAAATTCAAATTTCCGCAACAAAACGTATTTCTTTAAAAGCAATCAACGCATCCGCATTTTCTACTCAAGAACTACGTAACTTTGATTTCTCCATCACATCGGAAGATACATAGGAGCAAGATCGTACTCTTGTCAAGCATATTCTTTATATTTTAAATAACTTTTATCTCTAGATTATTTTTATAAAAAAAAAATATATTTGCATTTAATAATAAGGAGAAATAAATATATTTAAGTTAATATTAATTTTGTACAATTAATTATAGGTAACCGTATTTTAACGGATGTCGTAGGGTGCTAATACCTTCCCTACACATAATCGACTCTCGAACTTAAAATTTGGTATCAAAAACCATTTTTTTATTTTTAAGCGTTTCCCAATATTTTCCTATTTTAAAATAAATTTTTGTGGCGACTTCATTGAATTCGAGAAACACTCGAAATTTTAAGCTGCGACACTCGTTAAGCTTTATGTGGAGTGTCTAGAGCTCACCAATAAAAACGAATACATTCAGTTCCATCATTTTAACTCTTCTTATTGATTCCATTTATATTGTTTGTTCAAAATGAGTACTCATTTGCTTTGGGAAAATATTTAATATTTTCTATTTTCACTTTTAGTTACAAAAATGTCATCTTGTATGAGAAACTATTAAATAAACTAAGTTGGTAATAACTTTGTAAGTAAGAAAGGAACAAATGAAATCAGTAGTTAAAAGGTCAAGTGGAGTCCAAAATTGAAGATGAATTCCTTTAATTGGAAAAGACATAGAGGAACTCATAGTGCGCTTAACACCATATACTATCTCAAAATCTTAAGGCAATTAACGAGTGAAACTCACATATGGTTACCCAATGTTTTTGAATAGCGGCTATAGCGGCATTATACTGAATATAGCATAGCAAAATTTGAACAAAATATTATTGTTCTACGATATACTTTTTAGTATAAAATATTGTCAAATAGTGGCTATAGTATTATTACATAGTAGAATTTGCTACCTCCACTTTGTTGACATGGCTCGCCTCGACGAATTATTTGTTTTGCCATGCAATTTTTCTTTTCTCTCCACTGGTATCATAATGATTTGCATAGTTTGTAGTCCACCTTAAGCATGATATCCATCGTGGCTAAATTTTGTGAAATAGCTTATTCTGTGAGAAGGAACTCTTATACAAGTTGATAGAAACTGATTTTGAATACATAACAAAAATAGTGTTAATTGATAGAAAGCTCTTTACATGATGATTTGATCTCTCCCATTCTAAGTTCTTTTCCAAAACAAAAAATAAGTCTCACTAATCTCTCATTTTCTATTATTTATAATGTTGTCAAATTTTGTATAATTATTTTGGCTTTTACTTTTTGGTTTCCATTTTGGCTAGTACTATTGCTCATTTGAATAGGGATGTTGTTCCTCTGTATAAGAAGTATAGTTTCCAATAACTGAAACATTTTCCTTTATGTGTATGTTATGGCTCCTTTCATGAGTAAGTTGAATTTAAATTATTGAACTATTTTTTATGCATGAATGAATATAAC
This sequence comes from Cicer yamashitae, assembly GCA_037974755.1. Classification (NCBI taxonomy): domain Eukaryota; kingdom Viridiplantae; phylum Streptophyta; class Magnoliopsida; order Fabales; family Fabaceae; genus Cicer; species Cicer yamashitae. The sequence goes on from JBBPBQ010020323.1 coordinate 17,288,785, forward strand.
AACTTACACATTCTATATGCAAGTACGTGGGAACGAGTGCTTATAAATATATTCACAATTTTCTTCAAAATTTCAACTTATGAGTTTGTTTTAAGTTATTTTCTTTTCCCTTTTATTTTTAACATTGCATAATATTTTTTCTAGATTGTGTTTGAAGTGTTGAAGCGTCTTTATAAATTCTCTAATATCATATTAAATGCTTCCTCAAGTGGTTCCCCAATTATAGATCAACAAGGCATGGCAGTAGCTTTCAATGTTGAGAGCAAGTCATCAAGTGCATTGACATTCCTTTCACCTCTTGATTGAGTAAACTCTTGATATATATATTTGTTGAAGTTGTCTGACACTTCATATTAGCCATATTTTATTCTCAGTTAGAGAAATAGTTATAACTATATTTAATGTAATTGATATCAAATTTCTCTCTAATTATGTTACATGACTTTTATAAAAAAGAATATCATTTGAAGATATATTTAAGAGCTTTTTTTCGCTAACTCGCTCTTTTCTATCATCTTTTATAGAATCTCTATCTTTATTACTTTAAAAGAACTTTCAAAAATAATTTAAATATTTTTAAAATATGAATTTACTGTATATTATGTTTTAGTATTAGTTGGAAATTTGGCAAGAAATAGATATGTACCTAAGGAATCAAATTTGAACAATTTTTGCTATGAATTAGCTAGAGATTAGCTATGATTTTTTAAAGTTAACTATAAATTAGCTAGGAAAATGTTTACACATAATTTGCCTTTTATCTATTGTATGACAAATTTGGAAGCTATGTTGTAGCAGCAAATGTGTAACTATCTTTTTTTGCTAGAGATTACCTACAAATTAGCTAATCTATAATAACAATATACAACAGTTTTGGTTATTATAAACAACAATGGTAAACAAAATGTTGTCCTAGAATAATTTTAAAATCGATGTCTATAACCTATCAATGACAACGGTTTTTTGTTAGTATTGCTTAAAATTCATATAAATCATTATTAGTAGGCAACGCCTCATACAACAACGATTCAAAAAATATTGTCAAAAGAAAATCCATTATTTATTTATTTATTTTAAACAAACACTTTTGAGGAGCCGTCGTAAATAAAAAAATGTTGTAGTGCACTAATCAAGAATCAACTTTATAGTATCACTAACGAAACCAAAGTAACACAAAATTAAGTCACATTCAACACTTCTAGAACTAGGGACAAATTCTTGCAAGTTTAAAGTATTAATTGAAAATATAGAAAAAATAGCTTGCAAGTAGAAGTGCAGTACACGCGTCTTATCAATTATATCAGCAACTTCATCTTCGATGATGCACTGGATACTTGCTTCCACATTAATGCCATATTCATCTACCAACATTATTCTAGTAGACTATCTTTCTGCATAAGCAAAGAAATACTACACACACTACAATCTAAAATCATCATTCAATTAGTTGTACTCGTAACAGATCATAGAATAACTAACCACACTAAAATCTTGATTGAAACCACAAAACACATTTTTAACATTATGAGTTAGAAAGCACTAAATCATCAACTTTATATATAAGTTCAATTGTCTAATTGGAATAAAGGAATGTAACAGACTTAATTTAGGTATTATATATGAATTTTAACATTGATCAATAATGAATCCTGCAAACACACCCACAACAACAAGATCAACTAGTTCACAAACCTTTTTAATTCATATTCAGTATCTACCCAAACATGAAAATGGCATGATTAGAATTATCTAGCACTTTCATGAGGAGTTCAAGATATGATAATGATGTTTAAATCATCAAAATAAAATAGAAGTCAGAACATTGTTAGGTGCTGCGAAAATGAGATCTAGTAGCAATTGTTGTGCAATATCTGGAGTTGTAGACATCCGATCAACTCAAGACAAAAACCATTTGAAAAAATATATTTGGCTACATTTGTTATGAACACCACTTAGTCACAAAATGTTGTTTTGATAAATTTAATTACCTTGGAAAGACAAATTTATATCTTGGAGTATTTTGGGCCTAACTCACTTATTTTTTTTTATCCAATTAAGTATTGTAATATCTTTTTGGAAAGCCCACTTGAAGGGACTATTTTGTAATAAAAGAAAAATACAATTAATCGAATCAGAGTTAGGGACGATAACACAACCCGCAATTGTGGGTATCCACTCGAACTGTCATAGGCAGAAAAAAATCCATTTTGGTTGGGTACGGATGCAGTTTTTTCCAAAATTAAAACTCAGAGACAAGTTTAGGGGTGTAGATATTCACCTCGCCCCGCACCCACCCCATTAATAATATTATTGTCATTTTTAAATTTTTTATACATATACATATTCAATATATTTAATATTTTTTGTAAATATTATAAATTATAATCTTCTCTCTATAGAAGATATGATTTTAATATTTTTTTAATTTAATTATAATAATAATAATAATAATATAATAATAATAATTTTACCATATTAATTATAAAAAATATAATTTTTAAATTTATTATTTTTTAAAAACAACACATATAAAATTGGTGTAGATTTTTGGCAACTTTAAATTTTAAATAAAATCATCTTAAAATTATTTTTATTTTATAAACCAACACAATATAATTCTTTAAAATAAATCAACAAAAATTTAAACATAAAATCATTTTTCGCTCTATATAGTAAGTCAACCTTAGCACTTTCACAATTTATTTTCTAAAAATATTAACTTTAAAGTACTATCAACCTTGAATATTCAAGAATCACTCATGTTAATAATATGATTGTTTTTTTCACTATTTCAGTATCACGACGAACTTTTAAATTGATTTCAATAGCAAGATCAAAACTGTAATCATTCCAATACAACTCTCAACACTTTTAAGTGGTTTAAAATTAAAACTCACACTTTAAAATCAATTTTTCTTCAAAGCTAGCACCTCTAGTTTGTTTTATCACAAAAAGAATATTTTTAACTGTTGAAACATGAAAATCAACAAAAGATAGAAATAATTTTTACAGTTGCCTTTCAACCTTGAAAATATTTTCAAAGTCACATTTCAATCTAATTATTTTTTTTTTTACAAACACATTCAATCTAATATAAAAGATAGACTTGAGTCAATTTCAATGTGTATAATAAAAAGTATTTGGAATCTAATGATTCTCAACTTTTTGTTTGAGATAAATAAAGACAAACTCAGTAAATAATGATCCACATATATAGTGAAGAGAGCTAGAGTTTTCTTGAAGAGTTTTTTTGACTTGTACTTACTTGAACAATATTGGTGGATTGAAAATTGAACTATTGTCTTCATCTTATGATTGATCTTTGTTTCATAGATGAAGAGATGCTTAAAATATTTATTTTATTATGAATATAGTTGTTGGACAATCTTTCCAGCTGTAAATTGCTTTCTTTAAAACAATATTCTTATTTGTAATTCTGTCAATCAATATGGAGATCAAAACTGCAGAACATTTCATGTTTGTTTATTTAAGTGGACCTTCAAAACTTGACTTTTAATTACTCATTAAATGTTGGAAAGTCCATGTGCGAAATGTTGATTAATTGTGTGTTGCCCTTTCAAGAATATCATTTTTGTCAATTGTTCTTTAATAGAACAACCATAACATTATGGTGAATGTTTGTCCATCATTCTTTTAACAAACGGCTTAATAATTGACTCAACCTTGAAATGATTTCTTCTTCAAAGTTTATTCTTGTCATTTTGCTGAATTGCTAGAAATATTTATGGGTGCAATTAATTTGTTCCTCATGAGAACATTATTTCTTAACAATTGAGAATGTTGTCTTTTATATGAGAGGAAAAATCTTTTACTTAAGCAATACTTCCTATAATTTCTCTTGATGTTGCACATGTTGTGTCTTATCCATCAAGTATCATTGAGATACTTTATTATAAGTTTGAGTGTATTGGACACTTTCTTCATGAAGATTGATATAATATATGATATATTCCTTTTGAGATTCTTTCATAAAGATTTATTTTATATTTTACTTATCTTCATACATGTTTGAATCTATAATATATCTATTGGACATATTTCACAAGGTTTCAAATTATTATTTTGACCATTCTCCTTATTCTTTGGTTCAGAACGTTCTGAACACTTGTTGAATTTGATTCTTAAGACAACTTTTGATTTGTTTGATTCTCATTCGTTCATAAACCTGTTTGGAAAAATATCTTCTAATATCTTCATGAAGCTTATGATATTATTGTTGTAATCTTCTGATGCTATGCACTTGTTGATGTGAATGATTTCTGGTTTGTCCATTTATGTGATTCATGTTCCTTAAATAAAAACTCAAGTGCAATAATTAGAACACCATTCATAAAACTTAAATTTTTATTTCATAGAGTCTGTTGTCATCAAAACTTATATAAAAAAGATTTGGCTTAATTGCAGTTTCAGTCCCTCTATTATTACCAATTCACGGAAATGGTCCTCATATTTTAAAAGTCGATAGTTTTGGCCCCTCCCTCAAATTTTTGAACTAAAAAAAATGCGGATTTGACATATTTTTAACGACGTGACATACAATTCTATGGTATAGAACCATCTAGATGCATTAATTATTCATATGTCATTAATTAAATTAAAAATATGAAAAATTTCCGAAGTTGAAAGCTAAGTTTTTATTACGTTTTATTCAAATTTTATGGGTGTTAATCATTTTACATTATCGTATCATATGTCACGTAACTTAAAACATCTCACGTCATCATTTTTAAGTTAAAAAATCAATAGGATGGACTAAAACTGTCGACTTTTAAAATAAGGGACCAATTTCGTGAATCAGTAAAAATAGAGGGACTAAAGTTGCAATTAAGCCAAATTTTTTTTACCTCAACATACTATAGTATCTACTTAGACGCTACACACTACAATCACTACTTGTATACTTTTTCTTTGAGTAAAAAGGAAAATTCTCTTATTTTCTCATTCTCTCTATTGTTTTATATTTTATTATAACAATTATATTTTAAACATTTCTCAAAAGATTTATATTTTAAACAAAATTATTTTTAGTCTTTTATCTTATTTAGTTGTAACACTTAAGTTCTTTATTTTTTTTTATACTAAATTGGACTTTTATGTTTTTAAACTTGCACAAAATAGTCATTTATTTTATTTTTTTATTTAAAAATATCGATATATCAAGCCATGTCGTATGATGTTGGGCCACATCAGATAATTTTTTAATAAATATGTTTAAAGAATCTTTTAAAAATAAAGACTCATATGTTTATCACATGCATAATCACTTTCACCATCTTCTCGATCACCTTCATCATCTTCTTTCTCTCAAAGTATTTATTATGATGTAATACATATATATATATGAGTTTGTTTGTTAGAGATTAAAAAAATGACTTTGACTTTTTATTTTTAAAAATAAATTTTTGTGATAATTTACTAAAAACTAGTAGAAGCTATTTCAGACTTAAAAAACAATTTTGATATTAAATAACTTTAGATATTTATTGTTAGATATTTTAATATAATAAAAGTAACATTTTTAAAAAATATTTTTTCTATAATTGAGATGTTAACTGCGGTAAAAACTTATTCTTGTAACTTCAAGATATCGACTTTAAATCGTTTAAGAACAATTGTAAATTAGCCATTAATATTATTTTGATCAGTAAAATTTTTTCTTCTCTAATTTTGTTTCTCAAAAACAAAAATATTTCTTAATTTAATCATTATACAAAATACTATTATTTAGAAAAACTAGTAGCAAAAATATAAAAATAATTTTTTATGAAAAATTATTTAAACTAATTTCTTATTTAAAATTTAATTTTTAAAAAATTATAAAAAAAACATTAAAGAAGCCAAACAACATCAAACCATTTTTTTTTTGTAATTCAACACCAAACCATTTTAATTTTAGTAAAAAAAAAACAAACATTTTAAATCATAAAAAATAACAACAAACCTCACTTCTCTCTTTCTCTATCTAACCCAACAAACCTCACTACTTTTATTAAAAAAAAAAAACCTCACTTCTTCTCTCTCTAGGGTTTCGAAACAAACTCTACCACAATCGTACGCTTCACTCTTTCCCCTTCGTGATCGACGGTATCTCGATTCTCCTCTTTTCGTCGTCGATTCCCTCAAGGTTCGTCAAATCGCGTCTTTTCTCTTTTTCAATTCGAAGTTTCGTTTTGATTCTGCTTACGTGAATCTAGCTGAAGAAGCCAAGTGTGAATTTCGTTCTTTCGTTGTTCACGTGTAGTAAAATGAATGAAGAGAAAAATAGCTTGAATTAGCTAATTTATTAATTAATTTTATTTATGATTTATGATTGATTTAGCATTTCTTCGTCGTTGATGAAATGAAAGCATTTGGTAATTTTACTGAGGTGGTTTAATTTTGTTGGATGATTTGTGTGTTAGGGTTTGATTGAATGAACTTGTTGTTTGAATGGTGCAGGGAAAAGGATTGTTAATGTAATCACTGATAAATAAACTTGTTAGTTGTTGGTGATTTTTTATTGTGGCGTGTGAATGTTGTTCGATGCTTGATGATAGTTGCTATGGACTTGAATGCATCTCCAATACCGGAGGAAGATGAAGATGCTTTTGAGGAGAAGATACATGTTCAAGAGTATATTGCACCAGAAGAACGGATAGAAAGTGGAGCTGATATAGCACGCCGGGTACACTTTTTCTCTCCTTTTATTTTTTCAACCTTTTGGTTTCATGGCCATGACAGTGATGGTAGTTTCTCTATTTATAGTTGCCACTTGTGAGCTTGGGACTTATGTTAATCTGACATGGCACATTATCCAATTATAGTTTTTTTAGAGTTGTAAGTGTAACAAGGAAAGGAGTTGAATCTACATATCCTGACATTAGGGGATTATGTAAAAGTCATTTTTAGTCAATGCAGCCATGTAGTTGGACCTGTGCTAGAATCCATTTTGATGCTTTTTTGAGACAACAAGTTTGTGTTGTCGTTGAGCATCTATCTAATTGTAACTTGTCATTTTAATTTAATGAGTAGATGGTTGAAGTTATTTTGAATTTCTCATATCTCTGGATGTTGCCATAAAAGAAATATTATGATTTATGGATTGAAGGTGAATTCTATCCAAATTTTACTGCTGACTGTTAACTGATGAGTCAAGCAATTTTGATATTTGAATGTTGAGAATCATCTCTCTCTCTCTCTCTCCACCCATCCCTCTTTTTTTCTCCACATAGTGACAGCTATTAGCCAATTACTTGTTTGAATTAGCACTTTTTGTGTTCAGTATAGAGTATAATCAAAATGCTGTAGAGAGTGCCGATTTTTTTAGGTTTGTATAGGAAATATTTATAAAAAACAGTATAAAAACAGGAAAAAAAACTACAACCCCAACAATTTCCTTTTAAATAAGTTATTATTTTTTGGCTATAAAATATATGTCGCTCATGTTGTACTAATTCTTTGGGTTTCATAAGTAATTAGAGTTTCAAACTTTATATTACCCTTACCTGTCTTTTCATTAACATAAGTCCTGAGTGTTGCTTATTTTTCAGGAGCGTGAAGAAAGAAAGAGACGTTTGAAAAGAGAACGTTCAGATGAAAGACCTGTGCATCGATCACAGTCACCTCAATATGATCAACCATTTCATAAAAAGAACGTTAAATCATATGATACAAGTAGGCTTCCTCCGGGTAAGGGTTTCTTTCCATGGTCCACTTTCTGCCTTGCCAGTGATAATTAGCAATGTGATTGAAATAAGATATATTTCTTCATACAATTCTATCTTTATTTTGACCTATATTCATAATGGATTTATTATTTTATTATTATATATATTTATGAAAACTGATGATGTCTGAGAAATTATGAGAAAGTGAGAGAACATTTTTATAGGGTAATTTAAGCTATTTGAGTTCTTTCATTAGAATTAGTCAATTAGAATAGTTGCTGAAAACTTGAACTTGACAAGGAAGCACATGCGACACGTCTTTATTTGGGCATCGACAGCTAACTGAAACTAACCTTCTAACTGCCCTGTTATTCTCCCTTAAACCTAAGAAACATGGAGATAAGAGAAGAGTTACTGGTTATGTGATCAGAAGCATTAGATTCCATAACCCGGGATCCAACCAGTAAAGAAGATAGATGCAATTTGTAGAATCACTAGAATGACCTACATACAGTGGCATGTGATGATGGTTGGTGAGATACCTTGGACTATAGATACTCTATGTACCTATTATGAGACACAATGTTGTGGTTGATTGATAGCTTCAAGATTAGATTTTGCTTCCTTATTCTACAACTGAGATTGACTCATGTTAATAGAATTCTCAGTTAAATTATGCCAAACATGGCATGTGTCCGGAGTATGACCATTGAAATTAGACCATTGAGGATGACTACCATTTCATCATCCTCAGTCGCCACATGGTCACAACTATAGCCACAACCTCCATGATTGAAGTTGGAGAAAAAGTTCAATTCAAAAGAGGGACCTCATAACAACTGTTAGTGAGATCATTTACTTTAGGAACATCATGGTTTTTGTGAAGATCATGAGGCACAAAAACCATATACAGATTGTCTAGTTTATCAAGGTTTTTTTTAAGAGTATCAGTCTGAAGAATGGATGTTAGGATATAGAAATAGGGATAATTAGGAGTTTGTTAGTAGTTGGGTTCCTAGGTTGTTAGTAGTTGTATAGGAGTAACTGTTGGGTGTTTCTGTTATTAGTTAGTTGCCTTGGACCTAATCCCTATCCTAATGTATTGGAAGTCTTTAAATAGAGGCTTCCACCCCTTTAGAAATGATCTTTTATCAAATTTAGAAATTGAGTGGTGTAAACTATTGTAGGAGCGTATCCGCTCTTGTGTATCATTTTCTTTGGAGAGATTTCTCTCCTATTATTTCTTATCCTTTTTTCTAAATATTAGTGTCCTTCCTCTAAACCCTTGGAATCAAATTCTTGGGTTCCTAACAATGGATTTAATCTTTTAGTGGGTTTTGCTCTATTCAAGTATGTGGGCAGATCATGATATGTCATTTGAAGTGGCAAGACTATGGGATGGAGTCATACCACCGTGCACATCATTAGATTACACTTGTGGATCTTTCTTTGAATATCATAGCATGTTTCAAACGAGCAAAAGTGGACAACATCTTGGGATCAATGGATTTCCAAAGCAATGAGAAAAATTGGTAGTCTACACTCTACCATTGCTTCTTTGTCCTTGGTAGAGATGTCCTCAAATTTCTTCGTTAAGTGATTAAAGAGTTGTTGGCCCAGGGATCATGTAGCAACATCAAAATGCCATGCTAAAACAAATATTTCTTTTCAATTTGTTAGAAGTTATGGTTGGAGTACCAGAAAAAGGCAATTAAATCACCCATTTTTTGGAATTGTCATTGGCCGTTCCCGTGGATGATATAGCAGAATTGGAAACCGTAGGAAGATATGTAGCAAGAGAGTGAAATAGGTCTATAAAGGCTGTGGTCACTTATACAAAGCCATCAAGGGTTGGCGAAATTGTACTAGAAAGCTAGCCACAGAAAATTGGTCGTATGATGGTGCACATAGTTCACATGCAATAGAAACTTTGAACATGTCTCCCTCTCTCAACCCTGTTCACCACTCTTAGACCATGCATATAGAATAGAATCTATCTTTGTTCATGAGGTCATTTACAAGAAGTTTATTATGTGTCACATGCCAGCTCAAACCTAGCTAGCTGGTTCTCTGAAGGCTTGTTCAGCTCAGTGGTTCTGTGAATTGTATGACAAAGTCAGCGTCTTGGAATAGTTTTCTTTGCTTCAACAATCTCAATAGAGTATTGACGCTTTGTCTGTGTCTTTAAAGTCTGTCATGCACTGACTCAGCTGATGCTGAGTCAGCTAGCTATTAGTCAGTTGGTAGCCACTGTTAACAAATGGGTTTTATTTGTGAAAATCCAGATTGATAACTGTTATAATTTACTTCAGTCATGTTTGAGATTATTGGAATACATTTTATGTTACAAGTTACGATTGTTGTACATGTGAGTAAAAAAACTTATGTATCATTTTGTGCTTCACATTCAGGATGGTTAGATTGCCCTGCGTCTGGCCAGGAGATTTGTTTCATGATACCTTCTAAAGTTCCTCTTGGTGAATCATTCAATGACTGCATTTTTCCTGGTAAAAGATACTCATTTAAACAAGTGGTACATCAACAGAGAGTTTTAGGGAGAAAAGTAAGTAGAGCTTATCCTAAAAATGCAATACTTTAGTTACATGTTTGTCTATCTGTTTCTTTTACTTGTCATTGATTTTTCTTGGATTTTAATTTTTAGAGCAGCAGTTATCTTAATGAAATGAATTTCTAGATTCGAAAAAAGTAAATATATAACAAGGATCGCTATATTTAGTTTACCCAATGGCAATCTTTGCTACTATCGTACAAAAAATTTATATGCACAAATTTATTGATTTTACATTTTTATTCTCTTGATTTGCAGCTTGGTCTGGTGATTGATTTGACAAATACAACTAGATACTATCCAGTATCAGATTTGAAAAAAGAGGGTATCAAGCATGTTAAGGTTTGTAGTAGCCATACTGTATTCACCAACTCAAGATTTTCTAACTTTCTTTAAAACTGGGACATCTCTTTCTTGTTTTATATTTGAAGATCATTGTTTTGGTGTAGATTCAATGCAGGGGACGCGATTCTGTACCTGAGAATTCATCTGTAAATCAGTTCGTCTATGAGGTTTGTTTCTTTCTTGATAAGATTTTTCTTGCATAGTTATTTAGAAGAATTTAGCTTGTATTTCCGTTTCTTAGCTTGACAAGGAAGATTTAGTTTCTTTAAAGTGGGTTGTTACTTTTAGAGAGTAAATTAGGATATCTTAACCATTAAAAAATCATCAGTTACAATTTCTAAAGTAAATTTGTATGCATTTTGCATGTAATATGAACCGTTACTTTATAGATTATCTATTGTGAATTGTGATTATTTATTTAATCCTCTAGTGAATTGCTCACTTTAGGTGAGCTTGATTTGAAGAGAAATCTTTTATCTACTTGAAGGGCCTTTATTTCAATAGCAATAATGATGGGTTTGGCCAGCCAAAAATCCACCATACAAATACGGCTATAATCTATAAGCAACAACAACAACAGCCAAGCCTTATCCCACTAAGTAGGGGTCGATCACATGGATCAAACGACGCCATAATGTTCTATCATATATCATATCTCTTTTCAGCTCATTAATCTCTCTCAATTTAAACACATTTAAAAAACCTGTTGGTTATAATTTTTTTTTTTTGCAAAAGACCTGTTGGTCATAATTACTGAAAAACTAACAAACATTTATCAAAAAAACTAATTTAGAAACATAATGTAGGAATAGAATTTACAAAAAGTATCACAATCCTAAGGGATAAACCTCATAACTAAAGCTCACTGAGTGCAAATGAAAAAGTGAGATGTTTTGCTTCCTCCTTTTAGTTTTAATTATAATGTGTGTACACAATGTTTTGCTCCCCCATTTGTGTGCAGTCTATGTTAAAGAATTTTTTTGAAGTTTTTCAAAAGTTAAAAACAAATTCATGAATGCTTTGGCTTGCGGTGGAGAAAAAAGTTACATTTTCTGTCATCTTGTTTAGAAACAGTTTTGTTTACCTTTTTCTTTTGATGCAAGAAATATATCATGAATTCAGAAAAGTTGATTACAATAGTTAGGTAGGCGTCTTCATCAAATGGATTAGGATTGGTTATGCTTGTGCTTCACTGACCCTAAATTAGACCATACCGATGTTTTTGGACCTAAACCTGACCATAGTCCCTAAACTCAAAAAGAAAATGATGGTGTGGGGTTAATTAAGTATGGATCTAAGTAGGATGAGATCAAATTGATGCTAAGTATAAGCTAAATAAAACTACAAGATAAATGTGTATTAGTGTTAAAAATAAAATAGTTCATACAATTACAATTAGTAAGTATATCTTATACTTAAAATTTTCTTTTGGTATTATACACCATTGTAGTTTGATGAAATTGTTAAGAAAAAACACCAAAGTATATCACTTCACTTATTGAATTAATTTCAAATAGATATAAATATGGTACAATTTTAAAACCTAAAAGTACATATTAGAGGAGTTGGGTTACAGCAAGGACCCGATCCTTAGATCCTACTTGACCCTATTTTTATTGAGACGGGTCAAACCTAACCTCAAATGGCTCCGGGTCATGTTGGTCACAAGGCTGTGGATGTGCACACACCCTTAGTTAGGAGAAAAAGAAACAGTCAATAAGAAAACATCAAGGAATCAACTATTCTCTCAGCATTATTGGAAGACATATATTTGTAGATAGACCATGTGCTTTATGCTAAATAGAAGTCAAATGTCTAATTATCCCAAATAAGCTACTCAGACTCAGCCAAAGAACTCCCTTTAAAGATGCAAAAATTACCATGATAGTTTTTAACCATGTTATTATTTACTTTTCCAGGTTATACAATTCTTGTCACGCCAAAAGCAGTCGAAGAAGTATATACTTGTTCATTGTACACATGGGCATAACCGTACGGGATACATGATCATCCATTATCTAATGCGTTCTATGTCAATGTCGGTTACTCAGGTCAGTTTTGGATTCACCTTATTACTGTAGTTTTCTCTCTATCACCCTGTTCTCCTGTTAAAGGTGTTGCTAAAGTCCAATAAACATACTTAATCTTTGCACAATTTGTAGGCAATTAAAACTTTTTCTGAAGCACGCCCTCCAGGAATCTATAAACCGGATTATATTGATGCATTGTATGCATTCTATCATGAAAAAAAGCCTGAGATGGTAGTTTGTCCTCCTACTCCGGAGTGGAAAAGATCTTCTGAACTTGATCTCAATGGTGAAGCAGTTCCAGACGATGATGATGGAATACCAGGCCCTGATTTGCAGGTATGGATAATATACATCGTGCTTTATGATATTTTGGCCTTTTCTATTTCTCACTGAATGAACGGCTTTTTGATCTTGTTGGATTTAGTGTGAATCCTATTTTTTATGATTCTCCTGATTAGAGCTATCAAATTCACAAGCCCACTAATTATTGGCCCCAATCCACATTTTAGAGGTGCCTAAAATTTTATAGTTTAAAAGGCCCCAAAACCAAAAAGCCCCTAAAATTTTGTGGGCTTAGGTGGGTCTATGGGCCCACATTTTCAAAAAAAAATCGATTTTTTTTTTTATTTTTTTCTCAATTTTCTGATAAAAAAGATTTACAAATTTTTTTTTTTACTTTTTCTCGAAATTTTTTTGATTCAAGAAAAAAAAAATCAATTTTTTCAAGAAAAATAATATGATTTAAAATTTTTTCGAGAAAAAAATATTTTAGATTTTCTTGAGAAATTTTTCTGATATATTTCGAGAAAAATAAATTTCGAAATTTTTTCAAAAAAAATATTTCAATTAACAAAACATTGAGCTTATGAGCCCCCGCACTTAATCCCACAAAAAATAATGAAATAATGGACCGGGACCTTAAAAAATTTATTTTAATAGGGGTCTAATATTATGAGCTTAGTATGAGATTTTTGAGAAGGGGCTTGAGACTTTGAGGCTTTATTGACAGCTCTACTCCTGATAGGTACTAGGTTTATTCTTGAGAAAGCCGTTTAGTAATCTAAGAGCTTGTCTACTTTGAGAATCATTTTTGTTTTCACTTTCATTTACAAAAAGTGGATTTAACTATTTCCTATGCAAATATTTTAAAGTAGGAAACAAAAGGAAAACAAGATGGCATTTTGTCATTGAAAAAAATGCTTTCATTACCATGCTGTTTAATTAAGGCACTGGTATAAGGTTTAATAGACTTATCGTGAATATTTATATACTGTGGTTTAACCTGTGATAAATTAGTAGTTAGTAATAACATTTAATATAATATATTAGAACTTTATATGTTACTGTCTTTAAATCAAAGGGACAGACACACTCTTTATCAATATAATATATGTTGGAAGGTTTGGTTTCTTCACAATTAGAATAGTATTTCCAGTAACTGTAGATTTCAAGAAGATTCTGTATTTGATTGTGAAACCCAAATGAAGAGTTTCTATTAAAGGAAAAAAAGAATGAAGTGAAACTTGGTTCTCGAAATCGGCTCATGAGACCAAAGTTATCCAAGTCTGAGATAGGATTGCGCACGAGATTCAAGGTCTTCATATTGGACCTCAACATCTTACCGTTCCTGTAAAGTTATCTTTTTTATTAAATCAATCACCCTAATCTTCTGTTGTAGGCACATAACTCTTTTAGCTGCTTTCCACAAAAGTGTGTGCTTGATCGCCTTCACCAACACGTGCTTGTCCAATGCCTCGGAGGTGAAAGGGATCAATGACGCACTGCTGTTGAAGGCTTGAAATAACCAACATTATTAGTTGTTAATTTTGTCAGAGGGAAGAGTTGAACCCATGAGTTCCTTATCACTCCAACTCCACCAAACCACCTTATCACTCCCAGCTTGAAGCCCTTACTATCACTGGCACTTTACCAAAATCTTCATTTTTATAATATATTTTAATGTTCCAATTGATAATAAGGGTTCAAAACTAGCTGCGGATTATGCCAATAATCAGGTAGAGAGAAACATTGACCCAAAGTGAGCCATTCACATTAAAATGGAGATAAATGTAGCACATATTGAGCTCTCAATAAAGGAAAGTTTTATTTTTTAAAATAGAGGGTAGTGCAGTGACTATAATATGGGTGGTAATTAATCCTTACGAAGTTTGATACATTTAATTCTTATTTGTCTTGTCTATCTGTAACATAATAGAAATTGCGGATTCAGCCATGTGATATGTTTTAAACTTGACATCTTTCCCATTCTCTTAGGAGAACCATGAGACAGGCACTCAGATGACAAATGATGATGTTTTAGGAGATGAGATACCCGCTGATCAGCAAAATGCATTTCGACAGTTCTGTTACCAAACACTTAGATTGGGTGTTGGGGTAAGGCTTTTTGTTTTCATGCATGGGTTTATTCTTAGATTTGAGAACTCATTTTTAAAATTATGAATTTTACGTTGTAATAATGTTGTTGCCTTTACCATGTTCATTTATATTACAACAAAGGAATTGATGGTGCATATTCTGCTAGTTTTTACACAATCATTTGATCCTATCCTTTTGTTTGTCACATTAGGCTATTATCCTTGTCATTTGATGTGCTTGGACTTGTCGCAATATGTTTTCAATGCTGTGTATTCTATTAGTATCTTTTATTTGAGAGGTTTTGCTGTTCTTGTTACTTGGAGTTACCACTTACATGTACTCGTTTCCTGATTATTTGGTTTTTTCATTTTTTGTTGTGTTTATATTTGTGCGTTTCCCATTCTAGGTAAGCTTGGTTATGTGATATTTATATTATTATGGACTTTTTTAATGTTGACTTGTAGGTCTGTAAGTATGCGAGACACTTTTAAATGAATATGTGGAAAAGTCATGTATGAGTAGCTCTCATTAATTTCGTGATGCTTCTTCATTTGTACTGCAAATAATGCCTTAGATGCATGGCTGGAATTTATATAGGTCATTATTTTTGAATGCTCATCAAATAAACCAGATGCAGTATATTCTTTTGGAATTCTGTGTTCTAAATTGCTTTTGTGGGTGAACTAAGCAACCAATAACAATGGTTCTTTCAGAATCTGTTTACAGATCATGCCTTTCTTTTCCTTCTTTTGTTTTTATGTTTTACCTGCCTTATTCACCTCTCATGTTTGGCATAGCAAGTTCACTAACTACTAATATGCAGGCCAGAGGACACACAGTGTTTCCAGGTTCACACCCAGTATCTCTCAACAGGTTCTATTTATCTGAGCCATTAAAATTTGCTCTGAATGTTATAATGTTGTGTTTTTTTAATGATAAATGTTAGAATTATGTTGGGGGTGGGCGATCGAACCGTCTCACTCCTTTACTCTCCCACCCCAACCACCAAGTCAACCTTATGACTCCATTGTGTTTGTTGTGTTATTATATACCTTGACTCAGACAATTGTGCATAGTAGTTTGTAAACTTTGTATTGTGCTGTCTATTGCGTTTTCTTTTTTGTTAATCCTTTTTTGCTTAATGGGTTAACTACAACAATTACTACTGTTTTTTCTGAACCTATAAACTTTCAGTTTTTCCGGAAGATAATTTCCACTAGTTATCGGACCTCAAATTATAACCCGACATGTATCTTCGTGTTCAAAGATTTTATATCACTAACTAACCTCTAAACCCTTTAGTAGTTGCATATAACAAATGTGAGGGAATGATTTTTTTAAATACAACTCTGGTAACAGAGATAACCGAGAATTCAAGGCATCATCTTCTTAATGTAATTACAAACCATTTATCTAAGCCATATCCTCGGATGCTTAGATTTTAATTGTATCCTAGAATCAGTAGTCATTTTACAGTAATCTCTTGCAAATCTTGTTTTCTAGTGGTGGGGTGGGGGTTGGACGTAAGAGAGGGTGCAGCGGCTGAAAGTCCATCATCTGTATTCCCTTCAAATGAATCAAATTCAAAGTCTGAATTTGGACTTGCCACCAAAATTTTGTTATTTTTTATAATTATATTCAGCGAGTTTTTTCTCTTCCCATTATTGAAAACTAAAGTTTTTGTTCTTGTGTGTCCTTGCAACACATCTTAATGCATAACAGTTATATTTTTCCCTATTAATTACCTAAATAAGAAAGAATTAAATTTAAGTATTTATATATTTTTGTTGTTTTCTAAATTTACTTGTTTTATTGATTATTTGATTTCAAGACATTGCTCCTTATTAATTTGACATTTTTTTGGTGATTCTATATTAAACTTGGTTATGTTGGTATGCAGGGATAATTTGCAGTTATTACGACAACGTTATTATTATGCAACATGGAAGGCTGATGGTACACGATATATGATGCTAATAACATTGGATGGGTGTTACTTGGTTGATAGAAATTTTAATTTTCGAAGGGTCCAAATGAGGTTTCCTTTCAGGAGTAGTACAAATGACGTATGTATGCTACTTTAAATTGGAAATTTCTGATCTGATAGTGGTTGTTACAGTTATAGCGTGTTTAACATAAATAGATTTTGCGACATATGTAAATATCATTATCACCTATAACTAGCATAGTAACCTTACATTATTTAGTGATTACCTTGCGGTAAACACTATGCCTCTATATATTATACTATGTGTTATGAGTAATGCAGTTCCTAAATACTGTTCAACGTTGTTTCTGTGGCGACTCTTCATGTTGTGCTCCAATCCTGCATTTTTCTTTCTCACTATGCCCCTATTCTGGTGAGTCGTCATTACAGTATGTCGACCTTGAATTTTCAAGATCTGGTCAAATCACTAGAGTCACCCCTGGCGTTCCTATACTGTCCAGTGGCACCAGTGTCAAGTACTCATTGGTGCTTCTGTGCTGTGATTTTATTTCTATGGTGTTCTCTTTTTCTCATTTCAACCATGCATTTTCTAGTCCAATATCCTTTTTCCCTTGGTTATCAACAGTTAATCACTAGAAGTGGAAAAGTACAACCAGTTATAACCTGCAGCGCTACCAACATTTGGAAACTCTGCTCCTCCTACTCTCATGAACTTTGCTGCTGAAGCATGACTATGTTCTCCATAATGTTCTCTAGCTTCTTTTGGACTGAGCATTTTTCCAGTCTACTCCTGTAGAAGTTATATGAGAATATAGATTTAAATAAAGCACGGGTAATAGTTTGTTGATGACAGTTGTAACCAACTCAAAGTTGGTGTAGGTTATTCCTCTATTAGTGTACATCAACAAACTACGCTCTCCTCAACAAACCGTTACACATGCTTTATTGAAATATATATTCTCTTATAGAAGTCATCCTAGTGGGTACAAGCTTTGGCTGCAGTGGTAACATTTATTGTTGTGGTATTCCCTTAGAAGTGGCTATATTTGTAACAAGCTTGATGTGATCTACATATTTCTACACAAGTGATAGTGTTACATATAGCATGTGTAAATTTGATGATGTTCTGTAGTTATGAACTCATGATGATTGATGTAAAGTAGCTTGGGATACGGCTGTAAGTTTGTTACTTTGGCTCGTAATGAGCTTCTTGATAGATTGTAATTGTACTATTATAAGAGATCAATGTGCAGCCTGGAGAGAATTTATTTTCTAGCACTCTGTTCTGATGTAAATTATGCAGAGACTGAGAATTTGTTATATTTTGGTTATAAGGGTTTGGGCGAGAAGACCCACCATTTCACATTACTTGATGGTGAGATGGTTATTGATACCCTGCCAGATTCACAGAAGCAGGAGAGAAGATACCTTATATATGACATGATGGCAATCAACCATGTTTCAATAATAGAGGTATGGTTTATACGTGATTGCCCAAAATAATGCTGGGTGATCTCATTTCTATTCAAGAGTAGCTAAGATAACTCTAATCTTGTGTTTTGATTATTTTCAGTCTATAATTCATTAAGTTATGTTGGTTAGACACAAATTCTATCATTTGCCTCCCATTTATCTCTTGCATATCATGGTATCAGAGTCTGATGCGAGGGAATCCTATATTTTGTGTAGTACTGTAGTTACATTTTCATTGTTACTTTGATTGCATGTAGCTTGTTAGTTGTTCAAATTTCTTTTCAGTTTATCAGGTCTTGTAAACTATATATAAGATCTAAGAACCACTATTCGTATCACCCAAGCTTATTTAATAGTCTATGATTTTGTCAAATCTTGAATTTTGAGGTCTTTTTGTCTTTTGTATGTGTTAATAGGAAAGTGTGTTTGAATGTCTTCCTAACAAAAACAGAAAACCGTTTTCATATTCTGTCGACTATACAATAATGTTGGTTGTAAGGTATATTATATCTTATTTCTAGGTAGTCTAGTTGCTTTTGCACCCATCATTCCGTCACTTATGAGTGACCATCATTTGGAACCTCAGTATAAGGTCAATCATAGGTTGATACGTGTTAAGAGTCCCACATGGATGAGATATGACCTAAAAAAGTGCTTAATAGTGAGAGGCATCCCTCACTCTATAAGCTGGTTTTGTAGGGTTTAGTTAGGTCTAACCCAAATTCTAAGATAGTTTCAAAGCCTATCTGATATCCGTTGGGTCACTCGCTGTCAGACCACTCTGGCAACGCTCTAGATGTCCAGTACTGAGAATGAGATGATGTGTTAAGAGTCCCACATTGGATGAGATATGGCCTAAAAAGTGTTTATAAGTGGGAGGTATCCCTCACCTTTGTTAAGAGTCAGTTTTGTTGGTTTAGTTAGACCCAATCCAAATTCTAATGTATTGGTTGCAATCTCTCCATCACATTTGTCTGTCAAAAGGGAGTTATCTGAGGATGCTGTGGTGAACATTTTAGTCGGGCTTTCTTTAAATATGTTGGAAAACCTTGATTTGGTGCATCATAATTTGAAAAGTTTTCCTTAGATGTTTTTATCTTCTCTATTTTATTTCCTTCCTTTCTTGGTTATTTGCTCGCTATGTATGCTTATTGATTAATAGCCCAAATTTGGTGCAGCGACCCTTCTGTGAGAGGTGGAAGATGCTTGAGAAAGAAGTGATTGAACCTAGGAATAATGAACGGCAACATATATACCAGAGCAGAAATCCTTACTATAGATATGATCTGGAACCATTCAGGGCATGCATCTTGAGCCTTAAATTGATCATAGAATATTTTAAGCTTCATTTTTCTGTTGTTGCTAACTCTTGATATGTTTGATATGTTGTTTAGGTGAGGAGGAAAGATTTTTGGTTGCTTTCTACTGTCACAAAGCTTTTAAAGGAATTCATTAAAAGACTCTCACATGAGGCTGATGGTCTCATATTTCAGGTGGGTTGTGAGTGGTGATCAGTGATCACTTTCAGTGTAGTAGACACCAGAATGAGAATTCTTGTTCTGTGCTAAACTAGCAAGTCACTCAGTTACTGTTGTTTAAGTCGTGGCTTGGTATTCCCTTTTTGGATCTTTGCTTTTGAATCTGTTGATTGCTTCCTTAAATGGGATCTGCGCAATACATACTACTATTGCAACATAATCAGTATTAGAATAAATCTTTGTGGCTGATTCTTGATATGAGACTGGTTAAAGATTTGGAAGGAAAGGAACCAATGTACATTGACTACCTCTGCCTCATGGTCCATTCCTTTTACTTCCAAATCCTTGTTAACGTATAATGTTCTTCTTTTCCTTTGTTTTGGATACAATGAACGTTGTTACTGATAATATTACTTGCCAGGGTTGGGACGATCCTTATGTACCACGTACTCATGAAGGACTCTTAAAGTGGAAATACGCTTATTTAAATTCAGTTGACTTTCTCTTTGAGGTTATTATCACCTTCTTTTGTATGGTGTTGGGAATTTCTGATGTCTCTTGGTCAGTTGTATTTTGTTATTGATATAGCCATTTAATTTGAAGCTGCTTCTATTGACAGATTGAAGGTGATCGGGAGCTACTTTTCCTCTACGAGCGGGGAAAGAAGAAACTCTTGGATGGGAGTAGGGTTACTTTCAAAGGTCAGACAAAGTTCATTTTATTTTCTCCTTGAATAAAAAGTATAATTCTCTAGATGAATGTAATAAAAATTAAATTTCACATACCTGAGTTATTCATGAGCTATTAAAGTCAAGTCTATAAAGCTTGATTCAGTAAAAATAATCATATTGAATCTCAAGGATGTGTAGGTTTGTTAACTAAACAACCAGTTTGATTAAACATTTGACTAGCTAAGATCAAATAATTTATGAATAGGTGCATTTGCATTCCAAAGGGCATTATTCGATTCTTGATGTTGCACATGTCCATGTCAATTTCTAGTGCCAACCAAAAAGTGATTTGGAAAGGATGCAATTGCCTGTCAATTTGTTTAATTTGATGCTTTAGTAATCTGGATGATGCTTCATTTTACTCATGTATCATGTTGTCCTTTGTTTTAATTTTTGATGATTTTAATATAATTTTTTATTGTCAAATTTGCAGTTTATAGTTAGTTTGTTTTATTTTAGTGGCACTTTTACTTCAATTACTTTCTGAAAATGTTAAATCTGCAGATGATTTAGATCCCTCAGATTATTCTGGAAAGATCATCGAGTGTTCTTGGGATTTTGATAAGCTGGAATGGATATTCATGCGAATTAGGACAGATAAATCAACTCCAAATGAGTTTAATACTTACAGAAAGGTTCAATACCAACTCCCATTTTTTAATTTCCCTCATATCTAAATCTGTACTTGGCTTCAGCCATTTACTTAATCTTATTATAGGTGATGCGAAGCATAAAAGACAACATCACAGAGGAAGACCTGTTGAATGAAATAAATGAGATAATTCGCCTTCCCATGTACGCGGACAGGATAAAAATCGATAGTAAAGCAAATCAGCTAAAAATCGATAGTAAAGCAAATCAGCATACTAATGCCGCAAGGCGAAGGTGATTCATTGTAGTTAGATAGGGACTTATATTGCCTTTAATTATTTCACTGGTGGGCGAATGAAGTGTAGGACATCAGGTGAAAAAAGATCATATGTATCCACTGGTGTTTCTGCATCTGGTATTTATTGGAAATTGTATTGGATTTGGCCATCATCCAAAGGTTGCTTATGTAGTTAGGTAGTCCTTGCAGCAGTGATGCTGAGTTGCATCGCTCTGTCGGCACTGCACAAATCCATCCTAAATCCATTTCCTGTAGCTGCCCAGATCAATAGAGCTAGGTTTAGGATATCGCTGTATATTATCAATTTTCGTTTTATTTAGTGATTATAAGTTATTCATATGATACCTGATTCTTAGATTCAAGTTCTCCATCATTACATTGGTTAGAATTTTCCGTCTGTGAATATCAATTTAATTAGTTGTAGCAAGACTTCCATTCTCTTTGGGCGCAAAGTTTTCATTGGCATATCTCGGTGCAAAATGTTTTGATCCAAGAGCTTAACAAGCCACTGCTGCTTATTTTACTGTTGAATAGCTCTTGCAGAAAAACCCTTAAATGTTTGATATGTTTTTTGGGCTGAGAAATGTATTTTCTATAGCCAGAAGAAAATGATCACCTAAAAAACATGAAAGAACCAGCCATTTAAATTGTGTCTCATCGACGACATCAATACTACATATACAAAGATCAATGAAAATGTCTTGAATGTGAAATCACTACCCTTATGGTATCCATTTAATAGTCTAAAGAGTAATATGTTCACAAGCGTGAATGTTCAAAACTATACTTTACAAAAAATTAAGACACGTTCTCAGAGAATTGAAAGCAACCAACAATTTGCTCCTCAAAACTTCAATTGTCAGTCAAATCATTCCTTGGGTATTAAAATATTTCTAAAAACGATTAATTGAAGTGAACACTTGTGATTTCTTATAAGAAAAGTGGCAAGACCTATTTAAGTGCGTGGCAGCTTTAAAGTATAAAGAATATGCGAAACAAGATTTATTTTATGGGGAAGTTGTCCTGTACATACTGTCTTTGTGTATTGTTCTCGGATCATAATGGTGGAGCCATTAGTGGTTTGAGTGGAATTATTGGGGTCAAAGATAACAACGAAACGGTCGAGGCTCGACTACAAAAGTAACGAAGTTCGATGTTCAGCTGTAAGTAATAGAGCATTGGTGTTTAAGAGGTCTTGGAGTTGGGTTTGTAGATAGGTATGAAGGAGTTATATTGATCTGGGTAACTAGAAATGCAGTGAGTGTGATGGTGAAATTGGGACAAACGTACCCCTATCCCACAATTATACTTGTATAGTACATTATTTTGGACCGTTGTAGAATTTATCCATCTCGATCTATACTCTTGAATGATATTTTTATATTCGGCCATAATTGCCTATTAATTTAGATATCATTCTGACTTTTAAGCATTTCATCCTTACATGCCTTATATTTAAAGACTATGGACCATCGTAAAACATTTGTGTAATTCGGTAAAATTCATAAAAACTAACCACTAAGAAGTATGGATGAGTAAACAAATGAAAGACATTAATGACACTACACTATTTAGTAACTACCACCACCATTGCCTATTCCAACTTATTTAAATAGGGAAGACTTAATTATTGTAAATGGAGCTCATTTATTCTACCAATATAAATACAGACAAAACACCCCAAGGTCTTGATCACGGTACATTGTTGACAAACCCTCAAAAGTTCTGTAAGAACATTTGACACCTATCACGAGGCCATATTGATTAGCAGCACAAAATGGTCACGTAGTGATGGAGTTGACATGAAAATCTCGCCAACCAATCATGCAGTGGTGATTTATGGCTTGAAGGTTTCAATCTAGCTCATTCATTCACTTCTTACAAAAGTCCTCAAATCTAAATAATTTCCTATGAAGGAGTATCTGAACTGAAGCACCATTCCCTTGCTAATTCTCGGCTATCGCTGGAAAATTGGAACGGGAACCAACATCAATGTATTCCATGTTCTTTAACAAATAAAATAGAAAGGCCATTTTGGGTATTTCATTACATATGCGAGCTGATTCGGACACTATAATTTGGAATCTTAGGGGGAGCTTATAGCGGCCAGCAAAAGAATGAAACTGGTTTTGGCGTGTGCAATAACATTCATTATCATATCTTTATTTAATACACATATATGATAATATTATTTTTTGTTATATATTTGAAATACATCTTGGCATTATATAATATACATTATAATTAAATAATAAAATTACTAGAACAATTACATAGTATTTTTTATTATCGAATTAACTTATTACACTTTTAAATATTATAAATTAATAAAAATATTAAAAATTAAATAAGCAATAAAATAATATTATATTCAATGTTGTTCGTCGATGATACTAAATAAATAATTTAAAATTAAAAAAAATTACGAGTGACCAAATAATTTTATTTTAATTGTTAAATAATTTAAATAAAGATATGATATATATTATATGTGAATGAAAAACTACTTTTGTAAATAAATTATATTTATTTTAAATTTTTAATTAATTTTCATATTTTTTAATTTTGAAGACTAATTTATTAAATTATATAAAAAGACAATATTACTTAATAAAATCATAAATACTTTTTAAATTAATTATTAATATTTTATTTTCATGTATAATATCAAATTCTACTAATTTTTTTATATTTATATTTTATTAAATTTATTAAATTCTACTAATTTTTTTTATATTTTAGATTATATTTTAGGATTATTTTTTATGGAGCTAAATATCACTAGAAGGGGGTTGAATAGGGATTTTGGCGTTTAAAAATAGTTTGAAGAGTTTTTGAGTTTCTGTCCTCTCTGAGAGGATGCGAACTGGAAAATAGATTTTTAAACTTTTTAAATAAAAACAGAATAAATACAAGGAAAATATAAAGAGATAGACACACAACTTTTATACTGGTTCACCCAAATATGGCTACGTCCAGTCCTCACACCCATGTGATTTCACTAAGAATCAATCAGATCAGCCTCTAGTAGAGGATGATTACACTTTGTGTTTTCTCAAGCTTCACCAAGCTTACAACCTTGTTCTTTACAAGTTTCAAATATTTTCAAGTACACCTTACTTGAAAATTACAGAGTGATATGAGTATGATTTCTTTCTCTTTACTTAAACACTTTCTAAAAAGATATTTCAAAGATCTAGTGTATGAATGTAGAAAGTATAAAGAGAGGATGACTATTGCTTATGATAGACTTAAGATTATTGATCTTTTTTCTGCAATGTTGTGGTGTGTCTTATGATGAATAGCTTGCTGCCTTTTATAGAGGTCTTGTGATGTTCTTTCCATGTGACAAGCTCTTGTGACCGTTTGAAATCAAATCAAAACAATCCATGGTCTTTCATCATATTTACGAAAATGCCATCCAGCTGTCCTTGGATAGAAGCAGTCCTTGGACAGAAGCAGTCCATGATCTTGTGTTGTCTTTTTCTTTTCTCATTCTTCAAGACCAGTAGAACTTCTATTTTGAGTTTGTTTGTAGTTGCCTTTCTGTAGATTGACTTTGCTTTATTTTTTCAATCATACAAGAATGATATATAGGTCTGCACATTAGCCTTTGCACATAGGAAGGTAGTTTGCAACATGTGACTATTTGAAAATCCATGCTTTATGCCATCCTTGTACCTTGTGCAGCTGGCCTTCTAATTTCTTTTGATCAGATGCTTTATATATTCATTTATTAATACTGCTTTGACTTCTTTTGATGAATTAGAAACATTATTTCAGCGAGGATGAGAAGTTTCTACTTGAAGACTCATCCTCTCAAGGTTCTGTCCTATCCTCCAGCTTGAACACTTAAAAGATTGACCCAGATTTTTCTCCCTTTTGATCTAATTGAAAATTAACCTGTTTTCTTATAATAATTCACTCAAAAGCACAGATTAGTCATTAACCACAATCATAATCTTTAAATAATTTTGTTATCATTAAAATCATTTGAGAGATTTTGTCTCAACAATTTTTATATTTAAATTTTGTATTTTAAATTATATTCTATATGGGTAATTGAGTAAGTTACTCTTCTTACCCTATCTTGGTTTCTTACTCAATAATTTCAATTAGAAAGCCAAATATAATAGAGTTCTAGATAAACTTATCATATTCTGTTTATGACTTGTATATGAGTTGGTCCAACCCGACCAATCCAATCTAGATCGACCCAAAAAACGGTTTGGGTGGGGTAAATGAATGTGAATGGACGGTCTTAATTTCACAAAATAACAAACTGCTCAAAAAAAAAAATTGGATATTGAATAAAACCAGACCCAACACATTTTACACCCAATTCATAAAACTATTTGGTTACTGTAGGATGCTACACTTTAATTATTTTGATACTTGCGAGCATTTTATGCAATTTTAGGAACCTTATAACTTAAGTTATATATTGATGCTTTCTATGAAAGTAATTTATGATGAATTTTATGATTTTGATATTCTCCTTAATTGTATATTTATATATATTAATTGCTAAAAATGTAGTGAAAACAAGTTACACTATTTTTGAGAGAAAATTAAGGTTGTGAATTTTTTATAGAAAGAATATGATGGTTCATCACTAATAATTAAATAAAAAAAATGTGGGTAACCCAATATCCAATCCAAAAATGAGCGATTTGACCCAATTCCAACCCAATACCGTAAGAAACCTTTTCTTTTTACCAAACCCAACCCAGTATTCATTCTATACATGGTTTGGATTTGGGTTTTGGTCAAATCCAACCTAAACTGACTCACGTAAAGCCCTAATTCTATTGGTTCATCAAAAACTAAATTCAAACAAAGTATAATAACTTATTTATAGCATGTTTCTTATAATGTTCATCAAACAGTTGTAAAAGGATCCAATTATAAAAATAGAGGTTACAAGATCGTTACGAAAATATATATATATATATATAAATATATATATATATATATATATATATATATATATATATATATATATATATATATATATATATATATAAAGAATGATGTGTTACATAATGTGGACTAAAGTTAATTAGGGTTTTGTTGTTGTATGTTGCGGTTTAAATTTGTTTAAAGTCTAATAATGTTTAATGAAGGATTAAATAAATACTAATTTGATCGTCAAATGCCAACATAGTGTGGAAAAAGCCATTATTAATTCTTTATTCTTATATGATAGTACAATTGAAGAATTTAATGTTCGGTTGATGCACAAGATATGATAAAGACATGATATAAAATTGAATAAAGATAAGATATAATAGTGGCATGATAAATATTATCATATCCAATGTTTGATACACACGTGATAACCAACCAGATAACAATATTTTATTTTGTCATGTATTTGATACACATCCCATCAATATAATATATATATTATATTGAAATAATAAAATTACCATTGTGAACAATTACATATTAGTTTTTTTAAAATTAACTTATTATATTTTAAATATTATAAATTAACAAAAAAAATACTAAATAATTAATTAAGCGATGAAATAATTTTATATTTAAAACTATCCATTGATACTACTAAATAAACAATTTAATTTTTAAAAAAACATCACGAGTAACTAAATAATTCAATTTTATTTGTGAGAATATAAATAAAGATATGATATATATTATATGTAAATGGTAGAAATGTCCTTGTGATAAAATCATAAACATTTTTTAAATTAATTACTAATATTTTATTTTTAAGGTTAAGATCAAATTCTATTAATTACTTGTATATTTATATTTGATTAGATTTACATTTTTATATTTTAGATTATATTTTATTTTTATATTTATATTTTATTGTATTTCAATTTTATATTTTATAAGGGTAATTGAATAAATTACTGTTCTTATCCTATCCTGCTGGTTTCTAACCCAACTCATATTCAGGATATAAATTTCAACTAGAGAGACATGATATGATAGAGTTCTCGATTAACTTATCATATCTTGTTGGTTCATCAAAGAATTCAGACAATATATGATAACTTATTCCTATTATGTCTCATATCGTATTCCTCAAACGAGCCCTAAAAGGTTGGTCGGTTTTTAGAAAATTATATCATACGTAGTTTTTATTAGTATTACAATTGAAGGCATTTATATTTTGATCTTTTAAGGTGAGTAAAGTATAAAGTGAGAAAATCAAGAGTTGTTGTTATACCAAACTTACTATTAATTATGGTGTATCTATAATATCGAACTTTGATTTGTTATTTAATAGTTGATATTACTTACTTTACTCTATAAATTGAATTGCCCACTTTAGAGAAGTCGGATTTCTCATTGAGGGGATGAGTTCTTTGAGGCAGTATTGTTTCTTGAGTAAATCATCAAATTCGTCATGACTTTGTAGGGCGCTTTCAGAGATTATAAATATTTCAAAAAGGTTTTCGACTTTGTCAAATTTTACTCATATATATTAATAGTAAGTTGTTAAATATAAAGACTAAATTGATAGTAAATTGTTAAAATAAAAGACATAATTAATAGTAAGTGATAAAATATAAGAACCTACCTTACGTTTTAATAAATCTAAGGATATTTTTGAAATATTTATAATCTCCCGCTAAAATACGGTAGTAGAGCAAAAACAAACTCCCACTGTAAAATAATGTGCACGAATCAAAATTTTCACTAAAACATTGTGGACGAGTTAAATTATAATAGAAGAGCTCAAAACCATTAATGATAAACGTTGCCAGGTTAGGTCTCCTGCGAATTTTATATGTGGTCGAGGAAAATATAATTGAAGAAGATCTTATGTATAATTGAAGAGAATTAAGAAGTCATATGAAACATAGTTATGGTTGGATAAAGCACTCGACGTACTGAAATGCATACTTTATTCAAAAAAGCGCTTCAATAAATATTATTTATGGACACAAAAGTATTTCATCCTTATATGTAGGCTTCATTTTTGGGAGGTTGTAAGATCAAACCCATAAAAACTAACCACCAAGAAGTATGGATAAGTAAACATAAGGAAGATATTCTGTGACTCTCCACTATCTAGTAACTATCACCATTATTGCCTGTCCCAACTTCTTTAAATAGGGAAAACCTAATTCTTGAGATTTCCAGTCTTTTAAGTCGGGTTACCATCATGAGTGACTCTATAGGCAATAGTTCCATCCATTTGGATGTATTTAGGAATTTCTCTATAACTAATCCTTTCGTCAAAGGATCTGTTAAATTCTTAACAGTGCGTACACGATCCACTATAAGAGCTCATTTAAAAAGTAACTTTCTAACAGTGTTGTCCTTACTACGTATTTGTCGTCTCTTATCGTTGTAATAATGATTCTCAATCTTTGCAATAGCTGCGGTACTATCATAGTGGATCAACACAACTGGCATAAGTTTTTCCCATAAAAGGATCTCAGTCAGCAAACATATCAACCAACTCGCTTCTTCACTAGAAGTAGCTAGTGCTATCATTTCAGGCTCCATAGTGGACTGAGACAATATCGTATGTTCTTCGATTTCCAAGATACAACACTGCCAGCTATACTAAAAATATAGCCATTGGTTGCTTTGGAGTCATCTGATAAAATGTTCCAATCAACATCACAATATCCTTCAAGGACGACAAGAAATCTTTGATAATGTAATATGAGACTCATGGTCTTTTTAAGGCATCTCATGACTCTTTCGATAGTGTGTCAATGCTCTATACTAGATCTACTGGTAAACCTGCACAATAGTCCCACGGCGTAGGCAATGTCAGGTCTAGTACAGTTAGTGGCATACCTGAGGCTGCCAATGTTCTTGAAAAGTTTCGCACTTGGATCATATGGTGTGTAAGCAGGTTATAGTCAAAGTATTTATATTTCTTTAAGATCTTTTCAACATAGTGAGACTGATCAAAATAAATTCTCTTTTCTGACCTAGTAATCTTGATTCCAAGGATTACATTTGCTTCTCCGAGATCTTTCATATCAAAGTTGTTACACAACAATGATTTCAACATATTTACAGCATGAATGTTTGAACCAAATATGAGTAGGTCGTCTACATAGAGACATATGATAGTGCACATTCCATTTTCATATTTATAATAAATACATTTGTCTCATTCTTTCGATTACTACGACCACTTCTCTTAGCCTCTTGTACGTTTATTCATATGTTTAACAATGCGAATGAGTTTTTGATTCTTAAATTTTTTAGAGCTAAATGTAATCCTTCAAAAATATCCCTATCTCACTTAGGTAGTTTGAAAATCTCTTTCTAGTGGTTGGTTCAAATGTAACACGAATAAGACCTCTTAAGGCGTTTTTGGTTTGCTTATTGCGTCATTATTTTCAGAGACCATAGATGTTCGATTATTGGGTGTTTTGCACATTTGATTGGTAATGATAATGTATTTGTTGTTGATTTAAATGCACCTATAATTGCAATAAGAATTGTCTTCTTGAAAGGTTGAAATTTTTTTGACTTGAGTATGACTCTTTATTGGTTGTTAGTACCTTCAAAAAATTATAGTTTGTTTCTTGGAAGCGAAATAGATGGAGTAACATTTTATGTCTTTGTCAACATATGAGCTTTGTTGTTTCTCATATATGTAGAGAAGTTAATAGTTGTGTTGACAAGTTTGCATTATTTGGTATTTCTAGCAAAACTTACAATTGTTGGACTTTGTCATTTAGTTTTATTTTCGAGGATTTTAGTTGAAATAAACATGGTATTCCGTTCTTTAGATTTTATTAATTTTATTTTCCATGGGTTTTTTTGGGTCTCATGTTTGTTCTTTTTTACTTTTTTATTTATTGATATTTGTTTGTGATTGTTACTTTTGGTTAGTGAATATAGTTTGGATGAATGTCTTCTTCCAATGCTACTTGTATTGATTGATAGTGTCCTCTTTCACCTTCTTTGGTATGTTAATTAGAGCATTTGTGGTTATATATATCATGTATGCAATTAAGAGGAATTTTTTTCATAAATGGCGAGCTCACCCTCCATAGTCTTGGCCTTTTTTGATTTCATTTATTGTCCCTTTATGATTTTTAGAACTTTAGCAATCATTCTCTTCTTATCTCCCATTGACATTCTTTTGTTTGTTTTTGTTTAAACTTATTGCAAGTTTTCATTTTTTGTCTTTTTATAGGTCCTCTAGTTCTGATGGAATTATACAAAATTGCTCGAAGGCGTCTTAATGATATGTTGTAGTCTTGGCCAATAGTTATAGGAAACGGTGGGTATGTTTTTATCATTTTCAATTATGGCACCAATGCTCTATCTATCTCCGATGAGTTTGACCATGAGGTTGTCCTCCTCAAAGAAGGCCAAAAATTTTATTCTTTGATTTAGTTCCTTCGATTAGACCTCTTTTAAAAGTGAGAGAAATAAACATAAAAAAGGTGTTGAATTGTAGTTTACAAAATTTTTCTCTAAAATTCATCAATATTTTTTTTTCAAAACCTTAAGTGATAAAGTTTAGCTTACATAAATGAATGTTTTGAATGTCTTTGACTAAAACAGTCTTGTTGAAAGAACATGTTAGTGATAAAATCATATATGAAAACAATGAAGAGAGTAGAGATTTCTTTTAAAATATTTTTTTCTACCAAATTCAATGAGGTTGTGTGTTCAATCTTCACTTGTGGCATTTCAAAGCTCTTTTTAGTGATTACTATTCTTGACAATTGACGAGTATTCTCAAGATCCCATATCGTAGGTGTGACTCCTACCTTGTTTCATGATGTTTGTTTCCTTCTATGAATGACAACTAATGTTCAATTATATTTGTTGATGACGAAGATACATTTTCGACGTGTTTGCCTTTGTTTAAGCATTTAGGTTTAGGCTTATTTATCTCTATTGTAAAAAGTGTGACATATTGTGTTGAATCACTAATCATTCTCATATAAATTTTTTATGGAATATTGGGACTTAAGAACAAAGTAACTAAATTGATTAATGAAAAGAGAGACAATAAAGATCACAATTAAATGAATATCAATCACATTTTATTATTGAACATCACTTGTATTTATATACACTTGCACTCAACTACTATAAGCTCATATGCACTAACACCTACAAGCTATAATTGAAGATGGTAAAACAACTAATAACAAACTAATTGAATTAACTAAATCACTTAACTAACACTTGAATTATATTGCAACATATCCCTTTAATTCAAGTTCTTTGATTATGTAACTCCTAACATTTCCACAACTCCAAAAACCTGTCAGCTTTGAGAGGTTTTGTGAGGACATATGCCATTTGTAGCTTAGTACTTCAATGTGCGAGCTCCGACTTTCCTTTGTTCTCTTGATCTCTAAGAAAATGAAATTTGGTCTCTATGTGTTTGCTTTTTTCATGTGCAATTGGATGTCTTGCCAAACTTATATGTTGTCCACTAGCAGTTGCATTGGCTTCTTATAATTGATCTTCAATTCTTCAAGCAATGATTCCAGCAACATAATTTGACAAGGTGCTGAGGTGCATCTATATATTATGCTTCACATGATGATAGAGCTATCACACTTTGTTTCTTTGAGCACCAAGATATTAGTGCTCTAAGAAATTCAAACCAGTAAGCTAATGTAATTTTCTTGTCTACCTTGTCACATCTCCAATCTAAATAAGCTCTAGTCTTTTCAATGTTGTGCTGCTTCTTTAGGAAATAAAAATCCATAATCTTGTGTATCTCTTAGATGCCTTAAGATTCTCTTTGTTGCCACCACATGAGAGATTTTGGGATCATTCATGAATCTACTTATCAACCATACTACAATTTGATATCATGTCTACTATTTCAAATGAACTCGAGTGAGCCAACAACTTGCTTAAACAATGTAGCATCGACTGATTTGTCTGTTTCTCCAGTTCAATTTCAGATTTCCTTTAAACTAGTGTTATTGTTTCATTACAATCTTCCATGTGAAATCTCTTTAGCACACCTTACATATACTTCTTCTGATGCAAGAATATCCCTTTCCTTGTATCAACAAATTCCAGCCCAAAGAAATAACTGAGAACTCCCAAATCAATCATCTCAAAATCTAATTTCATCTCCCTTTGAATTTCTCAATTCCTCGTTTACTACTATTTGTCACCAGTAAATCATCCACATACAAACATACCAAAATCATATTGTTATTGGCTTAACACTTGGCATAGACTCCAAACTCCATTGTGCACTTGGTAAAGCCCTACTATTATAGAAAGCCATCAATTATTTTATTCCAGGCTCAAGGTGCCTGCTTCAAACTATACAAAGCTCTTCTCAACCCATATACCTTGTGTTGTGCACCTTTGACTACAAATCTTGGTAGTTGTAGCACATAAACCTCCACTTCCAGTGTACCATTCAAAAAGGCTGACTTGGCATCTAACGAATACAAAGGCCAACCCCTTGAACTTTCAATGGAAATGACAAGCCTAATGGTTTTCATCCTTGCAATTGGTGCATATACTTCAATATAATCCACCTTAATCTTTTGAAGAAATCCCCTTGCAAATCTTGCTTTGTGCTTTGCAATGTTGTCATCTGGTTTGAATTTTTTTTTTTAATACCCATTTCACACTTATAAGTATCTTGTTGTTAGGTGGATCCACCACTCCCATGTGTTGTTCCTCTCTAATCCACTAATTTCTTCATTCATGGCCTCCCCTAAGCTTTGTTCTGAATGGCTTATTCCCATTTGACTAGCTCTATGTATGTTAATAAGGATATATGCATAAATTCACGATTTCCAGTTATCACATTATCTTGAATTACTTCGTGATCATTAAGCCTTACTAAAGGAAATCTTTGTCTCTCGTACCTCCTTACAGTTTGTCTTGGTTCCCTTTGATCTAATACATCGGTGTCAACATGTTCCTCTTCATCAAACATGATTTGAGTACTAAATTCTGACCTATGCTCCTAGTTCCATGATGATGCCTCATCCACAACAACATCTCTACTAATTGTTACCTTTTTCTGTTTTTGGATCAAAAAGCTTATAAGTTCTTGTTGGATCATACCCAATTAGAATGAAAAATTCACTTATGTCATCTAGTTTTCTCATCCTTTCATTTGGCACATGCCTATAACAGAATGAGCCAAATACTTTCAAGTGTTTAACACTTGGTTTATTGCCTGACCATACCTCTTGAGGTGTAACATTCTTCATTCT
Organism: Cicer yamashitae; assembly: GCA_037974755.1. Classification (NCBI taxonomy): domain Eukaryota; kingdom Viridiplantae; phylum Streptophyta; class Magnoliopsida; order Fabales; family Fabaceae; genus Cicer; species Cicer yamashitae. The sequence continues at coordinate 17,322,467 of JBBPBQ010020323.1, forward strand.
GCTTGTCGGACACCTATTCAACACATATGCATTTGTGCCCACTACTTCTACTCAATAGCACTTTGATATTTTCTTTCCCTTCGACATGCACTTTGCGATTTCAAGTAAAGTCTAATTCCATCTTTCTGCTAATATGTTGTGTTAAGGTGTGTATGGAGCTATCATGTTATGGATTATGGCTCTTTGATCACAAAATTATTTAAATTCCTTATAACTGTATTTTGCTCCCCCATCACTACTAAGAATTTTCAAATCATTTCCACTTTGTCTTTCAACTAGAGCATAAAACTTAGTGAAACAGAAAATGCTTGACTATTTTATTTCAAAAAATACAATCATATCTTCTTAGTAAACTCATCCACACACTTTAGGAAGTAACTGTTCCTTCCCGATGAAAGAGTCTCAATGGGACCACATATATCTAAATGTACTACCTCTATTGACTTCTTGGCTCTAGATAACATAGACGTGTTGAAAGAATTTCAAGGTTTCTTTCTCACCTAACAACCTTCACACACCTTTTGAGGATAATGTATTAAAGGCAAACCAACACCCATTTGTTGGGCATGAAGCTGGTCAAGACTCTTAAAATTCAAATTGCGATATCTATAGTGTCATAGCCATATTTCATCATCACCAATAGTGCTTCTAAAACACTGAACTTCAACAACCTTCAAGCTCACTTTGAAGGTTCTATTCTCGGATAAAGGAGCCTTCAAAATCAATTTATCTATTGAGTTAAAGACTTGAAGATAGTTATGCTTCATGTTCATACTAAAATTCTTTTCACGTAATTGACAAAGACTCAATAAGTTGTTCTTCATGGAGGGTACATAAAGAACATCAGTAACATAGGCTGGTTTCCCTTTCCTTCTTTTCATCATCACCTTGCCTTTCCCCTCAGTTGAAATGGTGCTGTTGTCAGCAAACTTGACTTTGCTCTTGAAGTTATCATCAAACTCCAACAACTAGTCCCTATGCCTTGTCATATGGTTTGAACAACCAATGTCAAGGTACCACAATTATGAATTGTCAACACGAGAGTTTGTAGTAACCAATAGTAGCACTTGATCAGAATTTGAGTCATCATGCCTAACATGATGAGCTTCATCATCAAACTTCTTTTTGCCTCATTTCCCACTTTCTGGACTCATCTGCAAAATGGCCCAACTTATCATAATTATAACACTGATTTTTCTTCTTGTCAAATTTTTCCTCCTCCCTTATTTTTGAAAGAACCACCGTTTCTTTTGTATGAAGATTCTAGCTGATCTTGATCAACAATGGACTGCTCTTTCCTCCATTTTCATTCTTTCCTCCCTTCCATTTTCCTTTGGTCTTGTTGTGTTTGCCTCAATTACCACCATTTTTTCCATTGTGACGAGCCAACAATGTATGCTCTTGCACTTTAACATATTTCCTCTCTTTAAGCTTTGTTCATGGGCTTTAAGAGAATTTTGTAACTCATCCACATGCATTTTTGCAAGATCCTTAGATTCCTTAATGGCCACAACAATGTGATCAAAGTGAGCAGTTAGAGTATGCAACACCTACTCAATGATTTGTTGATCTGTAAAAATATCACCACAATTTTTAATAGAATTCACCAAAGTTTGAAGTCATGTAAAGTACTCACCGACGGATTATTTCTCATTCATGCTCAGTAACTTATACTATCTTTCAAGTGTCTGACGTTTAACCTTCTTCACCTTATCACAACCACCATAAACATTTGTCAAGATATCCCATGTTTCCTTAGTTGACTTTGTTGCAAAGATCTTTTTAAAATTTGCATAGTCAACACATTGATGAATGAGAAAACTGAGCTTTGCAGTCACACGTTTCTTAAGATCTTTATGCGCAACCTTCTAAGCTTCAATAGCATTCACCTCCAATTCTTAAACACCTGATTTCACAATATCAAGCACATCTTGAAATCCAAAGATGCCACCCATCTCCACGCACCACTAGTCACAATTATTGCCGTCAAAATGGGAAGATTTGTGGGAAAAGAATTTGTTGAATTGGACAGGAGGAAATATTCACACACGAACATGATTGCACTAACTGAATGTTGGATCATAACCCAATTGCTCTAGATACCACTTGTTAGGACTTAAGAACAAAGTAATTAAATTTAGTTAATGAAAGAAAAGAAGAATAAAGATTACAATTGAATGAATATCAATCACACTTTATTATTGAACAACACTTGTATTTATATACACTTGCACTTAACTACTATAAGCTCATAAACACATTTGCACTAACACCTACAAGCTGGAACTGAAACTAGTAAAACAACTCATAACAAGCCAACTGACAATACTAATTGAATTAACTAACTTACTTAACTAACACTTGAATTATGTTACAATATGGAATTGATTGAAAAATGCTACAAACTGTATCCGTTGACCAAGAAACACAAGAAATTAGGGGTTTGAATTGTGTTTACTGTTTTTAAAACTATTTCGAATGGCTTAAAAACTAAAGTAAATAAATTGAAAAGATAAGATAACATAGAATGCAAGACTCAACAATTTATCCATGTTCACTACTAACTCAATAGCTACGTCAAGTGCTTTCCTCCAAAGGATTTAATCCCCTAAACACACTGAAACATAACTTACATTTGAACACTGGTTAGTCACAATTACTGTATTCAAACTTCTCACATCTAACTTTGTACCGTCAAGTTGTTTAGGAAAGGGCATCAACTATTGGACTTGAATTACAAGTTCTAACAATGTCTTCTCAACTTTTAGCGTAGTACCGTCAAGCCGTTGAGGAAAACAATCAGCCACTATTGGGCTTGATTACAAAGAATAAGTGTTTGTGTTTGCTGAATTATCTCTCTCACTAGAGGATGTTCACAAGATAATGCTTTCATATTTTCTTTCTCAACACATAGATAAATTTGAACAATTCAAACTCAATGTTTTACTTGTTGTGTTGCGTTTGTTTCTCTTTGAAAAATGTTGTAAGTTGTTGTATTATTTTCAACTCAAAATGCATGTTCTTTTATAGAAGCCTTATTGCATTGTCTTCGTTCTTCAAAATATGGTTATGTGTTTTTCATGGAATGACCTTGTGTCCTTCATGGTATGACCTTGCGTCCTTCAACATGGAGCTTCATTATTTTTAGCAATTGATCCTTCCAAAACTCATAATTTCTTCAAGTATTTGAATTAAGTTTAGATGAAGTAGAAGTACTGGACCAGAGGCACAGAACAATCAGAACCTACAAATTTATTAGAGGCAACAGACAATTAGACCCAACAGATTATCAGAGGCAGATTTACCAGAAGCAGTGCTGATAATCATAGGCAGATTATTAGAGGCAGTGCACTCATTGCCTGCATAAGATCTTTTCCTCTTGTCAGACGTCGACTTTTACCAGAGACATTGACATTTACCATATGCGTTGACTTTTCCAAGTTGACTTTTCTCTAAGCGTTGATTGTTTTCAGAACATTGACTTTTCTATGGGCGTTGACTTTTCCCAATTGTTGACTTTCACTAGAGGAAACTTATTAGAGGCAGAGGAAGTCAGACACTTGCTTCATCTCTAGAGGCAATTGGTCATAGGCAGTTTGAGCATAAGCTTACTCGCTTCATCAAAGGTAGACTTATCAAAGTCTTGCTTGCTTCATAAGAGACAAACTTAGCAGAGTCTGGTTTGCTTCATCAGAGACAGACTTAGCAGAGTCTGGTTTGCTTCATCAGAGACAAACTTAGTAGAGTCAATTTGATTGCTTTACCAGAGACAGAGTCAATAAAGGCAACTTTGAGCATAACTGAATTAGAGGCAGAGACAGTTGTGGCAGTTCACTGCTTGAACCATCAGAGGAAGTATATCAGAGGTGCTTTATCACCAGTTTTGGAATGCAGAATTTACCAAATCTTTTTGACCAATCATCAGAGGATATATCCTAATATCCTACATAGTATTTGTGGTCTTGGAATTGCACACTTAAATGAAACATTGGTGTCTTAAATTGTTTCCACAAATCGATTTTGTTATCATCAAAACAAGTAGTGTCTAAGTACTTTGAAACCAATTTTGTTACAACACTATCCACCTAGATTGAGTTTGATGTCATTTGCTTAACATGTTCGTATAATTAAGGTGAATTAAGAATTGAACATTGCTATTTGTTACTTAAGATTTGGTGCAAAAGAAGTTAGGAATCGTTTTCAACCATGATCATCCATCCATGAGCATGGGTAAAATAAAGAAGAAAAATGCAACAAATCACAATAGTCACCAAATCAAATTTCTCCACAACGCTACTTTATTATATTTTATATTTCTATTATATTATATATTTGATAAAATATCTAAATTATGAAACCTAATTAAATGAGATTGTAAAGAGTCTTTTAATTCTAACTCAACTAATAAAATTTGATATTATTAAATTGAACATATTATTGTCCCTTTTACAAACAAAAGAAAACTAAGATTGTAAAAATATTTTATACCATCCCTAAAATTTTTTTTATGGAATAATACTATCATCCATAGTCTTTAAACATTTAATAATAATAATAATAATAAAATACCCCTCCCCCAATTTTTTTTAATAATAATAATAATAATAATAATAGACAATTTTTTTTAATTTTATTTTTCATTGTATAGACAATTTTGAGTCCAATTTGAGTCCTCTCCCTCTTCCTTTGAAACTAGTTTGAAACTGTAAAAATTCACACACACAACAGCAACATCAACACAGCAACCATCACAAAAATTCACTGTTAATTCTCCCTCACACAGATCCCAACAATAAACCCTTCAACTGCTACTCTACATCAATCTAGGGTTTTCAATTCTCACAATCCACCTATGAAACACTGAATTAATCACCTAATTCAACAATTTCCAATCTTCAATCGTTCAATCTAGTGGTGAAATTACACAAATTAGGTCTTATGAAACCCTCTTCTTCCACGAATCTTCTTCTTTTGCTCTTCCTTGTTCTCTCATCGTTCGTTTTCTCCGAGGATTCCAAGAAGAATGTTTTCCGGGAACGTGAAGCCTCCGATGATGCCTTAGGATACCCCGAAATGTACTTACTCATACTCACATTGTTTCTTTGATTTCATTCATTTAGGTTTCGATTTCTTTTTTTTTTTTTTGATTTTTTTTTTGTTATTACGTGGTTTTAGAGATGAGGATGCTTTGGTGAATTCAAAATGTCCTATGAATTTGGAGTTAAGATGGCAAACGGAAGTTAGTTCTAGCGTCTATGCAACCCCCTTGATTGCTGATATTAACAGGTAATCTTTGTGTGTGTGTGTGTGTCATTTTTGTGTTGTTCCTTTTTTTTTTGGTGATCTAAATTTTAAGGTATGTTTGGAATTTGGATTGGTTTATTTGAGGTTATTTATTGACATAAGACTTGTGATAATGTTTGAGATAACTTATGGAAACAACTTATGACATGTTCTTAAGTTGTCTTCAGCTTATTTCCATAAGTTCTTTGCGATAGTTTATGAAAACATATGAAAACAAACTATAGCTTATGTTTTGTTATAGGGCCTGCTTGTTACAAATTCTAAAATAAGTGATTTTGGTATTCAATAATTTAGAGATTATTTTTAGAGATTTTTAAGAAAAGTAGAAGTAGTTTTATGTTTGTCTGTCATAGTGAAATTTACTTTTTTAAAATCAGTTATACTTTTTTTGAGAAACTACTTAAAACAACTTGTCATTTGAAGCAGTTTTTGGATTAATTTCAGATTCTCATTTTTTAAAAAGTTGTAACAAACAGATGAAAACTTTCAAAAGCGATTAATTTTTTGAAAAAAAGTGTTTTTTTAACAAAAAATGCTGTAACAAATGGACCCATTGAAATAGCTTATATGACAAGCGTTTATGCTACAAGCGTTTAATTAAACTGTTTATCTAAATAGGGTCTTAATGGTTGACTTGAGTGAATGTGTGTGCTAGTCCTATATTCTTAGTTACTCTCTCCATTCCAAATCTTTTGGTAGTGTTAGCATTTTATTTTTGTTTGTCAACTATACACTTATGCTTTTTGCAATGAAAAATGAAAATTTGTAAAACAATTAATGATAAAGTTAAGTGTATTTTGGTACAAAATATACATCAATTAAATAATTTATTAATTTTTGTTTTAAAATCTTAAACTATCAAAGATATGAAATGGAGGGAGTAGCTTAATTTTGACTATTGCTTGCTTTCTTGTGTCATCAAATCAAATGCCTGCAATTTTGTTTTGGCAGTGATGGAAAGCTTGACATAGTGGTTCCTTCTTTTGTTCACTACCTTGAAGTTCTAGAAGGTACCGATGGGGACAAAATGCCAGGTAAAAAGATTGTCAAAGTTCTGTTTCATTTTTGGTATAAGATATGCATTCCTTCTCCTGATGATATTTGTAGTAGTTTTGTTACAGCTAAATTTTGGTTAATTATATGTATAATATGGTGGTAGGCTTGAGATTAATTGAAGGGGTTTAGACTTTAGATTGAGAAGAATTCAGCAGGCCATAAGAGAAGGAACTAGAAGTCTAGAAGATAGTTAAGACGAATCCTAAGATAGTTCTGTTACAAAAAATTGGCCCATTCCTATTTGCACCGCTTTTGTAAGCTGGTGCAGTGGCTCTTGCTTATTAAAATACACTTGAGATACATAGTGTGTCACACATGGGTAATGACCTACCATTGGTGCTGTTGTATTGTTGATTCCTGTTGTGTAAGATTTGACAAAGTTTTATGTTGGTCTCCAATTGCTTAATACAACTCTCCTCTTTTATTGGGTTAGATACTAGTCATGTAAAGTTTGGCACAAAAATACGACATAACAACATAGGCAGAGTTGCTCCTGGTACCGTTAGGATGTGATGTATATAAAGGGTTAGGTTGTGATGTATACATTATATAAAGAGGAAGGAGTTAGAGAGAGGGCATCATGTCAATTGAGAGAGTTAGAGTAAGACATTGGGAGGTGTAGACTCTTGAAGTTCTGCAATCTGTACTGTTTAAAGGGGACTTCTTTTCCATGTGCTAATCTAGTCTCATTCCTACTAATTGGGGCTTTAACTAGTAGTGAAAATAAAAGATTTAAATTGGATTTGACCAAGCATATCTCTAACACTAGTAACTTGTTAAAATGATCTACAATTCTGTAAGTCAGTTTAAGGAAGAGTATGATATTATATTGTTATGAAAGGTGGTCTGAAGAAGATAAACATAAATGGGGTTATCAGGTTTAGCTAATGTTGCAAATCCTTATGTTCAATACTTGTCCTTAATATTGTGAATTTGTGATAGATCACCTGGTGTTGGATTTGACTTTTATTCAAAACAATCTTCTGCATGGTTTTTTAGGCTGGCCTGCTTTCCATCAATCAACTGTGCATTCTAGTCCTCTTCTATATGACATAGACAAAGATGGGGTTAGAGAAATAGCTTTGGCAACCTACAATGGTGAAGTGCTGTTTTTCAGGTGAGAGAAATAGTTTCGACATTTTGCTTCCAAGTACAAATTGTCCATTGCCTTGAGGTTCTTTTATTAAGGTTGTTACAATAATTTTTCATTTTTAGAGTTTCCGGCTATATGATGTCAGAAAAGCTTGAGGTCCCACGTAGGAAAGTGCTTAAAAATTGGTATGTGGGTTTGAATAATGATCCAGTGGACCGTACCCATCCAGATGTTCATGATGATCAACTTGTTCAAGAAGCTACTATGGCGAATTCTATGTCCCGTAAGTTTCTGCTGTGCTTACCACTTAGATAATTGTTGGAAATAGCTTAAATATCCTCATGTTTTCATTATCTACACAATAGAACTGATTTGAGGCGGGGCTGATTCAATCACTGTATAATTTTGGGATTCATGTGATTGTGAACTGTATTTTATCTAATTTTATCTTTGGGTAATGATTCTCCTTGTAGAAATGAATGGAAGCAGACATGAACTCAATTCTTCAGCTGCCACATCAACAGAAAGTCACCCTGACACACAAAGTCTGTCCAATCCAGAGCCTGAAAAGAAAATAAATGGAAGCCAATCAGAGGAGAATATTAAGATGCCAACAACTGCTGATAATTCCTCTGTGAGTGCTGGTTCTATGGAGACTGTTAATGCAGATAACAAAGCCAGCACCGGGAGGCGTCTGCTGGAAGATAACAACTTAAAAGGAGCTGAACAAGGTGGTTCTGAATCTAAAGATAAGGAAGAAATTCATGTCGCAACTGTGGAAAATGATGAAGGCTTGGAAGCAGATGCTGATTCGTCTTTTGAGATATTCCGCAATAACGATGAGCTGGCTGATGAGTACAACTATGATTATGATGATTATGTTGATGAATCGCTGTGGGGTGATGAAGAATGGACCGAAGTGAAACATGATAAATTAGAGGATTACGTGAATGTTGACTCACATATCTTGTGCACTCCTGTTAGTTTCTCCTACATCCTTTTTATTATAATAAAGTTTATTAGTTCTGCATTTTTTTTATTATTATAAAGTTTATTAGTTCTACATTGTAAACAAAATATTGGCTTTTCATTGTAGTATTTTTTTGGCTTTGCCAGGTCATTGCAGATATTGACAATGATGGTGTATCGGAAATGATTGTTGCTGTCTCTTATTTCTTTGACCATGAGTGAGTCTGTCTTTACATTTTACTTTTACTTTCAATTATGTTTTTGTTTGGTTTCTTTATCATTATTACAATTTTGTGATTGGAACTCAGAGTTATGTGAATAGGATGGTAGCTGTGCACCTTTTCTATTATCATTTAATCAATATATGCGTCATGGTTTTAGGAAGGTGAACTATCATCTGGTGGGAATGAAACTCAGAAGGGGGACTGTATTAGTGAATATGTAGAAAATAAAATACAGTAAAAATAAGTGCAGAAGCTCAAGCTCTCTAGCCATGGCATGAGGATGATATGGTTATTGGATACGGATATGATAGGTAGTATCCAGTATGGCAATACAGTCATTTAAAAAAATATAAGATGTGACATTTGTAGCATACTCAGATATGTAAAAAAAAAAATCATAAAGCATAATTAATTTGTAAGAATAATTTCAAAATATCTAATCTGGGAATATATTTTTTATTCATTGTTAATAAGTGTCTTAATTTTGAACAAATTATTAAATTAACAGTATAAATACCAAAAAATTTCTCACAATTTTAATTATAAATTGTTTAATTACACACAAAAATTAATAAATGATATCACCTATTCATTGTTTTTCTACTGTGTAGTTATAAACAACTTCAAATTTTATATTTTTATATCCTATAAAATTTAGTGGACCTAATAGCTGTACATTTTGATAGACCTTCAACCTATATGCTCTACACACATCTATGAAGTATGAACCCAACGCCAATAGGATATAGGAATTTCAGTATTCAATTCAAATAAAACCAGGTTGCTGCTGCTTTGGCTTTGCATCTAAACCAAGATTCGAGTTGAGCTTCAAAGAATATTGGCAATGGTAGAGAACTCAATAACATGCTCTGTTTTGCCGTATTGGAAACAGAGATGTTGAGAAGATAAAATTTTACATTGTTAAATTAAAAATTGCCGTATTGAGAATTTAGTTTTCTTATATTGGTATAATCTACACTTACAAATGAGTATTTGTTAATTTAGTGGTCTGTTAGTAATTGGCAATGTTTAAGCTGACAGGTATTATGACAAGCAGGAGCATATGAAAGAACTGGGTGATATTGATATTGGGAAATATGTTGCCGGTGGTATTGTTGTTTTTAATCTGGATACAAAACAAGTTAAGTGGACTGCAGAACTTGATCTGAGTACAGATACAGCAAACTTCCGAGGGTACATATATTCTTCTCCAACTGTTGTAGATTTGGATGGTGATGGGTATCTGGACATTCTTGTTGGAACTTCTTATGGCCTATTTTATGTGTTAGATCATCACGGTAATGCCTGGAGCTTACATATCTACTACTCTCTTGTATTAAAAATGTTTTTTATATGCTTCTATGCTGTCTTCATTGGTTTAAATGTTGACATTGGTTATATAAACTCCTTGGTGTATTAAACATTTAAAAGCTAATAGTTTTGTTCTCAAATAGGTAAAATTAGAGAAAAGTTCCCTCTTGAAATGGCCGAGATTCAAGGAGCTGTTATTGCAGCTGATGTTAATGATGATGGAAAAATTGAGCTAGTTACTGCTGATACACATGGAAATGTTGTTGTATGGACACCCAAAGGAGATTTGATATGGGAAAAGCATCTGAAGAGTCTTATTCCACATGTAACGTACTATCTCAATCTTTCTTAGCATGTTGACGAGTGTGTCATGATTGCGTGCATTTTATGTTGTCTTGCTGAATATTTTGTCATGGAGCAGTCAATATCTATGTTAAATAGCATTTTCAAACTGCTTTGGGTTGATGGGATATCTTTGAATTTGAGTTGGACTTAACTCAACCCTACAAAAACGACTTGTAAGATGAAGGATATCTTCCACTTATTTTTCGGGCCATAATATATCCTAAGTGGGACTCCCAACACACCCTCTCATGTCTAGGACTTGAGATTCTTAACTGTGACCACAGTGGCCCTGATACCATGTGACCCATGGATTTAGGATGAACTGATACCATCTTAGAATTTGGTAAAGAAATAATACATGACTTTTAGATAAAAAAAGGAAGAGTAAAGAAAGTAAGCTAGGACTTAATCAGTTTAGCTTTATGCTTCTCATGTGCCATTGGATTTCTGAAAGAAATAGAATTACCATTTTGCGTGGTCAATGAACCACTTTAAATCGTGGGCTTGATTCATTCCTTTGAGCTGTCAGTTTTATATTTTGATTCCTGTTTGTTTGTTCCCAAGTCGTTAAGACATGGACTACTGTGTTTCTGATGATAGACTGCTTATGTGAAATATCACTTTATATAACACATTAAACTTAATTTATACAAGATCTACACCTGCACCTAAAAAATTTGAATTTTGTTGGGGAGGACTAAATGAATAGTAACAATGGAGGAAGTAAGGTGTTTAATAGCTAAAAAAGATCTGCAATTTTTGCATCTCCAAACACCTGGAGACTCTAACTCTGGAGACAAGGTTATAGTTAATTTAAGCCTTTCTAACAACTACAGTATTATATTTCTATATTTTGTTCATTAGCAAGTGTCCTTAGCATTTGCCTTAGTTTATACTTTGAATGCTCTTTGAAATTTTGACATTCTACTCTTATTAGAAGTTAGAAGTTAGTACCTCTATGTAGGTACAACTTTTACCAAGTATTTCTTTGTACCACTGCTCCAAATGCACAACTTTCTCACTGTATAAGCAGCCATTGAGCTGATTTCCTTTTTAAATTTTGACTTGTCAATGTCATCTAAATTCATTTTCCACAGGGTCCAACTGTTGGCGATATTGACGGGGATGGCCATACGGAGCTTGTTGTGCCAACAATATCTGGGAAGATTCATGTTCTCGATGGCAGGGATGGATCATCTATTGGACGGTATCCGTTCATAACTCATGGAAGAGTGATGAATCAAGTTCTTCTAGTTGATTTAAGTAAACACAAAGAAAAAAAGAAGGGATTGACTATTGTTACTACTTCATTTGATGGTTATTTGTACCTCATTGATGGCCCTACAGGCTGTGCTGATGTTGTTGACATTGGTGAAACTTCGTAAGAAATTCTCTAATCTTTAACCTTTGTTCTATACTTTCATGAGTTTTTTTTTCCATACTATTTTCCAGAACTTATACGAAACAAGTCATTTTTTTGCAGATATAGCATGGTCTTGGCAGACAATGTGGATGGTGGGGATGATCTTGATCTGATTGTCTCAACAATGAATGGCAACATCTTCTGCTTCTCAACTCCCTCTCCTCACCATCCCCTCAAGGTAGGATATTTTACAAACTTGTTCATCGAAACTCTCGTCTTTTGCTTAATTGCTTTATACCATGTTTTAGGCATGGAGATTGCCTAGCCAAGGAAGAAATAATGTTGCAAATCGGTACGGTCGTGAAGGCATCTACGTTACTCATCCTTCTAGGGCATTCCGTGATGAGGAAGGCAAGAGCTTTTGGGTGGAAATTGAGATTGTAGATAATTACAGATACCCATCTGGTCATCAAGGACCATACCATGTCACTGTAAGTTCTCAACCAAGTTATTTAGATCACTAATTCTCTGAGTAAACAATCAAATTGGTCCTTAAGCTTTCACTATTTCTCCAATTTAGTCTCTGAACTATTGAAATACAATAAACAGTTCTTAAACTATTCTCAATCCATCAAGTTAGTCCCGGAACAATCATTCTCTCAACTATATTTAAAATAATAGAGGGACTAACACAATGTATTGATAATAGTTTAAGGACTATTTATTATATTTCTATAGTTTAGGGACCAAATAAGATAGAGAATGATAATTCAGAGACTAATTGGAAGGTTTATTCCTAATTCTCCTATCAAGCACTAGTTTGAGTTTTTTTTCTTTCCTTTTCATGCTGTGGACTCTTCAGACATCCTTGTTTGTCCCTGGTAATTACCAAGGAGAGAGAACAATAAAACAGAACCAGACCTATAACCAACCTGGTAAACATCGAATTAAGCTACCAACTGTGGGAGTAAGGACTACAGGAACAGTTTTGGTTGAGATGGTTGACAAAAATGGGCTATACTTCTCTGATGAATTCTCCCTCACATTCCATATGCACTACTATAAATTGTTGAAGTGGCTTCTTGTTCTTCCGATGCTTGGGATGTTTGGCGTGCTTGTCATCCTTCGCCCACAAGGCTCAGTGCCATTGCCATCGTTTTCGAGGAACAATGATTAGCAATGATTATTTTGCTTCATGCTATAGGCATCTCTGAGCTCAGAAAATGTGAATATGCATGGTGCCGGAGTCAAAGTGCGGATTTTATGAGAAGCATTTGTTCAAGCTTGGTTCAGAGATAGTTGAGGGTTGCAACACAGTGATTGAGATACTGATATTGGGATTTTTCCCTTAAACGTGTAGTGTAATCAGATATGTAGAACTAAACTGTGTTTTTCGCATCTTTATAACAGAATAGATATTTATAATAATATATAGCTTTTTCCAATTTGTTTCCAGTTTTCTTGTATATGTACTTCAATTAATTTTGGTTTCAACTTTCCCATATGGCAATGATCAGCTAAAACAGTAAAAAAAAGAAGACATTTGTTGAGTATTTTTAAGTATTATGAAAGTAGGGCTACTTTTATCTTATGTTTCTAGAAAACTATATCTTGTATCTGAAAGTATCTGTATTTTTATTTGGAAGTATACTTTTGGAGGGTAAAAAGGCTAAGTATATTTTTGAAGTGTATGTGGGAGGATGCCAAAAGAAGCTCCCTTAAGAAAATTGTTGTTAAGTGATGGCATGAACTTGCTTCTTGACTGTTCACGTGGGCTTTTATTCTTCATAAATGTCATGGAAAAAAGTTGGAGAGGATTCTAATTTGTTTTTATCATAATTTGAGTTGAGTCATTGGTCTGAGTTGTGTGAATTTACTGCCTTTTGTATAATATCTTGCAACCAAAGGGTAAACTCTGTAAGGTTGAAAGATTGGTTGATTTGGATTGGGATGAAGTTTATCTTAATTATTAAATCAAAATAGGTGTTGAACGTGTAGAATAGAGTTGGGGGATATGTTTAGAAAGAATATGTGGTCAACATATTTGGAGCTAATAGCTATGTTGATTGATAGATTGAATTTTGGGCCATGGGTTTGCTTGCATGTGGGGCAAGGTGTGTGTCTGGTGTTTATCTGTTGGCCTTAACACTATCTAATACCTGTTTTTTGGTTGATGGTTCCTGTAAGCCTTAGTTTTTGTGGTTTTGTTGTCTAGGTTTGATTTAGCCCTTTTATTTTCATGTCGTAACAAAGACTATGGTTTCTTTGTTCTGTGCATATTGGACCATTTTAATAAATTCTAATTATCAATTAAAATCTTGTAAAAGTTGAAAAATTAGAGAACTTTGGTGAAAAAAGTTGATAGTGAGATCATATTTGCTCCTTTTTGAAGTAGAAATGTTACATTGGTTCATTAAAAATTAAGGTATTAAAAGTTTTAATAATTAAACATTTTACTTACTGTTTAGAAAACTTATTCATGAGGGTGATTCAAAAAGAGTACCACATTAACAGTTCCCTTACTGTTGTTGGATGTATTAAAAAAAATGTTCAACAAATGCAAAATTTGTAACCACACAAGTCAGCTACAAAACATTGATGATCAAATAACATTTTTTATTTACAACCAATAATTGACTAATTGATTTTCAACATATCACTAGTATAAAATTTGAACCTCACATAGTCTACTTATCAAAGATTGGTATCTAAATACAAAGAATAATCTTCATCAGTAGTTCTTACTCAACTGTAAATGAATGTATTTGCACTTTCATGTTTCAAATAATTGTGTCGAAATTGTGCATATATTGCCCCTGTAATGTAAGAACAAAATAGAGTTGGTCATTTTCTGCATATTTTCATAATAATAGTCTATAGTTTTGTGAAGATCTTAACATACTCATCAATCTAGGTAGAAAACTTACAGATTCAACCAAGAGACTTTCTCTGAACAAATTTCGAATTTGTGGTGTCATACAAACTGAAGAAAAAGAAATATCAGTGTCATATATAAAATGTAATCTTAAATTTATATGGTAAATATTGAGAATGTTATGAAAAATCTTGAGAATAATATTTTGTTCCTGAATTTCTAATCTAGTGAATAATATAAAAAATCTTGCTATGATTCAGAATAAAAATAATATGAAAAATGTTGCTATGATTCAAAACTCTTTGTCCCAACATTATCTTACAAGAAATCATGAATTCCAAGAACACCAAAATGAGGTAATAAAACAATCTTATTAACCCATAATAAATATTAAAAACAACAAAACCAATTTATAGATGATCAAATGGCAATTTTGCAACTCTGTTGATTGTATTATTCAAATTGATTGATCTTCCCAATATTCCAAGGAAATTATGGATGCATACTTTAAAATCAAGTAAATGTACCACCACATATTCATCTAAATCAAGAAAATATTGCTCAAAAAATAATAATCAAGAAAATGTACCACATTCATCTAATTCTTGTTAATCTCATTTATGGTCTTATCATCTATCCAGTTTCATTATCACACACTCATTAAGCTGTAGTAGTAATATTTTTGTAAACTCATCATGCTCAAATAAATTATCTAAACTATAAAAATTATAAATTAAAAAAAAAAACTACACCAACTATTTAAAAAAAAAAATACACATGAACAACAATCAAACCTTATCCCAGGGTCAGCTAAATGAATCAAAACCTATAATATTGTATCATATAGTACATAACTATCCATGTATTTTTTTTAAAAGATACATTACAAGTTTATTTTCAACTATTTATTTTTTGAACAAATAAAAATTCAACTAAAACTAAAATCAAAGGGAAAGTTGTTAACAAACTTACATAAAAAAATTCAGAACAACTGCAACACAGGTCTCTTCCCAAGTCTTTTCATTTCTCTATCCATTTTTCCAGTAATCATAAACCAAAACAATTTGAAATCACACAAAAGAGACCAAAAAGGGTACCCAATAGTAACAGGAAAATTCCCTTCAATCATCAAATGACTATACATTGAAAATCCATAAGCAGAAAATGGAACAAGAAACAAGAACTTCCAAGTGAAGAAGATTGAGAAGAGAAAGAAGATGATTGTGAAGAGTGTTCCTATGAAGTGACATCTTCTTGTTGATTGCTTTGTGTGATGGTTCATGTAGAATACCCAGAAATCTTCTAAGCACTTGAAATTCATGGTGACCCAGATTTTGAAATGAAGATTATTTTGAGGGATTATGTTGAAAATGATTCTGGGTGTTCTTGAAATTGATTATTGGAATCAAAGTTTGAATCTTGAAGGTGAAGTGTTGAGCCTCTTTGAGAGTTGAGATAATAATAGAGAGAAAATTTATAATTTTTTTAAGGTGTTAAAAATTTATAATTATTAACAAGCAAATTATCTGTTCTTGAAAAAAAAAATATTATTTTTGGGTACAGAAAACAATTATTTAATATCAATAAGAAAAAATAAAAAACAATTATTTAGTAAAAAACTTTAATAATTCTTTTTTGGAAATTTATTAATAATTATAAATGTAAATGTTATAAATATTAGATTATATAATAAATTTTTATTACTGCATCAATTCTTTTAACTTCTCCATGATTCTTTTTAAGTTGTGGTTTTAAAATTATTCATTAATACCAACAAAGTTAATTAGTTTTGTTAGAATTATATTTCATGATTCTTTAATACCATTAAGTAATCATCACATTTCATTTATTTTATTCTGCAATAAATAATTAATACTGTATTGAATTTAAAAAATAACAAAGAAAGCTGCATGTAAAAAGGAAGGATGGAAGTATATATAATATTGCATTAATTACTTA